>CM032233.1:123297500-123635000 GCA_019009955.1 Riptortus pedestris
GTGACGGGGTATGTGAGAGCGGGGAAGAATGTGTGAGAGTGACGGGGTATGTGAGAGTGGGGAAGAATGTGTGAGAGTGACGGGGTATGTGAGAGTGGGGAAGAATGTGTGAGAGTGACGGGGTATGTGAGAGCGGGGAAGAATGTGTGAGAGTGACGGGGTATGTGAGAGCGGGGAAGAATGTGTGAGAGTGACGGGGTATGTGAGAGCGGGGAAGAAATTGTGAGAGTGACGGGGTATGTGAGAGAAAGGAAGAATGTGTTAGAGTGACGGGGTATGTGAGAGAGAGGAAGACTGTGTGAGAGTGACGGGGTATGTGAGAGCGGGGAAGAATGTGTGAGAGTGACGGGGTATGTGAGAGCGGGGAAGAATGTGTGAGAGTGACGGGGTATGTGAGAGCGGGGAAGAATGTGTGAGAGTGACGGGGTATGTGAGAGTAAGGAAGAATGTGTGAGAGTGACGGGGTATGTGAGAGCGGGAAATGTGTGAGAGTGACGGGGTATGTGAGAGTGGGGAAGAATGTGTGAGAGTGACGGGGTATGTGAGAGCGGGGAAGAATGTGTAAGAGTGACGGGGTATGTGAGAGTAAGGAAGAATGTGTGAGAGTGACGGGGTATGTGAGAGAGGGGAAGAATGTGTGAGAGTGACGGGGTATGTGAGAGTAAGGAAGAATGTGTGAGAGTGACGGGATATGTGAGAGCGGGGAAGAATGTGTGAGAGTGACGGGGTATGTGAGAGTAAGGAAGAATGTGTGAGAGTGACGGGATATGTGAGAGCGGGGAAGAATGTGTAAGAGTGACGGGGTATGTGAGAGTAAGGAAGAATGTGTGAGAGTGACGGGGTATGTGAGAGCGGGGAAGAATGTGTGAGAGTGACGGGGTATGTGAGAGTAAGGAAGAATGTGTGAGAGTGACGGGGTATGTGAGAGCGGGGAAGACTGTGTGAGAGTGACGGGGTATGTGAGAGTAAGGAAGAATGTGTGAGAGTGACGGGGTATGTGAGAGCGGGGAAGAATGTGTAAGAGTGACGGGGTATGTGAGAGTAAGGAAGAATGTGTGAGAGTGACGGGGTATGTGAGAGTAAGGAAGAATGTGTGAGAGTGACGGGGAAGGTGAGAGTATGGAAGAATGTGTGAGAGTGACGGGGTATGTGAGAGCGCGGAAGAATGTGTGAGAGTGACGGGGTATGTGAGAGCGGGGAAGAATGTGTGAGAGTGACGGGGTATGTGAGAGTAAGGAAGAATGTGTGAGAGTGACGGGGTATGTGAGAGCGGGGAAGAATGTGTGAGAGTGACGGGGTATGTGAGAGTAAGGAAGAATGTGTGAGAGTGACGGGATATGTGAGAGCGGGGAAGAATGTGTAAGAGTGACGGGGTATATGAGAGTAAGGAAGAATGTGTGAGAGTGACGGGATATGTGAGAGCGGGGAAGAATGTGTAAGAGTGACGGGGTATGTGAGAGTAAGGAAGAATGTGTGAGAGTGACGGGATATGTGAGAGCGGGGAAGAATGTGTAAGAGTGACGGGGTATGTGAGAGTAAGGAAGAATGTGTGAGAGTGACGGGGTATGTGAGAGCGGGGAAGACTGTGTGAGAGTGACGGGGTATGTGAGAGTAAGGAAGAATGTGTGAGAGTGACGGGATATGTGAGAGCGGGGAAGAATGTGTAAGAGTGACGGGGTATATGAGAGTAAGGAAGAATGTGTGAGAGTGACGGGGTATGTGAGAGCGGGGAAGACTGTGTAAGAGTGACGGGGTATGTGAGAGTAAGGAAGAATGTGTGAGAGTGACGGGATATGTGAGAGCGGGGAAGAATGTGTAAGCCGATGTTGCGAGGTGTGAGGGAGTGTGTGGTGCATAAGATATTTTTTTTTTCCTTATTATAAATGTGGAAGTACGTGGGACCGTGTTTTGTGTGCCTTGTGGGACCGTGTTTGTGTGCCTGCTAGGGCGTGGGAGCCTTTGCCAACACCTACCATAGCTCAGAATAGAATAAAAGAGTATTTCTTTATTTTATGTTTTTCATACAATATTCAACCTTTGGTCATTATCACTTCTTTGTTTTAGCAGATTTCCGTTAAGGGAAATCAGCTATTGAGGTTGTACTCATTACGTGATTTTCGAAAATCTTCTTCAAATGTCCATCGATCCTACTTAGTAGGCGACGAAAATGAGTTCCGTTCGAAATTTGGCATATATATCTGTAGATATATATATACATATATATATATATATATATATATATATATATATATATATTATTTTTTTTTTTTTTATTTGTGTGTAATTATCTTTAGCTCCCTCATCTCGGCCTTGAAGCATTCTTTTGTTTCTACCTCCGACTTTGCTACTAGTGTAACGCCTTCTACGAATTTGATGCAAAGATCGGATTTGCCGTTAATCTGATGCTTTCGGCCCCTCCTTTCATTTTCATTATTTTCTCTTGAATTGACAGTTTGAGTAGATGAAGTGGCAGAGGGCACCCAAGTATTGCAGCTTTCTCAATTCTAGCTTCCCTTTCACACTCATTTATAATGACTTGTGAACTCAGGTTTTTGTGCATATCCCAAAACGAACGTGTGTCTTTTCGATATATTCCTATTTTGTAGTTGTAGTCAAACATCAGTTTTTAGTATACGGTGGTTAACTGTGCCTTATAAATGCCGATATATTATGAGCACAATAAATAATATAATTATAAATTATTTCGAATACATTGTTTCCTTGGGTCTTTTCTAGAAGAGGATCGTATCACTTTTTTTAGCTTAAGGTTAAGATTAGTTTATGTTAATTATGTGTCAAATTTATATACAACAACGAGTCATGGGTGGGGGGACTGGACAAGCGCGATATACGACAATTATAAATCATATTGAAAATAAAATGTAATGCACAATTATTCATTAAGAACAAACGAACGGCATTTCAGTTTCATCATCAGATTCACATTTAGCATTCTTATTTTATGTTGTTTGTCATTGCTGGTCAGTGCATAGTGAAAATCACTTTCTTGGTTTTCTTTGGAAATAAAACAAAGATATTTGGCTTTCATTGGGCTCATATACAATACAATATAAAATAAATTATCAATATTTTTGAAATCGTCCAAATTACATATCAAGCATTTACTTTTGAGGCCAATGGAGCATGTCATGTTTTAATAGCAAATTTTAGTGTGTCGGAATGAAATATAGCTTTGTGAATGGTAGATTTTCGGTCGGATATTCTTGAGTGGTTCCCGTTTTGTATGGATGTTCTAGTATAAACTGCGTTGTTGTTACAGTTTTTTTTATAGTCATCGCCATTCAACCGTTTGTCTCTGTAGGCAACAATGGTATAGAGGGCATAGCGGATCTCGGATTAGCCAAATTTGAGTTTGACAAAGAGCTGGTTGATTTTGCCGACCCAGTTTTATAGAATAGTGGCGAGTGGTTGTGTGATGGAGAATGAGCAGTTGGGGTATCTGGGAGGCGTATCTCCGTGTAGCTACCTCGGTGGCGCCTGTCCTCTCCCCTTACCCCTCACTCCCACCCTCCCCCCTCGTCACCCTCGATGTGGGCCGGGCGGGGGGGGGGAGGTTTCTACTCTAGATAAAGGTTCATTCAAACTATCCTACCTCCTAATTAATGGATCTTTCAATTATCCACAACAAATGAATCATCGGCTCTGGCCCCGTTTACACACCGACTTATTTATACCTCGCCTAAGCCCCTTATTTCGAGGCCCAAGCCCAGCTCATCTAATGTAAACAACTTTCTCAGATAGTCCGCTTCTAAATGAAAATAAAGGGAGAGGGCTAGTTAAAAACAAGACACGCCATATTGAATCAATTGTTATTCTCGGTACAGTGGCCGTCTCCGTCGACTCGACTCCTCATTAGAATGTTGCTAAATAATCGTTCTCTTACAAGTTCAAAAATAACTCGACGTTTTTATCGCAGCATATCGACGGATATTTGTTTTTTATTCAGCGAAACTTTAAAACTTGTGGCCTTTTAACTGATTCCATTAGTTAAGTATTTAGTGCGACCTTCTTTGACCCTATCCGTAAGTAGCGTCATATTTGAAATTGATCACTTTTTACGAATTATTTTTTTGTTTTGTGCATAAATGAAAATAAAAAGTGCGGAAAAGTCGAAATTGGTGCCGGCGGCTGTGGTTTGATATTAGCTGCTGGATTGATGACTGGTATGGATAGATACGTAAAACAACTAATTCACATAGTCATATCTTTGATTCTACGTATTAAATTGTGGAAAAACACTAGAAAATGTGCTGTGTTATAGGGTGGAATGGAAGCTATGGACATAGATGAAGAATCAGTGGTTGATTTAAGTGTCAGGTATTTCCTATTTACTTTTGTTTTACGATTAATTGGTAGTGATATTTATTCGAAAGTATTTTTAGGCAAGCATGTTGAATATAATTTCGTGATAAACAATGAGCAGTAAGTGGTTTAGTGCCCCCCCATAGAGAGTTTGTAATTTATCTAAATTCATTTAAACGTGATATTTTTGACGAATTAAACCTAACGGCCTAGTTTTATTTGTGTTTTATGGTTTCCAAATACGAAATAATTGTATTTTCTCCTTTTAGAGAAGGTTATGTTTATAAAATGCCAAGGGACCAAATATTTGTTTTCGAAAATCATTTTCAATTATCATTCATTCATTTAGTAGATTGTCTCGGTTATTGTTGATTATTATTATTATTGACGTAAATATGTTCGAAAAGTAAGGTTATAAACATTGAATTTGAAATAGTCCGCAGATTAACGATGTTTACTTTCAAACTTTGTTATGATTAGGCCACAAATATAAACGAAAATGCGAATAATAGACAATATTCATTAAGAAAATGATCGAAAGATGTATTTAAAATGTTTCTGAATGTAGCAGAGAAAAAGCTGAAAGGGTTTATCTTATTTGGTATTCATTCAATCTCGACATAAATACCAATTCTATTTTTATCCAAAAGACATATTATTCAGACTAAAAACGAAAAATAATACAGTTATTTCACTAAATTAGATTGATGAGGAGGTAAAGACTAGAACTCAAAGGTGTGTTTAGCTCACTTCTCATCAGCACACTTGCATTCAATTCCAGCAAAATAACTTATTATATCTTATTCTCATATAACTCTTAAATGTTTACAACTAATGACATGTGTTTTGAAGTCCTGGGTTGATAATGATAAAAAACAGTTATGTTGAAGGATGTGAGTCAACCTATACTCACTCAATTTGCTATATTATGAAAACAATGAATCCATTTCAACTGTTAACTAAAATAACCATATTTACTTTCCTAATCAAGTTCCAAGCTTTATTTGCTATAAATTTTGTTATGGTTATATTCCTTCTCTGTTTTATCTGATTGAATGTTTACAACTAATGGCACATGTGTTTTCAAGTCAATTGTTGACAATGATTGAAAATAGTTTTATTGAATAATATGAGTCAACCTATACTCAATCTATTTGCTATATTATGAAAACAATGATTCCTTGTCTGCTGTTAACATGAAACAGGCATATATACTTTCTTCATCAAATTCCAGCTTTATGAGCTATAAAACTTTTTTATGGTTATAGATCTTCTCTTTTTTTTTCTTTTTTTTATGATTGAATGCTTACAACTAATGTCACATGTGTTTTGAAGTCCATGGTTGATAATGAATGAAAACATTTTTATTGTAGAATATGAGTCAACCTATACTCACTTTATTTGCTATATTATGAAAACAATGAATTCATGTCAAAAGATACCTTGAAACACCCATACACACGTTCCTAAACACATTCCAGCTTTATGGGCCATAAAGCATTGTTATGGTTATATACCCTCCCTTTGTTTATGATTGAATGCTTCCAACTAATGTCCCATGTGTTTTCAAGTCCATTGTTGATAATGATTGAAAATATTTTTATTGTATAATATGAGTCAACCTATACTAACTCTATTTGCTATATTAAGAAAACAATGATTCCTTGTATGCTGTTAACATGAAACAGGCATATATACTTTCATCAAATTCCAGCTTTATGAGCTATAAAACTTAGTTATGGTTATATATCTTCTCTTTTTTTTATGATTGAATGCTTACAACTAATGTCACATGTGTTTTGAAGTCCATGGTTGATAATGAATGAAAACATTTTTATTGTAGAATATGAGTCAACCTATACTCACTTTATTTGCTATATTATGAAAACAATGAATTCATATCAAAAGATACCTTGAAACACCCATACACACATTCCAGCTTTATGGGCCATAAAGCATTGTTATGGTTATATACCCTCCCTTTGTTTATGATTGAATGCTAGCAACTAATGACCCATGTGTTTTCAAGTCCATGCTTTATAATGAATGAAAACATTTTTATTGTAGAATATGAGTCAACCTATACTAACTCTATTTGCTATATTAAGAAAACAATGATTCCTTATATGCTGTTAACATGAAACAGGCATATATACTTTCATCAAATTCCAGCTTTATGAGCTATAAAACTTAGTTATGGTTATATATCTTCTCTTTTTTTTATGATTGAATGCTTACAACTAATGTCACATTTGTTTTGAAGTCCATGCTTTATAATGAATGAAAACATTTTTATTGTAGAATATGAGTCAACCTATACTAACTCTATTTGCTATATTAAGAAAACAATGATTCCTTATATGCTGTTAACATGAAACAGGCATATATATACTTTCTTCAACAAATTCCAGCTTTAGGAGCTATAAACATTTTTATGGTTATATACCCTCCCTTTGTTTTATGATTGAATGCTTACAACTAATGTCACATGTGTTTTGAAGTCCATGGTTGATAATGAATGAAAACATTTTTATTGTAGAATATGAGTCAACCTATACTCACTTTATTTGGTATATTATGATAACAATGAATCCATGTCAAAAGATAACTTGAAACATCCATATATACGTTCCTAAACACATTCCAGCTTTATGGGCCATAAAGCATTGTTATGGTTATATATCCTCCCTTTGTTTATGATTGAATGCTAGCAACAAATGACCCATGTGTTTTCAAGTCCATGGTTGATAATGAATGAAACCATTTTTATTGTAGAATATGAGTCAACCTATACTAACTCTATTTGCTATATTAAGAAAACAATGATTCCTTGTATGCTGTTAACATGAAACAGGCATATATACTTTCATCAAATTCCAGCTTTATGAGCTATAAAACTTAGTTATGGTTATATATCTTCTGTTTTTTTTTTGATTGAATGATTACAACTAATGTCACATGTGTTTTGAAGTCCATGGTTGATAATGAATGAAAACATTTTTATTGTAGAATATGAGTCAACCTATACTCACTTTATTTGCTATATTATGAAAACAATGAATCCATGTCAAAAGTTAACTTGAAACACCCATATATACGTTCCTAAACACATTCCAGCTTTATGGGCTATAAAGCATTGTTATGGTTATATACCCTCCCTTTGTTTTATGATTGAATGTTTGCCACTAATGACACATATCTTTTGAAGTCCATGGTTGATAATGAATGAAACCATTTTTATTGTAGAATATGATTCAACCTATACTAACTCTATTTACTATATTATGAAAACAATGATTCCTTATATGCTGTTAACATGAAACAGGCATATATATACTTTCTTCAACAAATTCCAGCTTTATGAGCTATAAACTTTTTTATGGTTATATACCCTCCCTTTGTTTTATGATTGAATGCTTACAACTAATGTCACATGTGTTTTGAAGTCCATGGTTGATAATGAATGAAAACATTTTTATTGTAGAATATGAGTCAACCTATACTCACTTTATTTGGTATATTATGAAAAAAATGAATCCATGTCAAAAGAATGAATGAAAACATTTTTATTGTAGAATATGAGTCAACCTATACTCACTTTATTTGGTATATTATGATAACAATGAATCCATGTCAAAAGATAACTTGAAACATCCATATATACGTTCCTAAACACATTCAAGCTTTATGGGCTATAAACCTTTTTTATGGTTATATACCCTCCCTTTCTATTATGATTGAATGTTTACAACCAATGGCACATGTGTTTTCAAGTCCATGGTTGATTATGATTGAAAGCAGTTTTGTTGAATAATATGAGTCAATCTATACTCTCTCTATTTATAAAAACAATGAATCCTTTTCAACTGTTACCTTGAAGCATGCATATTTACTTCCCTAATCACATTCCAGCTTTATGGGTTATAAATCTTTGTTATGGTTATATGTCCGCTCTTTGTTTTATGATTGAATGGTTACTCAAAATGACACTTATGTTTTCAAGTCAATAGTTGATTATGATTAAAAAAAATTTTTATGTAGAATAAGTGTCAGCCTATACTCACTGTATTTATATTAACAATGAATCCTTTTCAACTGTTAACTTGGAGCACGCATATTTACTTCCCTAATCAAACTCCATGCTTTATGAGTCATAAAGCATTGTTATGGTTATATATCCTCCCTTTGTTTATGATTGAATGCTAGCAACAAATGACCCATGTGTTTTCAAGTCCATGGTTGATAATGAATGAAAACATTTTTATTGTAGAATATGAGTCAACCTATATTCACCCTATTTATAAAAACAATGAATCCTTGTCTACTGTTAACAAGAAACAGGCATATATACTCTCCTAATCAAATTCCAGCTTTATGAGCCATAAAACTTGTTATGGTTATACATCCTCTCTGTATTCTTATGATTGAATGTTTGTAATTAATGGCACATGTGTTTTGAATCCTGTGGCTGATAATGATAAAAAACGTTTTTCTAAGGAATACAAGTCAACCTTTACTCACATTTACTATAAAATGAAAACAAAGAATCTATTTCAAGTGTTAACATGAAATAATTATATTCACTTTCTTAATCAAATTCTAAACTTTATGATAACAATGAATCCTGAATCAAATTCCAAGCTTTATGGGCCATAAAGCTTTGTTATGGTTATATATCCTCCCTTTGTTTTATGATTGAATGTTTGCAACTATTGATAGATGTGTTTTCAAGTCCATGATTGATAATGATTGAATACAGTTTTGTTGAATAATATGAGTCAACATGTGCTGCTGATTAAAATCATTTTTTTTTTTTTGTATAATATGGGTCAACCTATACTCACTTTATTTGGTATATTATGAAAACAATGAATCCATGTCAAATGTTATCCTGAAACAGGCATATTCACTTTCCTAATCAGATTCAATGTTTTATGTGCTATAATGTTTTTTTTATGGTTATATACCCTCTCTTTTTATTATGATTGAATGTTTACAAATAATGGCACAAGTGTTTTCAATTCCTGGGTTGAATTTGATAAATGACAGTTTTATTGAAGAATATGAGTCAACCTTTACTCACTCTATAACATATATTATGAAAACAATGATTCCTTGTCTCCTGTTAACATTTTTAGAGGGGGTTCAAGGGCAATGGTAATACAATAGATTTTATTTAGCTGTTTGGTTACTCCTGGTTTTAAGGTTGGTGATTTATCTTTTCTACCAGAGCCCATTCAGTTTCGTGAGACAATGGAGTAGCTACTTGAATAAAGAAGAAGCAACTCCATTAAACAAACTGTAAATAAAGAAAGGGAAAATAAATGATACAGTTGGAATGTTCTTTACTTAAATTTATTTAACATTAGTTTATACAAGATTTTTATTATTATTTTTACAGGAAGATATGTATAACTAATAATATTTAATGTTTTATTACTTTATGAAATAAAAGTGTGTTTTCATTGGACCCAATTGGCAAAAATGCATTCTCAATTCAATGAGAGATAATTATTTATTTTTAAAAAGGTTTAATCTAGCCAATTCGGGTAATAATTAATCTGTTAATGAATTCATCATTAAATATAATGAATTGTTTTTTGAAAAAAAAAAAAAAGGAAAGAAAAAAAGCCCTTTAGTTTCGTTTGAGCAACTACTTATTAAAATTACACATTTTTCTTCGCCCTTCAAAATAATTATCACGTCTTAATAAAGTTGACAGCAAACTCATGACCAGTGTAATTAATAGGGTCAAAATTTGATAAATTCCTGTGTCTTTTGTTAATTTCCCACACGAATCTTAATGAGTTTTAACTGCTCTCATTGAATGCTTTAGACAGAATGCTTTTGAAAGAATGATGCAGTGAAATTGGGATAGTTATACGTCATACAGTTTGATGATTACATTTTTTAAAAATTTGTCTTTTTATTCTATATAAAGAGAAATAATTTTGAAATAGATTTTCCATTTCCAAATATTTCCCTAATACATTACATCATTTTTAGATAATATTAGTTATGTGAATATCTGGTGAAGACATCCAAGTTAATTTGTCTTTTCTACATCTCAGGACATTGTGAATTGAATAAAATTTTTTTTTATTTTTTAATTCCCACCTATCATTTATTCTTCAAGTTGTTTTATTTATTTAATCCTTTGATTTTCATTACTTCCTGCTCCTGGTTAATACTATTGATAAATTCTAGTTTTATTTCTGTACGTAGATTCAAAGACTGGGACGTACTAAATGAAAAATAATGGAACTAACTTGTTTTGTGATTGCTGAAAGAGTGATAAAGTAAAATAAAAAGAAATTACTAATTTATTGTTGTTTGTGAATAAAACAAAGCATTCTCCTTTATATATATATATATATATATATATATATATATATATATATATATATATATATATTATGATTATCAAAAATGATTAGATAAATAGGAAATTCTATTTTGGCCTATTTATTTACTTCATTAGATATTTAGCTTCCCTGTTGCTCTTTCTGCAATAATTAAGAAGAAAAGAGCATTTTTGCTTGTAATTATTCTTATAAAACTTTCGCTTTAGCCCAGTTATGATTAGGGCTTTTGTACTCGTAATATGGTTACATAACTTTTAGTAAATTTCCTTTAAGTAATCAATTAGGGGTAAAAGGAGACCATAATTCCCTACTGGAGGTGTATGCCAGCTTTGGGGATGGGGATTGCACATTAAATTTTATTTTATTGTGCAGTTACTGGATTCAAAAATAGGACTTCTGTTTGCGGCTCAAGAATGGTGTGAAAGTTGTGAGTGTGAGTGATGATAAAAGTGTGTGTGTTTTGTTCCTTATAACTTCCATAATTTTAACTTTGATCCATCCCAAATTTAAAAACTTCTGCATTATTATGTTTTACAGCGATAGATTGGTAAAGTGGTAAGCAGAGTATGATACTTCTTTTCTTCATCCACATAGTTCATATTTGCTTCAAAATGCTGAGTAGGTACTATAGAATGGATATGGGTCTGAGAATGAACCACAGTAGTTGTACAGGTGGAAAAAATTTAATATGCCTCCTCTGAAGTCCTAAGTCATTAAATCTTAGTTATGATTTCATTGTCACTTTACTTTATGCTTGCTATTCGTGTAATAATCCTGTTCAATTTAGACATTAAAAAAATTTAAAATAACTTTTTATCTATGTGTTTGCCACACAGGTGTAGGTTGTGAATTTATATGAGTGTGTGTGTTTTATAGTTACCAAAATTGCTAAAGCAATAAAATAAATAAATAATAATAATAATAAATTTTCCACAATATTCAGAAGGGGCAAGAGCTACACCTAGAGGTTCCTATTTTAGACCTTATGGTTAAGCAAGGAGCCAATTGTATGCCAAATAAAAAATAACTAAAAGAATGAGTTGGTTTAGTAGGATAGGACTCCTGCTTCCTTTAGGCAAATTGCATATTATATCGATGTTGGAGATTGTACAATCGATTCCATTTAGCTGTTCGGTTACCCTGTGTATCTTACATTGGGATTTTATCCCTTCTGCCCTTTTGTTAAGAAGTAGCAATCTTTGGTTTGTGATGCCACCATAATATGGTAGGTGACATATAAAGCTGGCAATTCGACACTCCTGGCCATTTGTCCTGGTACTACATGGGCTATTGAGCGAATGATTTCCATTTTAATATATTTATAACATTTCTTCTCAATTCTTATATATTTTCTTTAGTTTTACTTACTCTCCGTGTTTTTAAATTGTACAATAGTCTTCCTCAAGTACTTGAATTTGTTTCTTTTGCAGTAGTGGAAGACGTCCAATACAAAACACCATCATGCCAACTACGCCATACCCTCCCCGAAGTGGAATTATCTGGCCACAGAGGCGATGTCTCCGCCCAAGAACTGAACACAGGAGTTACGTTGAAAGCCCTGATATAGTTGTTGTGACAGATGAAGAACCACGAACAAATGGTCTTATTAATGGTAATTATGAATCGGATGATGAAGAATTTGACTTTCCGCAGTTGTTGCCTATTAAGGTAAATATTCATTCTATTTATATTAGTACATGATAGATTTATTCTGTATTTTATGAATTAAATTTTTATGTTAAATAGATAGATGAATTGTGTGTCAAATTACAGACTTCTATTATGAAATTAAGGTACGAAGTGGTCAATAATATAATATTTATATTTATTTATTATGAATATGTCCTCATAAGGAAATAATGCATTTTTAGAATATGTAATATATGAGCGAGTATTTCCTGTTAAAACAACTTACTTCTTCAATTACATATCATTTCAGTTGATGATTTATTAAAAAACACCAAATAATAATTATTTTTATTTACTATATGGATTATCTTATTGATTTTATAAAAATATATTTCTTCAGTAAAAAAATCAATTACTGCTTACTGTGAATGTTTTAATTGAGTGGATTCTGAGATATGGAACAAAATTTAAAAGCCCTTAAATATATAATATTATAATGTACAAATATTCCTTGTTATTCAATTGTTGTTTCTATTATTAAACAAAGTTTCATTTTTTGTGTCATACTTCTTGAGTGGCGTAAATTTGTCTCAATCCTTAAAGGAAAAGCGTATATCCAATCAAAATTTTTTTATTTAGCTTGAAATTCACATAGGAGGGGGAGAAATAGGATTTTTGAAATGAAAAAATACTGTTTAGTAACATTTCATACCTATATATCAACTTATTGTTAACTTAGATTTAGAAAATTAAAAATATATATATTTTATTATTAAATATATATAGTAAGAACATTACACTGAATTTAGAATTACAAAATTAGAAAGAAAAAAAAAACTGTTTTAATTACATATCATACCTACATATCTATACTGAACTTTTATTTAGAAAATTAACAAAAAAAAAGAAATACTTTTTTAATAACATTTCATGGCTAAATATCTATACTCAACTAAAATTTAGAAAATTAAAAAAAAAATAATGTTGTAATAACATTTCATATTTACATATCTACACTCGACTTATATTGCACAAAATTATATGTTGCATTCTTTTTAGTGTTTTATCTGCTTTTGCAAAGAGAATATGAATGAAAGAACCCCTGTAAAATTGTCTTCCTTCTATTTATGCTGAGGATAAGGATGAAATGTTATTAAACCAATGTTTCTGCTTTAAATTATTTTAAATTACAATTTTGTTATTGCCTCATATTATAATATCCATATCTTCAATTCATCATTTGTATTATACCTATGAAAAAATTGCTTTGTCGGATAAGGAATAATCGATGTCAGTTAATTGCATAATAGGTCTAAAATAAAGAATATATTTTTTGGTTTTTGATTTAATGATCTAAGTTACTTTCATCAGCTTCTGAATGATGACTGTATGTGTTGTTTAAGCCTCATCTGCAGTTTTTTTGAATAGAGTCCTTGAATCTGTCACTCTGATGGTTACATTTATCACAATTTAACTATATCCATCCATGGATATTCCTAAAGTATTTTCTTATTATTCTTTTAAGTATTTTAAAGTTAATATAAATTGTAATAACAATTCATTTGTTAGCCTGTTTGAATGAATTATTTTTTATTTTTTCTGCTTTCAAAAATAGTAATAAAAATACTTACCCTTTCCACATGCCATTTAGAGGCTATTAGTTAGACTTGCTCACAGTTTTTTTTGTCGATGATTATTTGAAACTATTATTCTATTTGCTTACAAAATTTGTTCGTTGAGAAAATCTTTGAACGGCTTCTTCCGAACTATGACACTGTATTTATTTCGTATCTTTCTAATGTGTTGAAAGGGCTAAAAAAAAAACAATCATATTGTGCAGTATTTCTAAAGTATTAAATATAGCAATAAACTCAAGAATTAGGAAGTTAAATATTGTAACTAATATCTGTTAAAAAAATATAATGACAAATGACTCCTCTTTAGAGCCCATTGTCTCTGAATAAGGATCCCTTCAGTTTCTCAAATTCTGCCTGACTCTCTGTCTCTGTGATTAGAACTTTGAAATGGGTTGAGATAAATTTACAACATTTGTCATTGTGTATTGTTGTTATTAATAGGTACTCAAATAAAAAGATTTTGTTGTTACTGGAAAATTGTGATGAAATATCTTTTTAATTTGTAGGAAACCACCAGTTCCATCTTGTTTCTAGATATATAATTAGTGTTTTGTCCTTATTTAGTAGTAAATTTAATATCAAAAAAACTATTGCCTATTTGTACCATTTTAGAAAGAGAAAGGATTGTTAATGTAATTGTGATGTTACAAGATCTGGATATGTGTGTGAAGAAGAGAATCTTATAGTAAAAATGATATAGTTGGAGACCAACTAGTAGTGAAACTGGTAAATTTTATTGTATAAAATCCAGTGATTCCACAACTAGCTGACCTTCAACTGCCCCTTTCATACTGTAGAAGAATAAAGCTAGCTTTCCTCCCATTTCAAGACAAGATTTTTAGTAAACAATGAAAAATTAATTTATATAATTTTAATGTTTTAGTAAATTTGAGATATGGTTTCTTCTTAGTTCTCGAATTTTGCATTTTCTTTTCAAGTATTTTTCCTCCATTATTATCATTTAAATGTACTATATGAGTAAATAAATAATAAATCATTGCTATATCATAGTAAAAAATTGAGAAAGCTAAATTTAGGTAAAATTGGGAACCTGACAGAACTGAAATTGCATTAGCTTTATTGGATTGAATCCTATTGCATTATCGTGCAATATTTAATATGCAATTAAATGTCATTTTTATATTTCAATATTGTAAAAAAAATCCATTTGGAAAATATAAGGGATACACTAGATGAAAATTGTAATTAAAATATAAGACTTTTTTGGAGCCTGCAGACACAAAAAACACTACAGTACTATTTTCTTTACTTGCCATAAAATAAATTCATTATTAGTTTCTATTGTTGGATCAATATTTTCATATTTCAGTTGAAGTAGAACAGAGTATTTTTAATATTTGTTGGTGTTGAGAGTTTATCAGATTTATCTGTGACATCATTATCTTTCTCAGTTTTGATAAATATATTCCTCCTTTACATCACTTATCTCCAATCGTCTTCACAATTATTCCATTTAATTTTTTTTTTTCACTCTCCTTATTTTATTTATTTTGGCAAATAATGAGATATGTGATAAATGTAATTGCTGCATTTCTTGCCTAGATTATGAATAGATTAATTCACTCTTCATTCAACAACAAAAATATAGCTGAAATTCGCTCCTAAACAAATTTAAAACAGCTCTTTGTGCTCTAATGCAATATATTTGTAGTACAATAAATTAAAGAACAAATAGCAGCACACGGAAAATAAAATATACAATAAATTACTTGAGATTGCCGTAAACACCAAATTATTATTAAATATCAGTGTTTATTCTCTTGAAACTTGATGTATATGTTTAATATGTCTTATAGCCTTTTTAACCTCATCTTATAGCCTCACACAAGTTAAGAAATTTGTAAAGTACACTCAATAGCAGCCTAGAGAAACTATGTCATACTAAGCTGAATGATTTAATTTATTTTGCTCTTGGGGCGACATTTTTAAGATGGAAGAAGTACTGGAAAATTAAGAATATAAACTATTATTAATTTTTTAACAATATTTTGTCATTTGATCTAGTATGCTATATTCTACAACTTCTTATAGTTAATTTTCTTTTTTAATTTGTGAGAGAAGGAAACAAAAAGACACCTTTGGCATTGCTATTATACACTAAACATTTATGTTAAAATCAATTCTCGAGAACAGACTGAAATTATAAGGATTTTTGAGCCTTTCCATAAATAATGAATGAAAAGGAATCCACCCTGCTGCTTTAATGTTAATGCTTGGGTTTTATTGGTAATTGAAATCTATGTAATGTTAATTTTCAAAGATTTATCTTATATTTTTTTAAGTAGATATGATTTGTGCTTACTTTTCAACTAAGTGATGGTGTCCTTTCTGCTTTCATTATTAAGCTATCAATCATTATTGTTCTATTTTTATGTCCATTTTTACCCCTTTATTTTCCTTTTCTGCTAAATATATTTTTATCAAAAGTCAGCACTGTTTTGATAATGGTCATTTTATTACTGAAACTAATACTGGTTTTGAAAATATAAAATTTAGCTAACTTGTGAATAGGACAATATTTAAATAGAAATGGTAATGTTATTTATCTTTAGTAAAACATTTTTTTGTTATTGGTTTTAAGTATTATTACCCAATTTATCTTCCCTTTTTAAACAAAACAGTGAATTTTAATTATTTTCTCATTTTAAGTCATCAAAAAGTTTTTGGATGCTTAATTGAAAGCTATGTACTATCATTGTTTATTCAACAGAAGAGTTTATCAAATCCACCCTATCTGACCCCAAAGCAGTGATCTTTGCCCCTTCCATAAGCGTAGTCAGAATTATTATGCAAATGCAGAATAATATTTAATTTTGTCTGTATTTCTTTTTCTTTTGACAGTTATTTATTCATTTCATATTAGTTACAAAACATAACATTCTTTATGCTCATGCTAATCCCTCCCTGTATGAGGTCAAAAAAGATCTGATTACAATTCTTCTAAATAAGGATGTATGATTTAGCTTGTTATTTTTTATGTCCTGTATATCTTGGTTTATAGAGGTAATAATGCACTAATTCTGTTTTTAAAATGACAGCTTAGATCTAATATTGCACTAGCGAATAACTTGAAACTAAAAGTTAAATTTTGATTCATACACATAGATTTATATATTGTAATCTTCTAACTACCCTAAGAAATAGTATGAAAGAAGTTGTTCTACAATTCTTGCCATAAATCCTTTAAAGTACATGTATTGCATAATTTTGTCAGAAGAACAACATTTCTATATCATGATGTTTTTTATGATCTAGAATTGCTTCTAATGCACCAATAAATTAGGAAACTAAAGTATTACTTTATTGCCTGATACCCTAGTGTATTTAGTCTTTAGTTGATATTAGTATCATGATGATTGAAAAATATATTACTATTATACACACATAGTCGGTTTATTAATACTTATATTTTTCCTTTGCAATCCCATTATGTAAAGGTGCTTTCATGAAAACATCTTTAGCTTTGGTTTCTGTAATGAAATAGGGATTCATTAAAGAAATGTTTATTTAAATTTCAAATTGTGGTAAATGTGAGATACCTGTCCTTGGGAAAGGTTTTAGAGCCTTTTTGGGGAATAAAGTTGTAATCCCCCTCCTCATCAGACCAGATTAACGGATGTTTTAATAAAGTAGAGGGTTATGAGGTATCAAGATGTTTCAATCAGAGGCCATCTGCGTTGTCATTGTTCTTAATGTTTTTGGATAGCTTTGAGTCCGTTGTTTTGATTTAATTTAAGCTCTCAAACTTAATCTCTCTGTTTTAATATTTTATAAAGGTTCAAATAGTTGTTTGAAATTATTTTCTTATGCTACATACGATATAAACCAATTATTTTATAATTTTATATTATAAACAGATAATTTAGACATGGAAAATGTGATTATATTTTAGTTAAAGTGTTATTGCGTAATTTATATTATAGTTCAAAATTAAAATTAACCTCCTAAAATGATAAATATATATTTTATTATTATTAAAAATATATTATTATTTTTTTAGGAACTATCGGAACAAGAAATACAAGAAAGAGGGAGGATAATGAAAAAACTGAGAGATGAGCTGAGGAATGAAGAAATGACACTTGTACTACTAAAAAAACTTCGACAGTCACATCAGTTGAAGGAAAACATTGCTGTGGTCGCTCCTTGTCAGACCCAAACTCCTCCACAAACACCTGTTCAACCTAAGTCAGTTCCTTCTCGCTCAAGCCATAAAACATTTGTACCCCCACAACCTGGAATTCTAATGAGGGTAAGAATTTTTTTGTATTTTTGGTGTGCACGTTAGCTGTGCTATTATCTACAGTAGATGTCTTGAGATGCTGTATGATAATGGGCTTTATATTCCTCTGTATGGGAATTAAATGAATAATTTTAAAAATAATTTGTGTCTCCTTAACTTAAGAATTCAGCTGTATTTTAAAAATTGTACAATGACATTAAAAACCTTCATTTTTTGTTTTAAATACAGTACTTTTTTTCAATACATTCGATTAATATTAATGATTTAGTGTAGTGTTTTCTAAAAAAAAAAAAAAAAAATATTTTCTAGTTTTTTCATTGGCAAATTTTAGTAATAATTTAGATACACTTGAAATTTCAATTACTTGTCCCTGGGAAGCTAGAGGTGCTTTCTATCATAATTACTGGATTAATATTGCCACTGTTAACCAGTTGAATTTTTTCCTTCCAATGAAATCTTTAGTTGACTCAGTTTCAATTAAGTTTGACTCAAACATAACTTTTAATGTAAAAATAAATGTCCAAAGCTTTTACTTGTTGTTTATGAAAGCTTGGACCAGTTTTTGAATTTAGTTTAAATGTTTGATGTTTTTCTATTGAATCTGTTACAACTCATTTTATTCATATTGCTTGAATTAGTAATCCTTATAATTATTCTTCTTTATAATTTTATCAATAAAAGGTCCTCAAGTCAATTTCTTAATGAGGCTGTAAGATGAAATCAATCAAGAACTTAGTATTAGTTCAGGCACCATTTTCAGACCAGTGAAGCTACTTGAACCCATGGTACTTTCACTAAAGGCAAAAAAAAAATTGCAATACCAACAAACATATTGAATGCTTCCTCATTTCTCCCAACAACAAGTACGCAATGGGTCTTATCATCATTTAAGTCGAGAAATATAATTTCTATTTTGTTACAGTATTCTACGAGTAACATGGTGTCATCTGTCCCTGTTGCTGACTTCACTGAAGTTAAAAAGGTAAAAAAATCTGTCTGTGTGTGTGCATGCATGTGTGTGAATAGCAGTGTAAGGTGTTCCACTACTGTTACTTATTGGCAATATATTTGTTTTCTTTCTTGCTTTTTTCTAATTATCTTTATCATTGTGTAACGACTTGATGTTGTTCACTATGCATTTATAGCTTGTAATATTTGATAATTATTCATAGTCACCTAATTTCTCTTCATCTTTAACCTGATGAGAAAGTTTTGAAAACTCCAATTCCCTGGAGTTCTAATGTAAACTGACCCCTGTACTGTAAACAAGCTCTTGGGGAGTACTTGTTACAAATGAAGTTTCTTATTTTTTGTTTGAAATTCCTATATATATATATATATATATATATATATATATATATATATATATATATATATATATATAAACACTTTTGTTTTGTCTATGAATTCCTCTTAATTTTCATTTTGAAAATTTTCTAATTTTGATAAACTGATGGTAAGTTGAATTGTCCTAAATAATTAAGCTCTTTCATTAATACTTTCAAATAGACAGTATTTCTGAAATGGTGTACAGGATAGTTCAGAGCAAGAATGTTTCAGGGTGAGCAGGTACATAAATCTCACTCATCAATGGTCACATTATGTGTGAGATAGTATCTCCCCCCCCCTTAAAACTTGGAGGAGGATACCAAAATTGTTAGACACTGTAAGCATTACCAATATACTCATATTTTTTATTAATAAAGTACTTTCTTTAGTGATGTTCTTATTGTTGTCAATATCCAACTATCCTGTACATTGTTCAAGAAACCAGCAGCTAACTAACTTCCTGCAGATAGTATTTATTTTTTAATCACTAGGAAAAATTGTATAGGATGCTATCACATGAGTTTGGATACATTAGTAGCCTTCTCCTTGTCTATGCTCCAGCTTCTCAGCCAACACCATTGTAAAAAGAACTTGACCCTTTTTAGGGGGGTGTTTTTTTTCTGGATGTCGTGGCCTTTGGAAAAATAGATATAAGCCCGAGCATAAATCCGACCGAAGCGAATGTTGTTGGGCTGTTCCCTGGAAGCCGTTGCCATTCCACCCCTCGTCCTTTCAGCTACGTTACCCAGTTATCTATTTTGACTTTCTTTGTTCATCCTCTCCCACCTCAGAAAAGCTAATAATTATTTACTTCTGGACTTTGGCATTGTCGTATACATCTGGTAAATGTTATTTACCATTATGTTCAGAAATTTGATATTTTCAGAGCAGATGAAAATTTAAAATATTGCTCATTTTTCTTCTTACTACTTTTAAATTGTAATAGAACCCAAACTTGTTATTAATTGTATGATTACCTAGTTATTTTTCATCAAAGCTTCTTATTATTTGCGATTAATTTTTTTTTTTTTTGTTTTTATTGGAATTTCTTTTCATTACAATTTCAGAACGTCAAACTATTTATTGAAATGTAATATCATATCAAAATACATTGTTTTCTAAATATGTACACTCAAACGGACAGACAGCTGCTGAGAGAGGGCTTCATGTAAAAGCCCCCCAAACTATTTTCCGCCTTTTTTTAGCAGATTTCCCTCAAGGGAAATCAGCTATTATGTCTGTCAGGAACGTTATAAGGGCTTAGGTGACCGTTGTCTAAGGCAGGTGAGTTACCTCAACCAGAGTCTCAACGGGCAATTGCTGCTCTGGAAGTCCACCCCATAACCTCCATCCAAAAAATATTTTTTATGACGGTGATGTTATAAATGGTAACTTAGGATCCCCTGGACACCGTATACAACCAGGTTCTAACTATAACACCAAAATGCGTCCTATACAGGGTTAAGTATTATTGACAATTTTTAAAGTAGTAAGTCTTGGAGGAATACTTACTGTAAAGGAGGAATATGAGCAACCAGATATTATTATAGAATATTCATGCATATATTGTACCTCTGCAGGAAAAAAAAAATCAGACATATTTGCCTAGCATTACATCAGTGGAGTCTGACAACAACTTATCCATGGATTATTTAATGGTTATTATTTTCTGTTTCTGCAAAATCTCTTAAACACCTAAGTTTAATTAATGTTTGGAAACAAAATTTATTATAAATTTTCTTATTTAATGAAATTTTATTTTGAATGCCATTGACTATTAAAAAGTATTTTCTTGTGAAACAAGAGATACATCAAATAATTTCATTCATTATTATTATTATTTATTTATTCTTAATATTAATCATAATATGAGAGTGATTCTAATCATTTCTGTTTTAGCAAAATGTATCATCAAGAAGTGTTATTCCATCACCATTGGTTAATCCCATGCCTACAAATCGAGGCATACCTCCTCCTGGGTTACCAGTCTCATTACATCAAACAAGCAATAGCATTAGTCGAGGTTTGTGACTATATAGGTTTTATTCAGTTTGTTATTGCTATTTAGTTTAAGTTCCAATTGGAAATTTGAGATAATAGGCAAAATATGAATTATAAATTATAATTATAAAATTACATTAATAAAGAAAAATGTAATTATATTGACTCATTATCAATGAAATCGTTTACGCTCACATATCAGATTTAGTGTATATAAATTGTGACCACTGAAGAAACAATTTGAAAACATCTCATTTTGAAAAGAGTTAAAATGGGGGAATACAAAATTGTATTATCATTTTAAATCTTGGGAGTGACGACCACAACCATAAGTGATTTCCTAAATTATTTAGAAATGATGAATATTATCTCTCCAGCTTTGTAAACTGAATATTGTTTATTCTCTTATATAATGATATATATATATATATATATATATATATATATATATATATATATATATATAGTGAAAATATGGCCTGTTTAACTTCCACCATCGATTGGTTAATTGTTTTATATATAATATTACTGTTGATAATGTTAATCATATTTTATCCTATTCTCTCTTTTGGTATTTATTTTAGGTAATAACAACATTGGTGTGCGGAACATTGGAATTGGTTTTCCCACTGAGAGGAAAGATTCTAGACACTCTCCTGTTCCAATCACTCCTCAACAAGTAAGTGTAGATTGTATTTTCCGTGCATTGGAGTGGTCTGTTATGGTGGTTTTGATATTAGTATTTTCATTGGGGCATATTTTATATATATTTCATTTACAAAAATTAAACATGCCACAAAAATAAATAAATATCCAAGAAATAATTCCTAATTAATTTTTATCAGGTGGGTTTTTACTATCACAATTTTGCTGTGGGAAAGTTCATTTCCTTAGAGAGTAGGTTTAAAAAGTCTATAATAAAGTGGATATCACATGATGTATTATATATAAAAACCTCAAAAATCATTAAATTTAGAACTTGGGAGCTGTGATAATGTACCACAACTCTGTGCTAGTGGTTTTGGGTTGAAGACTGGGGATTGTACATTGGATTTTATTTAGTTATACAGTACCAGGCTAGTCATCACTTCTGTGACTACTCAGCATTGTGAGGCGATTTTTAGCTCTTTGAATTGAGAAGTAGTGATTATTATTCTGCGATTCTACAACAATACAGCAAGGAATACATAAGCTAATCATATGAACATATGTAGCGTGGCAGACTTTGGTTGCCCCTTTATGGGCAGTTGCCAACGATTTTTTTTAAAGATAAAATACAGAATTCAGTACTTATTTAACATTTTCAATTTTATCTGTTTGAGAAAGTGATCTTATTAGTCTTATCTTGAAGTAATATGTACTATTATGAACATTCTGACCCTTCGTAAATTAATATTTTTAAGGTAAAAGACTCTAGAGTGTAGGAGTAGTATTTTTTAAAATTTTAATTATAGTAAAAGACTTGGTATGGAGGCAAACAGATTTTTTTTTTAATCCATATTACAGTAGACTCCCGCTTCTCAATTATTGGGATTAATCAGTGGTAGCTGTAATAGAAAAAATTTAATATTCTTAAAGAACTTATAAATTTGTAAGATTCTCAATCACTTGTTACAAATTGAAAAACATATGAAGTGGAATGGTCTAAATAATGCTTTTGTTCATTCATATTTTTACCAAACCTCAATAAAACAAATCTATTAGAACTGGCATGTGAATTAAATCAAAATTCTTATAGCACAATAACATAGAAAAAAAAATTAAGAAGATTTTACTGTGTATATTCCTTATGATTAGACTCGATGCATTTTAGGGGACTTCCAATTCATCTTCCAGGGTGGTAATTAAATCAGATCACATTTTTTTATCAAATCTTTAGGTTCAAATTATTTATTTTAACATTGGCCTAATTACTGATCTGTTAATAACTATCTTTATCAGCTGTCATAGGAAAAAATTATAGTATTAAGCACGAAGTAAATCTGCTACTGATTATTTCATTTAATGATAAAATTTTGTGCAACAATAATCGGGGTGGGGGGGGGATTCTCTGCTGAATTTTCCTGTTGTATTTTATTCATTTGCTGTTGTATTCTATTTCATTTGCTCTCGGAAAAGGGAAAAAAATAGAAAACATTTACTTGTTTTTTATTCTTACATATCTTCTTACTTTACAAGCATACGGGGAATATGGAGAAAGTTGGAATTCCTATTCCTTCTGTTAATGACCAGGTTTGTTATCTTAAATTATTTATTTAATCTTGGTTTTATTAGACAAAATCAATTCATATTTTATTTGTTACTCTATTTCTCTTATTATTTCTCCCTTGTTTTGTTTCTTTTCTTGTTGTTATTCTCTATTTTTCTTATTTAACCATTTGTTTAAATTACATGGAATATTTGCAATATTTTAGTGGATGCTCTATATAGTAATTTCAACTGGATGAAAGGAAATTCCTTGATTCATTGAAGGAATTCATTCAACACAACTAGGACTGAATGTATTTTCATTTAATTTATTACTGTTTTATTTAGTTTTAAATCTTCATCTTAAAATTTTAGCCCTATTATGGCCTTTATTTTCTTGCTAGCATATTATGGGATCTCACTTGAACTTTTGTGAACAAACTTAATTTTGCTTTTTTTTAAAATAAGCATTGCATTTATACTTTTGCAAACGAATAGCATAGAAATCTTGAAGAAAAAAATGTGTTGGAATGAAAACAAATTGCACTCTTCTGACCAATTGTTGCAATATTTTTAGAAAAATACAAAAAAAAAAAAAAAAAATCCTGGGGTAATTTATAACATACGTGTATATTGTGTTTACTCGTATTTAGTTTCAGTACTGCTGTTAATCTGTGGTGCATACATTGTATGTGCTATATCAAATATATCTCATCTCATTCTGATGTTAGTTTCTATAGTCTTTATGCTGGCCTTCATGTGTTGTGGCCTACGGAAAAATAAATACAAGAGGTTCCCTCCGGGAGAAGCTGAGTAAATCCAATCAGAGTGAACGTTGGGCTTCCCTGGAAGCCCTTGTCCATCCTCTCAGCTACATCTTGCCTAGTGCACGTGCATTATCTATTTTGACTCTCTTCAATCATCCCCTCTCACATCAGAAAGGCTAATAATTATTTACTTATGCATTACTTAAAATATTCAAATTAATTTTGATTAATTTGGTATTGTCATATAAATGTTATTTGCCATTATATTCGTAAATTTGATATATTCAGAGTAGATGAAAATTTAAAATGTAGCTCATTTTTCTTCTTACTACTTCCCAATTGTAAAACAACCTCAACTAGTTATAAATTGTATGATTATCTAGTTATTTTTCATCAAAGCTTCTTATTATTTGCAATTCATTTTTCATTTTTTGGTGACCGTTGCCTAAGACGGGCTGCTCTCAAAGCCCACCCTATAACTTCCCATGAAAAAAAATTGTTATAATAGTGATGTTATAAATAACTTAGGGTCCCCTGGGCACCATATACATCCTGAATTTGGTTCTAACTGTTACACCGAAACACGTCCTATAAGTGGTTATACTTAATTACTATTATTTTAAGTTATTACTTTTTTTGCGTTGGGATTTCACAAATTGGAATATATATTGAGATAAACTGATCACTAGTAAAAGTATTTCAATTTTATAGTTTTGTTGTAAGATGTCCTACCTTTTTAAAAATTGAATTTCATTTATTTTATTTAAGAATCATCCAGTGTTCTTTCCAATTACATAGAAAATACTAGAGGCCATTTATCCATGTATGGTTTCCATTCCTTGTTTTGTAAAAGTTTTCAAGTGTTACAGTAGTTTATGAAATGTTACTTGAATTTATGTTTTTGATTAACTTGATTTTGGAAGTTGATTTAATATAACTGTTTCATTAGTAGAGTTTTATATTAATACAATGTTATAACAAATAATTTTCATTATAGGAAAGAAATGCTCGCATTGAAGAATCACAGACTCCAGCTCAACGGCAAGCAGCTGCAAAACTAGCACTACGAAAGCAATTAGAAAAGACACTATTGCAGGTAGAGAAAGTAATCTTTTTAATCGCCATATTATTCTTTCAACTATAAGGATGCTGTAGTTAGGGTTAAATAATAAAGATCTGTATTAACTCAATAATCTCACCACTAGCATGTGTACCTTTATTACATAGCTAATCAGTTAGTGGTTTAGTTGGTATCATTATTTGAAATAGTCTACAGTTTGTGAGTTTATGTGCATGTGTTTCAGGAATAGATATGTATCATATTGTATTCGTTCTTACAATGTTTATTAGCATTCCTGCATAATGTATCAGTTCTACAGAAAAAGAAAACATAGAAATTGGAATTATTTCTTTATTAAATCCTTCATATTAACAGTGTATATTTGGAGAGGGAACTTGACCCGTTGGCAAGATGTTTTCACCAAATTTGTTTTTCTTTTTATTCTTCCGTTTAAACAAATAAGTTATTGCCTCTCATATCTAAATAGTTTAATTAGTAACCCCTGCCCCACCATGTTTTACATTATTTCAACAAAGATAATTTTCAACTTTAAACTCCTATTGCGATTTTCATGCATTTTCTCATTGTACTCACAGCTTAGCTATCTTCAAGGTTTTTTCTGTGGCTTATAAAAGATGACTTTCCATCTTCATGGTTTTTTTGTGGATGGTGATTGCTTGGCCTTCTAAATCATTATTGTGCTGGATCGAGTCTAGAGTACACCAATATACAATTATTTCATTAACTGCACCACCATTAAAAACCATATTGATGTTTCTAAAGGCTTCAGAAAGATTACACACAAGTTTAAATGCTTATAAGAATATAACATATAATTTCTTGGGTAATGTTGTTAAAGAAACACTTGAATATTTACTGAACTATATAGCATGGAAATGAAAAAAAAGAAAAAAAAAATCTACAAATTTTATTCAATATCCGCTGTGTTGTTTGTGAATAATAGACAGATCTTAATTTAATGATTTCAAAAAAATTAATAAGCCTGATGTTTTATCATTCCAACTCAACTAAATTAACACTACCTGCCAGCCAACCTGCCCAATTCTCTTTGTGGAAATAAGTGACTTAATTCTTCCTCACTTTTGAACTTCTTAGTGATTTTACACGTTTAATAATTGATTACATGATGTCTGAAGATTTTTATGAGACTAATGACTGATCACTTACTTACCTGACCTAGGGGTTACATGGCCTTGTATATACCGAAAGATTTTAAGGCTTAGTTAGTATTTTAGATTCATGCACACAAGTCCTGGGTTCTAACCTTCTAATTCAAATAAGTATTATTAAGCTAATGATGAGGTTGAGATCATGCTGTCTGTCTAATGAATCACAAGATCTAGTATTTAGTTTTCTCATCTCAAAGTTGTTAAATATATTTCCTTTAATTACACTTGATCAAGGAAATTCAGGGCTCTCAATATAGAGTTAGGTGCATCAAAATTGGTTACTAATGACTAATATGTTTTACCTAAGTCTAGTTTTAGTTCTGGAGCTTAAAACAAATCAATCTATTGGATAATTTTATCATTTATATTGCAATAATTTTCATTTAACAGAATGAATTTATTTTGGGTGTCCTAAACATATATCCCACCATGAGTATAGTCCTCTTGTGGATCATGTTTTGAAATGCCCAATAAAACCAAAATTAATATTATGTTTTAATATATGAGGCTACCAACA
The DNA here is from genome assembly GCA_019009955.1 of Riptortus pedestris. Taxonomy (NCBI): domain Eukaryota; kingdom Metazoa; phylum Arthropoda; class Insecta; order Hemiptera; family Alydidae; genus Riptortus; species Riptortus pedestris. The sequence goes on from CM032233.1 coordinate 123,324,770, forward strand.
ATTAATGAATTTTCCTTTTTTATTGCATTTGAATAAATGATTTTTTTTAAATATTACAATTTATAATGTTCTAATGTTATTTATATGCTATGCTATTATATATCTATTCATAATTCTTTGTACTGAATGAAGTATTTAAATCCTGAAAAGAATAACATTCAATTAATTTTTTGTTTCGCCAGCAGATGGTCGATGTAGACAATGCTTACGTAAGTTTGTATTAGATGCAATCCTGAATGTTGAGTTATTTACTTCAATAAAAGTTGCTCTACTACTATGATACCAAATCTGATGTTAATTGTTCTAGATACCACCACCAAAGCCTCCACCTCCTGAAATGCACTTCATACCTAACCCGTCTAATACGGAATTCATTTACCTCGTCGGCTTGGAGCATGTAGTTGACTTTATAACCAAGGACAGCAGGAGTCCTCCACCTCCAGAGCCATTCAGATGTTCTCAGTGTTTTACCAATTTCACCCCGGTTTGGAAGTGGGAGAAAGGTAGCTCCAAAGGTGTGTGGATTATTTTTGTAATATATATATTAAAGCTGCTGAACAGTTTTAAATGGTAAATTTATTCAATTCGAATTACTCCATTCATGAATTTCAATGTCAATCCTTCAACCAATTTTTTTTAAATTTAATTATGCTCTATCAAACATAACTATTAAGATTTTAAATGTAGCTCACATGTGTTTCTCCACTCTTTTTATTTTTATATTGTTAACATTTTTTTTTTGTTTCCCTCCTACTTTCCAATGGAATTCCATGTTTCAATCCCATACTGGGCATATTCACCAATTTCGTCATTAATATAGTTCTATCTAAGAAATTGAGTGAAGAAATTGTTTTCAGAATATATTTTCCAGTAATATAATTTATTTTGTAGCATATTCTAAATGATTGCATTTGACTTATGGTTACCACCACATACTTTTGTGGTATTAAAACAGAAAGCCTAAAAAAGAATATTATTGATTTTTTTTTCTATTGATGATAAAAAGATGATGAAGTAGTTATATTTTTTTTTTAGGGAAAGTTAATTTATTTGAATCCATGAGCAATCTTACACTTGTCTTTCAATGGCCTTTACATGCTTCAGTTTGAAAACAATAAAATGACTAACATGATAACAATTTAGGGATCTTCAGCTTAGTTAATCCAATTTTTATATTTTGATTGGGCATCATTTTATCCCACCATTGACAAGTAATATCTATTTTAGATGTAAATATTGAATATTTCTCCATTTGCCACTTTTTATTTCAAGGTTATAACAACTAAATGACGGCATGGCTTGTGTACATGTTTCAGGATATTATTTGTGTTATTTGATGGAAGTGGAAAGAATTATTTAGTGCATAACTTGATCCAATTTTATATTTCAACTTTTTAACAATAGTTAGCACAGCTAGTATAAAAAATATAAATCTGTACTTTAAAAAATAGATTCAATAATATTTAATATTTCTACTTTAATTAACTATAAGTAACATTATTTTTTATGCTCAGTAGTGATGTAATTCGTATAATAAGTAGAAGCACGATATCCCTGTAAGAGCTGTGGAAGGTTTTGAACTAGGGAATGCAATCTAAATTTTATTTAGTCATGCAGTTACCAGGCTTCAAGTAGGACTTCTATCTGTAACCCTAGTGTCAAATCAGTCTCATGAAGCAATCAATTATAGAAGTAGTGACCATTAGTCCGTATTTTCATGACTATACAGCAGGAAATGGATCATGCTAATAACTTCATGAGCTTCTATGGGGTGTCGAGCCAAAATTTCCATCTCCATGTGATTGGGAAATTTTAATAATAATGTTTGACTTTTTTTTTCATCTTTCTTTTGCTTATTGAAGAAAGTATTGTAATTGTGAAAATTTTTGGCTTCCAGATTTCAATGCAATTATCCGATTTGTCCCTTCCTGAACCTTTTTCAACTAGATTCGGCCTGATGTCTGTACACATGTAGGTTTAGAAAAGGGTAAAAATTTAAAAAAAAAAATAACTTCTCTGTATGTATTGGAGATTTTGTATAGGTCCTTTTTTGTTTATCATATAAACATTTATAAGTTGTGTTGTATGAAATTTTTTGATCCATTACATTGGAACTGAGATATCGTTTATCACTTTCAAATGAAATAATTTTATGTCTTTTAAGTGAGATGCTATCAAAAGCCTGTTTATTTAATTTAATAGGAGTTCGAGGAAATCATGTGGACATCAGATATTTTTTTTTTTTTATAGGTAAAGTTATATGTGAGCAGTGTGTCACTTTCAACGTGAAGAAAGCCCTTAAAGCTGAGCATACAAACAGGCTGAAGACTGCGTTTGTAAAGGCGCTCCAACAGGAGCAAGAGATAGAGCAGCGGTTAGCTCAGGGTTCACCACAGCCTGAACCACCTCCTACACCTCAACCACCTCCCGTAGTGAGGCCTTCAACACCTAAGCCTGCCCCTCCTATCCCATCTCCCAATCGGGATCATCTCGCTAAACTTGCAGACTCTGCTAAATTTAATCCACATCATGTAGCAGCCACACTCCATCAGCAGTTGCTTAGAGGTAAGGCAGATTGTTGTTATTTTGTAAGCATTTCTATTATTTTAGTGTTTAGTTTAAATTTGTATTTAAAACATTCAAAAGTTCCCTCATCTCGCCCCCACGGCTGGTGGGTGGAGGAGGGGCTAAGTTCTTATTATAAACAACCAGAACCATTCACCCATTTAAGGAGGTGAGGTATGACCAGGTTACTTATAATATGATTGTAGTTTGTAAATTTCACAAAATTTGTGCTACATTTTTAATTCAAAAAGACATACATTTACCAATCTTATACAATGTTGAAAAAATAGCCTATGTAAATAATTCTGAATTTTAATTATTGACTCAATTTAATCTTTTTTATAAATAACTAAGGTTGTTAAAAAAATGTATCAATTTTGCTAAAATTTACTATTATTATTGTTTAACACATTGTAGGCCTTGAAGTTACTTTAATGCAAAAGTTTGCCCCATTAAATCAATTTTGAACCTAATAGGGAGACTATTAGTCAGCTGAAAAACATTTCCTATTTATACACAAAGTATTTTTTTAAAGGAAAGTACCAATAAGAACTAGTTCCTAAATTTCATTTTTCAATAAGAATAATTATAGATGTTATTTCCAAAATAACATACTTAGAAATCTAATTTTAAGGTAGAATAAAAGAATAGTTTGATTTCAGCAATTAATTCTACTGCAAATTAATTGGTAATGTGCGTATTATGGAAACATTTTGTTCACAGTTTTGTTAGAATTCATCAGCCTAAAACCCACCAATTTTATTTCAGGCTGACAGAGACTACCAAATCTGTAGGCGAAACGTCCTTTAATAAACATTCTGCCAGTAAATCAGTTTTGTTTGCCAATACCAAAATTATCCTTCATTTTCAATTGTAAGATCATGGCGATCTAATTAAAAATTAGATTAATTTAAAAGTATCTCTTTTCACGCCTCTTCTCCAGGTTTACCACAACATCAGCCATTGCCTGCTCACATGCTTCCATTTTCTCCACTACTCTATCCATACCAATTAGCAATGGCTCAAGCTGCTGGTGGGAAAGGGCCTGTAGCAGCTGCTGCAGCAAACCTTGTCGAGCTTCAGCGACAGGCAGCAGATCTGCACAGGCAGTATCTTCTTGATATGATTCCCGCCCCTAATGCTTCTAGACATTCAATCAGCAATTGGAAATCGTGATATGTATTTCCCTCTAATCAGGTATGTTCCTGTCTTCCCTTTCACACGCACACGCAAACACACACAGTAATTTAAGATATATATAATATATAGGTTTTATTTAAAACAATTATTTTATTGTTTATAAACTAAATTTGTTGTTTTTAAATATATCATAATATTATTGTTATTGACAACTTTTACCAATCTTACTACAAATCCTCCCCCGCCCCCTTCTATACTAATAGTACCCCTTATACTCTTAATAATCACCTTTAAAGATTGTAAAAAAATGTTTGTGAATATAACAGTCCACTATATAATCTTCAGAAAAATCCAAATTCTAAAATGATTGTTCTATAGAAATTATTTACTATCCATAGATGTGTATGGTGTAATTACTATATGCATATATACCTGAAACAATATATGTCTGATTCGGATGCTCAGAAAAATCACTTTCATTCTAATAATTTGTTCAAATTAGGATTAGACTCATAAATATAACAAAATATGTACCATGCACACTTTGGTAAAACTGCCAAAAGGTTTATAAAGTTGTAGTTGTCAATGTTTTTTGTGCTGTGTCTCGAGGTGTTTTGAAGCACCTGGTGTATAAGTTATAGTTTTCTGTTTTATCGAATTGTATGGTTGTGATAACCAGCTTTTCTGACTGAGTACAAAAAAATTGAAATTCAAGTTCTTAATATTAATATTTTGTAAAATATGAACATGAAAAATTGCAGTCCCATTCAGGCCTGCAAGTAATCAGATTGACCCATTTCCAGTCGTACTGTGGTTTAATTTCGGACCTGAGATCAGTTCTTCTTTATTCATATATCTAATCAAAGGTCTCATGATTGAACATCACAGAATGGATATATGTCTAACTTCTAAGTCTGGCAACCAAAGTCTATGTGCAATCTCTAGTACAAACATTCTGAAGCATTACCTCCTTGACCACTACAATTCCCTTTTTAAACATGAAGAGTAGTAAATAAAGTACTCTATTGCTTATTAATATTTATTTAATGTTCTAAGAAATTTTCTTATAAAAGAAAATTGATAAAATCAGTATGATTTGGTATGGAACTGTTATAACTGAGTAATTGAAGAAGAAGGATTTATAACACGCACATAAACCAAATTCAAGTATTAATATTTTTTCATTTTTTTCATTTACAGGGATTGAAGACATCTTTTTCGTAACTTTGTCCACGTAGTAACTAGACCAAAGGTGAATTTTTTCTGCTGTGAAGGAAGATATTCTTCCATAAAACACAATAAACTTGTTTTGTTTTTATTTCAATTTCTACTAAGCAGATTTTTTTAATCATAAATTGCTCAATAATTTAATCTACTTAACAGCGAATGCCTATTAGTTGTTAATTGGACCGTGTTAGTATTTTTTAAATATATGCTTAAGAAAATATTATGAAAGGAACTTGGGTATGACTACACAACAAAAAAATATTAGTAACAAATAAGTTACTATATGTTATATGCACATTTAAAAATATTAAATGTGGTTGTGAATATTAAGTTTTATTAGTGAGTACAAAAATGGTACAGAAGCCAGTTAGTTTTATGTACTTAATGCTCCAATTATCACTTGGAAAAACGTATCATTACCGTAAAATACTGGATGTTTTTAAATAAAATTCTGTCTTCTCTTCTCAAATTCATTTTATTCAATCACTGTTTAGATAGACTCTTAGAATAGTGCTTTTAAAAAAGTAATTTCACTTATCGACTCCTCATATGAATCAGACTCTTTACTCCCAAAGAGACTATCAGAGAGGAGTACTTCTAAAAAAGTAACTCAACGACTCCTGAGATGAATCAGAATCTATACTCCCGGCGAGACTCTTGGAGGAAAGTGCTTCTAAAAAAGTAACTTAACTTATCGACTCCTCATATGAATCACAATCTATATTTCAAAGAGACCCTTAGGGAGTAGTGCTTCTGAAAAAGTAACTTTCAACTCCTCAGATGAAAAAGAATCTATACTTATAAGAGGCTGTTTGAATAGTGAACTTTTAAAGTCATATAATAAAGTGAATGTGAGAAGAAGATAGAAATTTATTTCAAGATCTCCTGCCATTTAGTGAATTGAGATTGAGTCACGTTTTTATTATTAAACTCTTCTGTTATTTACTTTCTTTTATTATATTTATTCTTATGGTATAAATTGGTGCTGATATTTTTCAGGTGATAAATATTTGAATATCTTAATATTTGAATAGCCTTTTTATATTTAAAACACATAGCATTTAACCTAAAAGTTACAAACCTTCATGGTAATTGTATTTAATAGTAAAAATTAAATATTTTAGTTGTGTAAGTTGTTAATATATTTCAAATTATAGCAATAATAGAATAAAATTTATTGAAAACTATTTTTGGGTGTATAGTATGTAATAAATGGGGGAGAAATTATCCATATAGTTTTAAGTATTTTAATTAATTTATGCAAATGAAATTGCAAGTTAGACCTTAGAATGCCTTGATTTGAAAATCTCTCTCTCTCTCTCTCTCTCTCTCTCTCGATATATATATATATATATATATATATATATATATATATATATATATATATATATATATATGTATATGTATATCTAACCTATTACCTATACATCTTTCTATTCTGCCTTTAACTAATTTATTTTTTTGGAGGGCATTACTTCGTCTGTCTACATTTTTATTTTGTTTTCTTAAATAATTTAAAGCATATATTGACCAATTAGAAAGAATCTATTTCTGAGTGGATGCTTCAGGATTAATGATTCTATAACACATGACAAAGGCAGCTCATGTCTGAACATTTGCCGATTGGAGCCCATTCTGAAATCTTCATTCTCTTAAAACTTAATCTGTAATAATCTCTCAGAAAACTAGCATCTGTTTTTTAAAACAATCATTCAGTCATTTTCTAAAAAAAATAGTAATTAATAATTTGACGCATATTATATAAATGTTTAAATGATTAAATTTGGTTTTGAATATTGTTTTATTAATGTGCTCAAAATGGTATAGAAGCCAGATAGTTGTGTTCAGGGCCTTTTGCTACTGACATTTCTTTGTAGGACAGGTTGATACCAGGTTGTTGAGAAATACAATAGGAAAGCAGACACAATTGAAAGGGGGGGGGCTGGAGGTATCCACTCCTCCTTAACATGTTAATTGGTAATTCTAGGAGGTCATGACATTAAAATGTTCTCACATTCACATTATTAGTTTACTCTCTGTGATTCGCTGTTTAAATAGCCTTTTTGGGAGTATTGGTTCTTAAAATTGTCTTGTACTATTCTAATAATTGTGTCCAAAGTTTATTTTCATGGTTGAATCAGTTAATTTAAGCCCCCCCCCCTTGAAAATTAAGCAAGCGTGCTATCCAAACAATTTCAACATCGTGTCAAGTTGGAAAAAAATAGACATTGATAGCAAGAAACTCTTAGTAGTTTTTAAGTTAATCATTATCTTAAACCGATCTAACATTTTTTTAAGGCTTTTGAGAATTAAAAAATTGTGACATGCAATTCTTGCCACACAATAATATTTTCTGGCAATGCTTCTGAATATAGAGTTAAGGTTTCTTGATACTATATCCTTTTGAAGTATTAGGAATGTTGAAATATGGCAACTTAGGCTAATATTATTGCAAGCAAGCTTTCACTCAGATAAATAGTGAGCTTAATTCTAAAATACACATACCTGTTGTTCCATCTTTGAGGCACTTCCTGAATGTGAAGTTTAAAGTTTGTTCATTAAAAAAAGAAAAAGAAAAAAAACCTTTAAGGCATCTATTGCTTCTTACTTACAGACCTTGAACTAGAATTTTATTCTGATAAATGATTTATTGAAAACATGATTTGTTTTTTCAAGTAAGGTTGTACATTCTTAGCATGAGCTGCCGTTGTGTTACTAACTTATTCTAGTGATATTCCATTTTCAATTTAAACCCCTGTTATTGGTAAAGAAATATCGAATTTGTGAAATATATCTTGAGAGTAAGAAAACTATACACATTGTCTTTTCCTTCTTTTTTTCTGACAGCTCTTGGTGATTCAAGTACTATTTAAAGTTATTTTATGACCAGTTTTATGAATAAAATAGTGTTTCTACATTAATACAACATTATGTATATTAAAAAAAAAAAGTCACAAGGATTTCATATTTAAAATCTTCATGATTGTGCTAAACGTTAACTGAAGTAATAAATGCAGAATGGAATTTGGGTTTTATAATGAAGTATTTGTTACTTCAATTGAAACTTTTAGCTGTATTTTCGTGTGTAAAACATCATAAAAACAATTCATCTATGATTGAAGTTATGAAAAATTATTCAAGTATAAAAGTGTAATACTATTGGGTTGTTCAGAACGTTTCTGCCAATTTTCAGGAAAAATATAAAGAATACTACTAATCACGTTTAATCTAGAAAATAATGACCATTTTGTTTCATAACCATCTTATCCATCTTTTGGGAAGCTACATAATTCCATTTTCATGAAATGTCTTAAGGCTTATTACCGAAAAACTGATCCAGGCGAGTTTTACAGTCCTCTAGAAAATTCTTAGCATTAAGGGAATTTTGAAGGGAACAAAACAAATGGTAGTCCAAGGGGCTAAGTCTGGGCTATATGAAGGGCAAGGCAAAACTTCCCAGTCAAAGACCAACAATTTTTTCCATGTGGCCAAAGATATGTGTGCCTAGTGTTATCATGGTGGAAAACAACGCCTCTCCGATTTGTCAACTGTGGTTGGTTTTGGTCAATTGTTTCCTTTAATCTGTCTAACTGACTACAGTATTTATCAGAGTTTATTGTTTTGCTGTTAATCGCAAACCGTTTTGAGCATGGATGACATGGCCTGTGAAGTGGTTAGTGTCAGTCAATTTTTTATCTCCGATTACCAAATGTTTCAAAAACGGATCATTTTCATGGTGTTTGAGCAATAAACCGTATGAATATCTAGTCAATTAAATTTTTTGCTCAATCCCCCCCCCCACTCAAACAGAAAGGTGACTAACTAAGCCAACATACAACAAATATTCATGGATGGTCGAATCAATACTCTTCTATTTCCTGAGTACTAATATGGTGGTCTTTAGAAATAACTGCATTGATAGGTTATCAATGCCTGGAGCTGGCCTACCTGAGTGTTTAACACCCAAATCTTCCTCCCTGAATTTCATAAACCATTCACATACTGTCTTTTCACTTACAACATTGCCCCTGTATGCAGCATGTATTTTGTTTGTGGGTTCAGTTGCATTTTACATTTGTTGAAATAAAAATGCATCAAGTGTCTAAAATGAACTCATCACTGGGTACTGAGGGGAAAGATTTAAGCCAGTGTTGATATCAATAGGATTAAAGCCCTCTATTCCCCCCCCCAAAAAAGTGATGTCTAGTTCTGGTAACAGGGACTCAGCCTTTACAGCTGGCCAAGTCCAGCCTTGCAGAAATCGGTGAAAACTTTCTGAACAGCCTGATACTTATATTGTTCACATTTCTGTGTCAGTTTTGTGAGTCTTCCTCTAACATGTGTATATTTTTATGATCTTAAGTAGCTCTATGAAAACCAATACACTATTTTTTTAATTATTCAAATTTGTGTTATATATATACATATATGAAATTCTTGTATATACTTAAAGAATTTTTCAAAATTAAATTCAACTGCTGGCAGGTTTCTTTTTTAATATATCAATTCAAAATTTATGAATTATGTAAATAGTAACTTAAAAGTGTTTCCCAACCACTCATTTATGAAATTTGTTATGAGGTGGAACTGAGGAAGTGTGGCATGAAATTCTGTTAAATTGCTTTATGGATTGAGTAAAACACTTTCTACATTGGAGTGAATCTCTTATTAGAACCATTCTTCTGTTACAATATACATCTGACTTTACAAAAATTTGTGCCTAAAAGAAAAGAAAAAATTGTTTTTAAGCTTATTTTGTGATTCAGCAAATATACTAGTTTAATATATCCCCATTAACTACCCTTTAATTTTACAATATCTTTACATATTACAGCCATAAAGTAATAACTTTTAAAATTACATATTCTTTCTTATAAAATGAAAGTCACTCCTATCTTACATCATCCCCCTCCTACTTATGAATGTTACAAAAACACCTTCATTTAATACATTTTGTAGCTGCATCTTCCATTAATTTTAAATCATTTTAAATGCAAAAACATTTTCTTTAACTTCACTTCATCGAAATGTGACCACAATTCAGTCATTCTTGAAATGAAAAATGGCTGAAGGTCAAAAGGTGAAATCGCTCCACTTATTAATTTTTACTTTTGCCATGTTTCTCTTCTCATATGACTCTTCCTCAGGAGTTATACATATAGAGGTATTTGACCTTACCATACTTGTTACTACAAGTCTTAATATGACTGCCTGGTGGAAGACTTATATATATCTTTATATGCATGTATAACTCCTGAACAGGTCTTTTGTGGAGTGAAACATTTAGAGTAGAAAAATAAATAACTGAAAGTATTTTAATTTTTTTTTTCATCTTTTGACTTTCCAACATTTTCTCTTTTGACAGAAAAAAAAGTTCAGTTCCTGTTGAAGTAATCATCAAAGGGTTTCGTTGGAAGTATTTCTATATTGATTTATGTGAATTAGTATATTACAATAGACTGTGTGTGCTAACCAACATGATTTATTGTATACGTTTAGCAGCTTGAAAAAGAGGTATAGAGATAGCTATATGACCCAAAGATAGATTTAAGAATCCTCAATTGAAGACGCCTGGCTGCTGAAGACTGTGTAAAGTCTGTGATCTTAGCAGATGCGTGTGTCCGGTCCAGTGCCAAATGGTGAGCAATCCCCATCTCCTCACTTCTCACCAAACCAAGCTAATTCCTTCTATCCCTAAAATATTAAAGATGAATTAAAACTGTTTCATTTGTCTTTAATATGGTACACCAAATGCTATTTCTGTGATTTATTTTGGATAATTTTATATCATACAGCCAAATACTACCTGTAAAGGTGATTTCTGAAATATATGATAGCTATTTTACAGTTAAAACATGGTGTTTTAAAAAATATATTTGTTATTAGCTAATCAATAGCTTTGATTTGAATGAACCTCACTCATTAAGACTGGACTTAAGATGTTAAGCGATACAGTAGCTTAAAATGGAAACACATTAGTAGGATGGGGTTTACTGAAGGCTGAAAACTCAAAAATACAAATAACTCTTTTAACCTTTCATATGAGTTGAATTTGCAGTCGTTACTGGGTTTTAGTGGTCCCCAGGTATGCGTTTCAGTGCCCAGTAGTGTTTAACCCTATGAACTTCACAGTTATCTTATGTGTATAAGTTCTTCTTTTTCATCCATATGGTTATAGTTTTCTCAATTTTTGCCCTTAAGAGTTGGCCATTGTTATTTCCCATCCCCTTCATGAATATGATGGGTCTTTTTTATCTGGATTTTCATTAAGTTGTGAATATTAATTTGACCATCATTGAATTGTAATGAGTTAAACTAAATTTAAGATGAAAAATCATTCAAATAAAATATTTAGCAAAGTAAAAGGCTCACTCACTTACTTTCACTAACACTGTAAAACATTTGGTTACAAATAAACCAGTAGGAGTGGAGAGATTGTTTGGCCTATGGAATGAAACTGGCGATGGGCGAGTGGTTCGCACTTGGGCTATGTCTCTAGCACATACCTGAGGGGTTGATATTTGATTTGTAAAAAAAAAAAATGTATGTGATATCAGCTAAAGGTCAATTATTATTTTATTTATTTTTATTTTTTTTGGAAAAACTAGATATACAACCCCCACTCCTCAAGTTCTGATAACAAATGGTCTGGAAAGGTTTTGAAGACTCTAGCCATTGGCAACATGCCCAAGGTGGATCTTTTCTCTGAGTATCACGAGATCCCTGGTTTGCAATGAAGTTACTCCTTTTGTCCACTACATTCTTTGATGTAGGCTGTTCAGATATTCTTTGCACCAACATTCCCATATCATTCTGGTTTGTTCTTGAACTTGTTGCCATCTGGGCAACAATACAGCGTTGTTGCTTGATGGGTTCTCTAGTGATTCTGGTAAACTCGTTGATGAGGATGAGATACGAAAATGTGCTGGGGTTAGAAAGTCAAAATTTTCAGTATCCTCATTGAGCATGTAGAGGGCCACAAATTTAGAATTCCCGAATTCGAGCAGGGGTCATACTCGCAGGGTGGTAGCCATTTCCTCAAATGTAAGTGGTTGCTTTCCAGTGGAGTACGTTAACAGCCTTTTTACACTCTTGACACCAGCCTTCCATAATCCACCAAAGTGGGGTGCTCTGGATGGTATGAATTTCCACTTGGTGCACAAGGACGCTAAGTTCATTTGCATTGAGGTAAATAGATTCTTTAAATAACTAGAGGCGTGATTTATACTTTTTATTTACGTAACATAATGTCTGAACTCCAAATCCGATGCCTCTTGTTACCACATCCAGGCCCTTGTCCTTGTTAGTACTGGGATGACACTCCTTGTGGGTGGGAGTGATATTCAAACTCTTCTTGAAAATTTGGATTTGAGTAAAATGTGGGTTGAATCCACCACGTCATGCAGGCCCATGCTCGCTGTAAAAACTGGTATAATTAGACCAGTAGACGGCGTGCTGGCTTCACTCTTTGTGGACTTCATTCTTCCGCGAACACGAGTGTTAATAATTGTATGCATTATTTTTATTTTTGGAATTAAGATATTAGTTGTCTTTACATTCATCTTGAAATATAAAACCACTTAAATTAATTATATGAGATGAAACTTATTATTACTGAATCAAATTATAAAAAATGAAACTTATTATTACTTAATGAATTTATAAGAGATGAAACTTATTATTCCTGAATCAAATTATAAAAGGTGAAACTTATTATTACTTAATGAAATTATAAGAGATGAAGCTTATTATTACTGAATCAAATTATAATAAATAATAATAATTTTTGTATTTTACTCTGATTTTGAATGAAGTGGTGAAGGTACAAAAGAAGGTCATAATCAATATTTTATTTGTAAAAATGTATATAAGCTAATGGTTTGTATGTATTTGTATATATGCCAAAATAGGCCAATTAAGCTAGTCTGTTTTGTATAAATTGTTGATATTTGAATTTATGATAGATTAATAAAATTGGCATGGATTTTTTTTTTGTACATTCACTTGCAGATTATTATTGGTTTATTTTATATTTGAACCTTGACTTTCTTATATTTGATATACTGAGAAATGAGAGGGGGTTTTACCTTTATTTATTTAGTCATTTGTTTTAAAAAAACTATCTTAAATATTTATGTGTGAGTTAAAAGTTACATCAAAGTAATAAATTACAGATGATTAACGTTTCAAATTATTGTGCCTTTCACATTTGACTTTTGCTCTTTCATTTTTTATATTCAATTTTTAGAAAATTTGTTGGAATTGAGAACAAATTATGATTGGTCATATTATTTTAGTTAATTTACATTACAACTTTAATAATTTATAAAATTAATCTTGTAGTCATAGGATAACATTATTAAATCGACTCAGTAATGATAATTTTAAAATTTTAATATTTTACATCATCACTGCGCACATGCATACACTAGAAATTATATCAGCCAGAAATTATTTTCCTTTGCACAATACCCCAATTTTTAACTGACTTAAATTCATACTTTGAGGTGGGGGGGATGTTATTTTCAATAGGGAAAATGTACATGATATGAAATCTCTCCATTTAATTTGTTTTATAATTACATAGGTATTTATCATAAAATTATTTATATTTCATTTTAATTTTAGTTTCCCCCCCCCATTTTACAAACATGTTTTACCCCTCTTCTGGTAGAAACTCTTCAATGATTCAAGCAGTTCTATAAATCCCATAAATTATTAACACCTAACAAGAATGAAAAAGCACTTGTAAAATACTTACATTAAAGTGATTTCACTGTAATATAGTATGATCTTTGTATGTTAACTCGTTTTTGGGTGTAAAACATAGCTTATCTGATACCTGCTTTGGTAATATTTCTGCATAATAGCATTATATAGAACTTAAATGTTTGTATTTTTATTTTTTGTGTTTTACTTTGGGAATTTTACAGTATTTTGATTTAAAGATACATAATTAAATCACACTGTTTTGACAGCATATAATGCAAAAATACTGTTTTTGGGAGTGCAAAAAGAGAGTTTGCTAAAAATTAATCAAAATTTTAACTCAGAATAAATATTTCTGTTTCATTATAATTGGCTGTTTATTTTAAATTTTCTTTTTTTTTTCATTCATTAATTGTCCAAATAAAAATTAAAATATAAAATAAAAAATATGAACATGCATATTCTCTATTGTCAGTTTCAATACATACAATACAACTGCATTTCATTTGTAAGGTTTATAGTGGTTTCTAATTTTGGTTATTCCTCTGTATTTGATTTTTTTGTATGTGTTTAATTATAATTTCTGACCATTGTGTCATGTGACGAATTTCCCCAAATTCAGTTAGTGTCAAACATTGATCTACACACTGTTGGAGCTTATTGGATCGCTTTAATGTTCAAATTAATTAAGATAAAAACATTTTCTTTAGTTTTTGAACAAAACCTTATGTTACTTTTCTCTGCAATATACCCTTTTTTTTCTCATAAATTATAAGAGAAATACAAGCACAATAATGGTTCCACAGTTTTTTAAATTAAAAAGGCGCTGGTAATTTTGAAATAAGCCTTTGCTTTTTCTTGTCACATTTGAACTTTGTAGAAGTTCAAAAGTTCCTTATTCAAACTTACTTTTCATCCTAAAAATGCTTATTAAGGATAAAGGATTAAATCCCAACTGTACCATATATTTATTAGTGTCTCACTTCATTCCTGGAAATGAAATACTGAAGTCTGAAGGCAAAACATTTCCCAAGAACTGTAATTGGATCTATTGCATCTCTATACTGTGGGAAATAGCAGCTGTGAGGCTTCATGATCATGAATTTAATTCACTTATTCTGGCAAGGTTGGTCATGCATTGTGACAGATTAACCTCTGATCTTTATATTATATATAGATGAGATTAGTTTCTATCATAATACTTTGAACGGAATAGACTTATCTAGAATGTCAAAACCTCTATCTTATAGTTGTTTGTTGTATGCAGATGACAATGTCATTATTGCTGGTGCACAATTAACTACATTGCAACATGCAGCAAACAAATTGAATTAAAAACTTCAAAGGGAAGGTATGTTTACACAGGAAGAGTAAGGTCCTTCATGTGGTACAGTCCTCCAATAAATTGATACATATAGTTCTTTAATGAGTTAAAATTTACTTAATTATCTGATGGCAGGAAGGTCAACTAAAAAATAATATTAAGAGGTGACTAATCTAATGGGTACATCATTACACAGGACCTTCCATTAGCAGTGCCTATCAGAGAGTGACTGGCACAGGTAGTTGGAGGCCTTGTGTAATGATGTAGTCGTTATTTTAGTTACCTCTTAGTATTATTTTATTCTCCTGATAAGATGTCATGTGGACACAAAATTAGTAGAGAAATTAAAATGATTTTAATAATCATTTGATGTTTTCCTTTTTGTTGACCTTCTGCCATCAGATTATTAAGTGAATTTAAATAGGCCATATATGCACAACTAGAAAAGAGTTGTTCACACCTACCCTAGGAAGTTATTGAGAGATCAGGAAAAGTAGATACAGGAATTTATCATATAATTAGTAAGGCTAATTCTTTCTGTTACCAGGTTTTTATACTGTAAATGCGAAAAAGGAAACCGATTATAATGTCACTTGAAATATAAAATTTGAAAGCTGGGTCCTTTCCAACAATCTGCAAAGTTGAATCATTGTTCCCAAATGGAAGTTTTTATGAAGGACTAATTGAAAACCAATATTAGATTAGAAACAACAGAATAAGAAAGGAAATACATGATTTACCCTTCACAAAACTTATTCTAGTTTATGTGTTAGTTTTGTGAAAACTACCTCTTATGATACTTCAATATAAAGAAATAACTTTGCTATCTCAGTATACTTTACGTAAATAAAAACAAGTAATAATGTTTCTAAGCATAACATGAAATAAATAATAATACCAGTGTATTTAATTTAAATGTAAATGTTTTGCTGCTTTGAACCTTACTTAGGATTTTACTTAATCTACTGCCCAAATAACACAATTCTGACCAAAAATTGTGGAAATTGGAGCAGATTCCAAATCTCCTATATATTTCATAGCTTAAATTCAAAAAACTTCCCATTCTTTTTGTACTGTGGATTTTAGTCTCATGTTTATTGAGATTATGTTGATGCTGAAGCTCACTTCTTTGAAATATTTGTCAGTTTCACTTGTTGGTTTCTTTTTCTTTCTTTTTTTTTTTTTTAATTATAAAGCATTTTAATATCAAATTCTATGCCACTTGGAACATTTTAGGGATAATGCAGTTGTGTTTGATAATTTATTTCTATCATACATCTGTGGGGGGCTCAGGTTGGAGTTAAAGCGTTGGCTTTAATCTCACATGGTAAACCTAGAGTGGCGAGTTTGATTCCCGCCTGGGCAAATAGGAATTTATTTAGTGGCAAAGTCATTAAATATCTTGGCTCATCCTTAGACCCCCCCCCCTGGCTAGAATAGGGTGGTAACCTGTAGATAACCCTTCCCAATTAGCCACAGTTGCATAAAGTGGACGTGTATAAATAAATAATAATACATCAGTGGATGGAGTAGTGACTTGATTCCTATATATAAAAAAAAATCTTTTTATCCTTTAAAATGTATTGTATAACTTAAGAGAATACACCCTCCGCCTTCAGCATTCTACCAGCAATATGGACTATCAACCATGGGACACTCAGTGGAGTGGGTACTGCCAAAAGGGTTGTGCTTTTTAATAAATTATATTGGAGGAAACTGCTTTTCTTATTGAAGCTGGATTATTGATTCTAATTATAGAATATAAGTAGAGCTTTATTATTGTTCCATCTTCATATTAATATTTTAATTTGAATACACCATTTGAAGATTTTTTTTATTTTATAAACTCCAGCATGTAATTTGATAAATTAATATGGTTAAGATCTCCCCCTTTTAATAGTTCAATTAATTTGTTGATTACCATTAAATTTAATATGTTTTGCTATTTAAATTCTGAAACCTCTGATTTGATTAAATGCACTTTTAATATTTAATGTTACATAATTATGTCAGACATCCAGTTCTGCCAGCATCTATCCCATACTTTGAACCACTTTAAAAAATAAATAAAAATGCCTTTGATTGATTGGCATAGGTGCTGGAAAGGATCATGTGTAGCTAACATAAGAGAAGAATTAGTCAAGTATTTTACAGGTTTTATGTTTTGTATTGAGAGAATTATTTTCACATACAGAGTTGATGAACGCTACGGCTTGACTCCTTGAGTTGTTAAGGTGATATAAAATTTAATAAAAATATTTTTAAACTATGTTTTTTTGTTTTGTTTTTTTCATAGTTCATACTGATATATTTTAACAACTGGAGCTAATAAAGAAAATGTATCTAGTCAGGAAGTCTTTCTTGTTTTTTTATTTAAACTGTTGCCATTTCAGCTCACATATTGTCAAAAGTATTAATGTATAAGTTAAGTCATCTTAATTGGAATTTAGCATTGTTTAGAGATAGTTATGGATGTTAATTTTGGTTTAATCAATGAAGTTAATGTTTGAAAAATAAAATAATTAACTCAAATGATTGTTGAAGTATAAATTGCTCTCACAGTAACTGAACATTGCCACCAGATCCAGTTTTCATAACTGAGCGTGTTATTGGAATTATGTTTCCGATTAATTTTATTGAGGTGTTTAAATGAAGTTTTAAAATTTATAAAACCATTTGCCAAACATGAATTATATATTAATTTATCTTTAAAAAAAAAATTGAAGGTTGTGTAAAACACTCCATTGAGCATCATACCCATTTGCTATGCAACCTGATCCGTCCTCTCATATTGCTTTTATATATCTAGGATGGCCCTCAGAAACCAGAACATTTTTTAGCTTTTTTATTAGTTTGTAACTATTTCAGCTAATATTCTAAATAAGTTGTATTCTTCTTAATGCTCAATGGAGCCTATGCAGCCCTCCCTATTCTATGCCAGTCCTCTGTGGCTGCTAAATGGAACATTGAAACTTTGAAATGGTTTTGATTGAGCATTTCCTGTCACCTGATCAGCTCTCTCTACCATTTTCTGAAATTTTGTTCTTTTAAAGCTGACTACATTATACAACCTTGTTTTTGTTCACAAAGCAGCTTTTAGTTAGAAATTATTTCACCTTTTTGTTTTAATCTTTCTTTTTCTGTTAGATTTCTCTGATGAGTGTGTTTGTATGATGTACATACACGTTTTTATTATTATTTAGTAGTACATTAGTAGTCTGCTATAATATGCTCTTCTAGCCTATATTTGTTTTCTTCAGCTATCCTAGTGGATTGTTCTTTGGCTGGTCGAATAGTTACTTATCCAGGGCCCCTCTGAAAGTATTGGCCTTATCTTATCACATTAGATATTAAATTCATTTTTCTTAAGTTTATTAAATGAAAGAAGAAATAAAATCATGTAAAATAAATCTGTAGTTATTGCTGCTTTTGGATGCTTATATTTTAGCAAATGCTCCTTAAGGGAAATCAGCTATTAAGGTTGTATTGATAACATCAATTTAAAAAAATAACATATTCTGCAATCTATAAATATTTGAATAAGTGGGTAGTGGCTTAAAGAAGATTGTTTTACTAGTCTTTAGTGACTAGCTTACAGTATTCTCTTCTATATTACGGTTGCATCACGAACCCTTACTTTCTTATTCAATTGATTTCCCAATTACCTCACAAAACTGAGTGTATACCAGGGGAACTAAAAAAAGTACAACCTCAATGCTTGGTAACCACACACTACATATAATTTAGTGTTCAATCCTTAGTTTTGAACATGGCACTTCTAGTATGGTGGCATAGTGTTGTTATCAATAGACTACTGGCCTCCCCCCTCCATTGCTCATATCATTTATTAAATTGGTTTAAGCAGATTTCTCTTTTGAGAAATCAGCAATTGAAGTGAAGTTATACTTCAAATGTCCATCAATCCTACCTAGAAGATGACAAAAACGAACATTCTTGTTTATACGCTATAGGTCAAAGAATAAATCATTTTTCCTCAGTAAATGAATTTATTACTGGTTTGCTCTACATGTTTCACATTGACCAATGGTGCCTCATCAGGTGTAATCTGCCACTAGTTTAAATTTTCCTTTGACTACATGGCCTAGACAGGGCAGTCACTATATTAATCTCAATGTAGAACTAGTGTTGTGACTGTTCTCAAAAAAGGAGCTCTGCAAGATGAAGGGAGTTTGAATTTCTGGTTACTAACAAGAGGGACAAAAATGAGATCCATTCAAATTTATATATTTATGTGTTTTTTAACTCTATAGCAGTTATAATTTTTATTTGATCATTTCTAAACTGCATATTTAAGCTTTTCATACAAAACTAAAGATAAAGGTCTGTTAATAGATGAAATCAGACCAGGAGTGTGGGTTTAGGGGGGGGGAGAGATAAAATAAATAAATTCATAATATCTCCATTATTATGTGCCAGATCTACATATATAATCAAGCTTGTTGAACTTGTAAATTTTACAATTGTCCTAAGCATTTTTCATCTAACTCAAAAATTAATGAATATATTTATAGCTTTCAGATTAACTAAATCCCTCTCCTACTCATTTTACATTAATATACGCCAGTATACTACAAAATATATTATTCAAAGCTTAAATACTATGTATTGTTTTCATGGATTCTTTAATACAGAGAAAAATACATGATGTAGTGTATGAATCATAGTCAAATGAACATTCGATACTCCAGAGGCCTCGATCATTCTTTGATTTATACCACATTCGATATTTAATTCTTTCATGTAAACAAAAGGTTAATGTGTTAATAATCAAAAACGGAACAAAAAGAGTGGACATTTTTAAGAGTAAAATACATAATCACGTGCACCTCTGTTATTATAGAAGGAAAACATAAGAGCCATTTAACTAATAACTCAAATGTATTGCAAAATTTTTAGACAGAGGTCCATTGAAGTAATGAAAACAAATGTTCAAAACACTCGATGTAATGTCCATGTTTGTCCTCTCAATTGTACCTAGGTAGATCCTTCTAAATTGTTGGTGAATTTATTGTTGCTTACTTATAATGACACTTATCACTGTCTAATTAGAGCATTTTTTAAAAAAAAAAACATTTGCAAGTTATTAGAAATTTAGACAAAATTCTATTCATGGCTAGTAAAGCATTGGGGAAGAAAACAAAAACTACTAGAATAGTACGTATCACCTATAATTACATTTTTTTGAATTTTCTGTGGGAAATGAGCTATTGAATTTGTTAACATAACAAAACTATTCTAAAATACCTTCAAATGTTTGTCGACCTTAGTGAAGAGTGTCAAATATTTTGCTTCAGTGTAGTGCAATTTCTGTATAATAGTAAACATAATGGTTCATATATCTGTAAACATGTAATTTAATCAATTTTCTCTATTGTTAGAAGTCATCATTGCTAGTGCTTTCAATACTAAGGGGCCATTTCTTAAGAAATTCCTGCTTAAAATCTTTATTTATAACTGCCAGCTTCTCCATATCACTGATAGCATCCTCAGACTAAAAAACAAAATTATGAACAATATAAATTCTGTCCAATATTCTAAACAACAGTAAAAAAATTAACAACAAATTAAAACTTTGAAAACACCAAGAATATAAATTCAAATTGAGACGTTCCACTGTATATGAGAGTAATTTAACTTGCCTTATATTTTAAAAAAGGAAAACAAAACTACAAATAATGGTAGAGAACTAGTGAAACTAAACTAAATAAACAACACTATAGAATGAGTAAAAAGGAAACTGTGACAGTCCTGTCCATCCATGGCAGATTATTTCATCATGTACTGGACATTAAGGCACTTCCTCCCTCTTATTCCCTTCTCTCCTTTATCTCAATCTTTTCCAGAGCGTCCAGCTTTTTGTTCTTATTTTAACTGTGTTATTTTACACTCTTGAAATGCATTATTGCACTGTGTAAAATGTTCCTTAAATTGTGATGGCTTTTATGAGGCTGGCTTATAATCAGTGAGTCTAGATTTTTATATGGCGTATAGGCTATATAGACCCCCACTATTTGTACATTGTTAAATTGTAATTTATGTTTTTGGTGTTGTTAAATTTTAAATAGTTGTTTAAAATGTTTGATAGAATTTAAATTGGTCATAATTTGTGTTTAGCCTGAGACTACCACTGGGTGGTGAAACCCTTTATAAATAACGATTTTTTTTGCATGAAGACTAAATCTTTCGTATCCTGAAGTGCTGAATTCTGCAACATTGATTACTCTATATTATGCCATTTTCATAGTCTGTCAAAAGTTGCACTCAGTACAACTTTTGTCAGTCTTGAAAGTAGTGCCCTCACATCGAAAGTAACTGCCAAGTGTACACAATGATCAGCAAGTAATGATGGTCTCTAGGACGATATAGAGTATAACATTGACTGACCGATGTTGCTGGATCCAGCACTTTTTGAAAAGAAAGATATAGTCTTTCTGCATTAAATTTTTACTTTTAACAACCCGTTTCACATCAGTGACATCTTCAGGTCTTTAATAAAACAATATATAGTTGGCGGAATCAAATCACTACTCTGCATTCTTAATACATTTGATTATTAATTGTGGGAATTATGTTTCCCCCCTTTTTTATTTGAAGTAAATATTTAATTATTTTCATTAAGTAGTCTCTCTAATATTTGATAATAATTATTTTTGCTGTTAGAATTTTGTATTTTGGTATATTGTTTCGCTATTTTGATACAGTCATTTAATACTAAAATACTTAAAATTGTTTTAGTAGAGCAAACTGCTAAAGATCGCCCTTGTTCATCTGCTTTATGTCTTCATACAATTTTCATACATATAAATATACTAAAGATATTAACTTTATTGGATTTCAAATTAAATATAAGCACCTAAGCTTATCACTAATTAAGTAGGTCTTGTGTTTTGAATGTTTTGAGAAATAAGTTACTTTTGTTTATTACCATATAAAACTTTTTGTTGGAATGTCATAACTATTTTAAACTATTATTAACTATAGTTGAATATTTCTTCCTTGGTCTTAGCACAAATATATGTGTATGTATTCCAATTTAACGATAAACAGTAGTATTAAAACTCCTGATTCTTTGCATAAAGAGATAGATAATTTTTTTTTAAATCAAGTAAGGTAAATACTTGACAGTTCCTATGTGTTGACCTCCGATGATAATATGGGGAAACCAAATTTAGATGCTTTTCTATTATAAGGTATTTATGCAACATACCTGTATATTAAGTTACAGCTAAAATAGTCTTTCCTTCAGTGATTATGTGGATAGGATTATGCTCCTTTATTATCAAAGCCCTATTGAAAAAGCAATACCATTTACACACACACACACACACATATATATATATATATATATATATATATATATATATAATTAAAACTATACTTGTCACTACAAGAACCTGGAACATAAGCAAAGATAAAAATAATGGCATATATATTCTTCCTTCACTATAATTTGCGCACTGCAGTTCTTCATCTTGTCAGTGCTTTTCAAATGTTTTGTTATTTCTTATTATTCCACACAATTGTTGTATATTAAAAATAGCACACGTGTATTCATTTATTGCATGTGTTGTCTATATATATATATATATATATATATATATATATATATATATATATATTACGTGTATTTTTGTTTGTCAACAGGGCTCTGGTCATGGAGTTATTGTTATCTGAATCGCAATAAAGCTATGATGGAAAGGATTGTTTTATATGTGACCTGATTGGTTACTGTATTTGTCTAATTTACCTGTGCCTTCTTATTTTCAGTACTTATTTTTTTTTAATATACCAATTAGGTTTATTGCATTATTGGTTTTACACAAATTATTCTCCCTGATATTGATTTTTAATATCCACAAGAAAATTTTGATTTCTCTTGAACAAGTGGAGTTGTTATTTTACTCCTCAAGAGTAATAATATTTATGATTAATCCCAGTTCAGTCTAACTAGCTAAAAGCATTATTGTTATTTTCATTTGACTCTTAGATTCTGTCTTAGAATTCAATTTTGTTTACCGTATAGAGGAAAATTACTCTGACAGCATTAAATATATTATTTTTTTTCTAAAAATCAGAGGTTTACAGAAAATATTTATTTAATTTGTTGTCTTCTTTTGTTCTTTATTGGATTTAGATTCATTTGTTTCCAATTTATTCATATTTATATAAAGTGCAGCTTAGTAGTGCTAAGTTAGAAGTTTCCTGTTTTCTAGGGTAAGAATTCATTAATTTGAATTATATAATTTTACTTGCATTGATGTTGTGTATTTTTACTAAAACATTGACTACTAAGCACAGTGATTTCTACGATATACGTAATAAGGAACCTAAGCAATTTAATGAATAAAAAAAGGAAAAACAAATTTGCCTCATCAAAGATATACTGAAAATGTATATTTTTGCTTAATTTGTATATATGTATAGAAAAATAAGTGTACTAGTACATGAACACAAACAACACATAAACTCATTGCCCAAATACACAAAGACACATATTTATAGGAAAATTGTGATTATTTTTAAAGTGTCTAATTAGCAATATTTTAATGAGTACTAGAACTTATCACTTATCAGATCATACCTTATTGTCAGTCATAAAGAGATTTTAATACTTAAAATATGTAAATAGTAGGCTGTCCAAAATTTTCATTTGCCAATAGTATTATTTATTATATTTTTATAGTAATAATAAATTAAAAGTTTTCATCGAGAGGTTGTAGCAGCTTTGATATTATTAATAATGTAGGTAATTTGCACGATCATTTTTTTGTTGTTATGTAATATATTAATTAGTTCAAATTATTTTTTGTATATATAATTTTTTCCATCTACATTTTATTGCTTTGACTTTCTTTGTGAATTTGAAGGAAAAAAAAATGTTAAAAAATAGCTTTGTGTTGAGTTTTATTTATTAAAATGAATTTTCCTTTAACTTTCCATTTGTCACATATTTTTAAACTTCATTTGTTGAAATCCCCTTTTTTTGTGTTTGTGTTATTTTATTTCCTCTTTAACTTGATGAATAAAACACCACTTAACTATGAAGCAATATAATCGTATTAACTAATGCACATATTTCTAAATGGCATTTTAAAATGTAAGCAAATGATTATTATCATTTGAACATTTGTAAGACTTTTCACTGCAATGCAGTTTGTATTTATTCTCTGTCCTTCCATTTTAAACTTATCTTTGTATATCTTGTATATTTTTCGGTACTGTATCTAATAGTGATATGTAAAAAAAATAAAATAAAAAAAAAATGAAAAAAGTAAGGAAAAATATAAAATGCAATAATATTTTATTATTTCCTTAATATCGTTGTACAGATTTAAAGAAGTGTATATGCTCATGTGTATACATAATTTATGACTTGTGAATATGTAATTATTTATATATTAAAAATTTTAAAAATCTATGTTGTATATTTCTTTGCATTGTGGAAATAACAAAATATTGTACATTTTAATTTAATACTTCCCTATATTAGTACAAATTTTTGTAATAAAGAAGTTTAATATTTGTAATACATTTGTATGTATGTGGAGCTCTCATATAGCTTTAATCCTTTTACTCAAAGAAGAATATGGTACTTTAAGAGGTTGATTTTGATAGCAGGCCCACCTGTCATACGTAATTGTTTTTATATAATACTTTTGTATCTAATAGTGCAGGGCTGTGTTTCACAAAGCATTTTAACTGTAAATCTTTTATTTTCATATTTTATTTTATTTGTTTCACTGTTTGAGTGAACCAGCTCTTTTTAGATCTACTGTAATTTTTTATACAATACCGTACAGAGTTCAATAAAATGCAGAGAAATTTACTTGACCAATCATTTATATTCCTTTTAAAAGAAGATTTCCTCTTAAATTACTACAAACAATAAGCCCTCAGTTCTTAGTGGCATTTTAAAAAGAGGAAATTCCACTAGTGCTTCTTGTTAAGTTTCAAAACTTGGCTGTGGTTCATCCAGAAATGGACTAGAAAAAGTGTTTCTATTTAAGTCCATGGAATTAATCAAATGGTTTTGTTCATTTATCTTTTTTTGGATAATTTTCTCCAAGAACAGCCTTTAAAATCTTTTTGTCCATCTGCGATGGTTCGATTCATCGATTACGGTGTCGATATCTTTGTCTGATATGAGATTTCTGATTCTAGGTGATTCACAGATACCCAGGAAATTTTTTGGCTTTCATTATACTATATTCAGCATCCTTTACTTTATATTTCGGGACCAAATTATTAGAATGATTTTTTCTTAGTACTATTTAATTGTACTGGATTTAATTTTTTTAAAACTTTAAAGTAGGAGAGTTATAAATATCCACAGTTGATATTGTGTTTTCTATCTGTTGGAATTCATTCTTCTCACTGTTATATCATTACCCAAAATTTTGTTAGCATAATTTTATTTAGTTTTTAGAACATATAAACAAACAATTGTTGGTTTCTTGTGGGATTTTTATCATTGAACTTTCCTTTTAATGTTATAAAACACCATGCCCACTTAGTACAATTTTGATTGAAAACATGATCTATTTTTTATAAACTTTTTTCACACCAGGATTTTTGTATTCTTGATATACATTGTATGTCTTCTTTGGTCACATTTTAGTGTAATAATGACTTGTGGAGTATTTGTTGTTTCCAGTTTTTTTTAAGTCATAAAGAAATGTTTTGTAAACATCTTGGACAATTTTTTTTTTTTATAATCTTAGTACTTTTGTACATTATTTCGAAAGTTGATAATATTTTTATAGGAACATAACAGAAAAGCTTTTGTCTTATGCCGAATACAGTGCTGACAATGTTATTCATTGATGTAGATAATATTTCTATAAATCATATAACTCCCAAAAATGTTACATCTTGTTTATTTTTGCTCTTCAATACCCATATGAAAAGTTTGCTTATTAGTAATTTCCAAAAATCGTAATCTCCTAATTAGTTCAACCATCCATTTAGTAATAATCATTAATGATAAAATATTTAGTGAATAAAATGGTGGTTACACACACTTACCTTCAGAAAGTGTGGTTGCTTTACTACAGTAATAGGAAGGAAAGAATTTGTTTTTGGGGTTAGTCTGATTTTGGAACCACTCAACCTGTTCTCAGCTCAAAAGTATTTTAATATGTAATTTCTTTGTAGTTTTGAAATTAAGAGGAATAAAGTATGCAGGAATATCTGATTTTATTTTGTTAGGTAATTATATAACATTCAATTTGCCAAAATCATAACTCAATTCCTGCTTCAGAATAAAATAGGTATAGTACTATTATGACCATGGTGCTATGATTTAATGCAAATATTAATATTGAATTTCATTATCCGATGTTATATTAACTATAAAATTATTTATTCTGATAAATGTAATTGTTCAGGAACATACATTTGGAAGACATTATTTCTGATTGCAATTCATTGAATGCATTGGCACTGAGCGGCCACTAGAGTTTTGTAGGTCATTCGTTCAATATAAATGAGATGGCACTGATTAAAATGTTACCATTATAAAAGAGGAACGGTGTTTAAACCTGTAAAGTTGCTTAGTAGTTGAGACAACCTATTCATAAATTTGACCACTATCTATAAAATGAAGAAATAGAAGTTGAAGGAAAACTTTGAAGGTTAAAATTTAGCTCAGGCTAGATAACCCGGAACCTATTGAACAGAAAATTGACCCTATTCTTTTTGTTAGAGTCCAACATTAGCTTTTATTAAACATTAGATTCCAAATGAATGGACAAGCAAAACAATTTTGTTAGTCTTAGGTCTGTAGTAATATTGCTTTCTAGATGACAAAAGTTTTTAAATTCATGTATTTCCACTCTACTAATAACACTTTTGTTGGTTTGCTTCTGTCTTGAGTTTAAAATGAATACTACATTTTAGGACTCTCAGCATTTTATTAATTTTGTCTAGCATTAAATAAACATATACAATATTATTGAGGAAATGTGCTTGTCATCTGGTATATAAGATCCTGTTAATAACCATATGTCTGAGATTAATGAAAGTGGTATAAGTCATCCTAAGATAACATAAGGTAGGCAGGAAAAAAAAATCTTAAATACTTTCTATTTGTAAAAAAAATGACTTTTATTAGTAATTAAAGTTAGCTAAAAAGAAAAGAATAAAATCTGGGAATGAAAATAATGTTGATGATTATTTGAAATAGTTTACATAGTAACATAAGTTGGTTGCGTCATGACTCCACAGTTGTTGTTCTTAGCAGACATGAGAATATATCCATCATTTCCCCAATAATTAGACCAAGAATTCTTAACTAGCCAGTAGGATTCACCATTGATTTTTCCATATCCAACTGCTAGAACTGCATGATCTAGTTCATCTGGTTTATTTTCTAAAATAAGAACATTTCAATAAATTAGTAATTTTCTGAACGCTAATTTATATATATAAATATATATGTATATATATATATATATATATATATATATATATATATATATATATAAAAGTGTATATCACTAGTATGTAGTTATAAGTGCTCCTTGTCACAATTTTCATTAGTACCATATCAGGGGGGAAAGACAGGCAGTAAATCACAGACTCAAACTGGTTAATGATAATCATTAGCCAGCTTGCACATAATGAGGGCTATGGAGGGATAGCTCTCTCTAACAGAACTCTACAATCCATTTCATTTTTCTTGATACCTTTACTGTTAAATAGTATCATGCAGAAGGCATTGAGAAACGACTGCATGTCATAGTTCCACAGGAAGTTTTCTTAAGTCTCACATCCTTATAATTTCTGTGTGTCAAAGCACTTAACCATTGCCTTTTCTAGAAATAATCTCCTTGTTTAATTTGGAGTCTCTTCTTACTAAAAGTTTGGTATTACATTAGAGATGTTTCCTATTGAAGACTGTTTTATCTGCAAAGGCAAGGACTAGTAATAGATGCCTGTCTCAATGTGAAAGGTCTTGTTTACGAGTATCTTTTTGCATTTTGTAAGATTTCATGCAATAGAGTTAAGAAAATTCTTTAATAATTCCTTTGACCAATCACACTTGCCTTGAAACCTTCTGAGGACTCTCATGTCCTTAGTGATATTTTCAAAATTGCTTTGTGATCCAATGCTTATGCACTTCACAATCCACAAAACTTTTTTTTTTTTTTACTTTTCGCTCCTTTATAAATAGGAGGTCCTTTGGCTGTGCTTCTCGCAGCTTTGAATCTGTATTGTTCCTCTCTGAGTTAAACTTCTTGCTCCAGAGTCTGGTTTCAAGCATTTTGTGGGCATGTATAACAATCAGTGATTTTCTAATTCATGGCATTTTTTTCTTGTAGAATGATGTGATCTTCCAATCTATCAGGATCTTCTTTCTCTTTCATACCAGCTTTATCAGGTACGACAAAATTTCTAGCTCTTTTTATGAGCCTATTCTGACAGACTTGTCTAATCTCATTTTTGAAAGGGTTTCTACTTAAGTGTGTCCACAAGATGATAAACACCCAAAATAGAATAAGAAGAAAGAGCTAATAAATGGAAATAAAATAAAGGTTAAAAACAGTTATAAGTTGGTAATAGTAATGGGCACATGCAGCTATGGTATTTATTGAAGAAGAGATGTTTCCCATGTTTGAAGCTACAGGATACAAGATTTAAGCCCATCTTCATTTGATATTTCTTTTTATTTCCTTTTTATCTCATATTGACCATTTTCCAGCAAAACTTAACAGCCCATAGAGAATAGAGGAGTATGAGATATTTCTCCAGGGCAAGGAATCATTTTAGTTGAATACTGTTGGGTGCTCAGGAGAGAAACAGAAGACAGAAATTGAAAGTTCTTTGTAGGAATATCAAAGAGAAGAAGAAAAAAATATTGTCAAGAGGAGTAAAATTTAGTATTTAATATTTTATGAAGATAATGTTATGGAGGCCATTTGTTGAATTCACAATCCATAAATTATAAAATTGACTAAAAATATCTCAAGAAGATAAAAAAAAAAAAAAAAATGTTTGCAGGCCTGTGGTATTTAATGAAGTATACTTATTTACTATATTACTTACTGCATTTGGGTTCATAATATACTCCATTGCTGTAGAAAGAGAAAGTTTTTGGTGAAGCATCAATAGCGACAGAAACTGGGCCGTGTTTGAAGATAGCTAATTTCAATGCATCTTCATCGCCAGATGTTACGTTTACATAGCCAGTTATTTTTGCAGTTAATTGGACTTTGTCAACATGGCAGTAACCATCCTGAAATTAAAAAAAAATACATACTACAGTGTTTAAAAATCATAAATTGAAGAGGTGTAGAAAAAAAATTTGTAACTAAGCAGCAGTGGCAGCTCGTGTATAGGCACTATGGAACTGCAGCACCCTCGATTTCCTCGTGATATTATCTATAACATTTAATATAATGAGCCTTTTTTCTTTAATTCTTTCTATATACTTGTATAATATATAATCTTTAAGCTTAATGCAGTAACCATCCCCCAGTTTATGAAAAAAGATACAAAAATCTTTGTATGGAACTGTATGCTTTACAGTTCCACCGGCGAGGTGTTTGACTGTTGTGCGCATGCGCACACAGGAAGCTCCACAAGGGAGATAAAGCACTGTCATTCCCGCAGTGCCGACCCTGGTGTGCTAAGGCTAAACATTTTCTGGATCAGCACCCCCACTAATTTTAGCTACGAGCCGCCACTGCTAAGCCGATTTTTCACATGCTAGAATGACACGGATAATGTCATATCGTATTCTATTCTTTATTTATTTCGTAATCAGAAACCAATGTAAGCAGGTGAAGAAATAATAATAAATAATATTCTTTGAAACAATGACATTCAATAGACATTAAATGTTTAAATTTAAGTAAATATTTGAAATATTGTAAAATTAGTTTATCGTTTGAAAAATCCCCCAAAAAAGTTATTAAATGGTGTGTTTTTTTCATATTTTGTTTCATTTTATGTAGCACCTAAACATTCAAAGATATTTTTAATGAAAGAGGATAAAATAATACATAAAAATGAAGAAATAGATCTCCAAAATTACAATTTATAAGTCCCCAGAAAAATTATAATGATATCGAAGGTACCAGATTTTTCAAAGATCTTTTAGTTTCAAACATATCAAAATGCTGTTTGCTGATTCTTCAATAACTTTTTAAGGACTTAAAAGTAATACTTTTTTTTTTTGGAAAGAACGTAATAAAAAGTAGGTGTAATCTGGAGATTACAATATTTGGAGGGCTATAATTTTGATCAGTCCTTATTTTCGTCATCTCCTCTGTAGAGATGGATGGAGATTTGATGAAATGTTTGGAAAATTAGGTCATCAGTATAAAATCCATATATGTGATTTTCTTGGGAGAAATGTAGTAAGATGGTAGTTACCTGTCCTAAATATTGTCCATATTCAGATTCTAGAGGCAATCCTCCGTGCTTCAGCATCCATTGGTAAGACCTGAAGTCCTCCCCTCCATCACATCCATTATTCCCATAGCCCCAGCTGCAGTCTATTAGAGCCTGTAACAGTCAATCCTTATGCTTAGTTTTTCATTCAAAAAGACATTATAATAACATTTATTTAATTGCATCACTACATAAAAATTACCCTTAACATATATTCCCTATTTCTAAGTATACATCCGATAAGTAGAAGTGGAGGGTTTACTAAAGGCCGAGATCAATAGTTTAACAAGATTGATTCTACATAATTTTTCGAAAAGACAGATAATAACAGATATATTTTGAATTTTGGAATACCCTCTATTCATTTTCCGATTCCAGGCATTATCTAAAATAATGTTTAGTGTTGAATGAAATATAGGTAAATATCGAGTTTGGTATAGATCAAATAAACGTTTAGTCAATACCGCAAAATCTTAATTGATGACATCATCACACTATTTGGATGTATCTCACAAAGACCAGTTGAAAAAAATGTTTGGTATTTAAGCTTGGAATAAGACGTTTCATGATATATTGACTTATTATTCACATGCAATGCTTAAATGTGAGGATTTGAAAATCCCTTTAACCCCCCATCTCCCCGATTTTAGCCATTAAGATACTTTAATTTTAGTTATACATAAATATTGAGTTTGGTAACGACTGAATAAAAATTGCCACCGCTAGAGCTTTAACAGATAAAGTTTTGAACAGACCGCCTTCTTCAGTTGTGGTGTTTGCCTTCTACTGGGTATGATCAATGGACATTTGAACACATTTTCTATTTTTTTTCCAGATTTCTGCTAACAGTTTTGAATACGATTTGTGTTATTTAAGTTTGTCTGGCTTTCTAATTGTAAAATGTGTAAGGATTGTAACCTGTTGTGATAGCCTGAGGAGTTTTCCTGTCTTGACAAAATATGCTCCTTCAATAGCTCCAGTTGTGCCGAATGACCAGCATGAACCACACACTGACTGATCTAAAAATATAAATACCCCATCAATAAGATGAATATTACTCAATAAAAAAACACTATAAAGTGATTTCTATTTTTCCTGGATTGACATATGATCTGAAAGGAGAAAAGGAAAAGTTCTCCTTTGGGAAAAGCTTATTACTTGTAAAAGAAACAGTGAAAAAAAAATTCCGTCATACAAGTGCTGCCTAAACTAAGCAGATTTTCCATGGCCTGAATATCACACACTGATGATCACAAGTCATCTCAGCCGATGCAAAAAAGCTGTCATATCTATATGTATATAGCGAATTATTAGTGCTTTCTTCTTTTCAGCCTTCTGTATACCAACAATTCTACACCCCATCGGATATTTACTTATAAAGAGAACATAGGGTGTGATGACAAGAAAATCAGCATAGCTTACGCAGCTCCTTCGTGACGGACGTTTTGAAGTGTCAAATGATGAATACCTTTTACTGGTGTTACAGCTCCGTAGAGGCGCCAATCGAATTGCTCAGGCAAACTATCCTTGAAGTCTTCAACATCATATGGGAAGGGATTAGCCCCATTGTATCCTGTGCTGTGCTTTCTTCCTCGCAGGACTCGCAGCTCCAAATCAGACTTGTCTGCCAGATGGTTTACAGACAGCTGGTATCCAAGGTTTCGCCTATTTGTGGAGTAGATAAATCTGTAAAAATAAATGTTATGAGTTTCTCAAGGTAAATAAATGAAATGGTTGGAAAGCATTAAATCCGTTTAGCTCACCAGAGGGAGGGATGATGATGATAATCGGTAAGGGATTACCTGTGGTTGTAACTAGAAGGCCAAGTCTATAGATGATGATGATGATAATAGCTAAGGGATTACCTGCGGTTGTAACTAGAAGGCCAAGTCTATAGATGATGATGATGATGATAATGGCTAAGGGATTACCTGAGGTTGCAACTAGAATGCCTAGACTAGATGATGATGATAATGGCTAAGGGATTACCTGAGGTTGCAACTAGAATGCCTAGACTAGATGATGATGATAATGGGTAAGGGATTACCTGAGGTTGCAACTAGAATGCCTAGACTAGATGATGATGATAATGGCTAAGGGATTACCTGAGGTTGCAACTAGAATGCCTAGACTAGATGATGATGATAATGGGTAAGGGATTACCTGAGGTTGCAACTAGAATGCCTAGACTAGATGATGATGATAATGGCTAAGGGATTACCTGAGGTTGCAACTAGAATGCCTAGACTAGATGATGATGATAATGGGTAAGCGATTACCTGAGGTTGCAACTAGAATGCCTAGACTAGATGATGATGATAATGGGTAAGAGATTACCTGAGGTTGCAACTAGAATGCCTAGACTAGATGATGATGATAATGGGTAAGAGATTACCTGAGGTTGCAACTAGAATGCCTAGACTAGATGATGATGATAATAGCTAAGGGATTACCTGAGGTTGCAACTAGAACGCCTAGACTAGATGATGATGATAATAGCTAAGGGATTACCTGAGGTTGCAACTAGAATGCCTAGACTAGATGATGATGATAATGGGTAAGAGATTACCTGAGGTTGCAACTAGAATGCCTAGACTAGATGATGATGATAATGGCTAAGGGATTTCCTGAGGTTGCAACTAGAATGCCTAGATTAGATGATGATGATAACGGGTAAGAGATTACCTGAGGTTGCAACTAGAATGCCTAGACTAGATGATGATGATAATGGCTAAGGGATTACCTGAGGTTGCAACTAGAATGCCTAGACTAGATGATGATGATAATGGGTAAGAGATTACCTGAGGTTGCAACTAGAATGCCTAGACTAGATGATGATGATGATAATGGCTAAGGGATTACCTGAGGTTTTGCCTGAAGATCTCCTTCCTCTTGTGGTGTTCGTGGTGAGTCTCGTTGTAGCTCTTGTTATGGTCTTTGATATACTTCCTCCAGGAGTGCTCCACATGATCTTCATGGTTATCAATGAATTCTTTCATGGGGTTGAAGGAATAGACGTGATCCAAACCTGGCCCAGGGAATCCGGTACATGTCAAATCTGAAATATTTATTATATATAGATGATGATTTTTGTACTCTCATGTAAATTGCATACAAATAATATAAATAGCCGTGTTGCCCGTTGTTGACGGGTAGAAATTAAAATCGTTTCCTGTGAAACTATTAAGATTGGATTAACCTTTGCACAAAATCATCCCTTCATTTTCTTCTCGTAAGAATAATGTGATACATGTACAGTAAATGTGCAGAGATGCAGCTGCAATATCCTCGATGTAAAAAGTGGGAGTTAAATCAAATTATGTTTGGAATGGCTGATATCTGTTAATGAGTTTAGATAATAATGGTTTCCCGTCGAAACGTAAAGATTGGATTAACATAATTAATCATTTTATTTTGTCATCTACTTATAAGGTATGAGGTGGTTCATGGATTCAAATAAATCAAGTTTCCATTCAAAATCGTTATTATAAAAACAATTTCTTCTTTACATTTTCCCGATAAAAACAATACTAACGAAAATATTGACGAATATGTATTTTCGCGTCGAATTAGTCGGGTCGGTATCTCCAATATAAATGATATTGTTGGCATACTTATCGGCGAAGATCTTCGTCACTGGTTGATGATCGAGTACTGCTAGCAAGCTCTTTCGATGTGATGGCACAATATTCAAACCCGTCAAAAGTTGTACTGAGTTAGTTGCCTGGCAGTCACTAGGTTTTATTCGTCTCTTATCCGTATTAGGTTATTTACGCTTTTACTCTGGGTCGGTTTATTTAAATCTTAGGTCTGTTAAATGAAGGTGTCTTGTGTGTCGATCATGATTCAGTGACTGTGCTCTTCACTGATAGGTATGACAACAGATGTTTATGTTATTTGGTGTCCAGAAACCGATAGCAAACTCCATTTTCCACCATCGCCAACGAACTATTTTCTAATGTAGGTAGATGAAGGAAATGACTTCACTTCCACTGTAACAATTTATTAAAATGACAGAGAGCTTTCGATGAGTCCTCGATGTTTACCTGACGACCCTTAGACTGGAGTATAGTTGCTATGGACGATTTTTCACTATCTTTATTATTTACCAAGATATTTGCATTTTTAAGCTTTCCGCCGTCACTAAACCCCCACTCCTACTCATGTCATATTAACAATAAGCTGTTATATTATGAAGTATTTTATTTGAAGCCTAAATACCAAATATTATTCTCATGGAATGTCTACGTTTTGAGATAAATGAAAATACGTAACGCACGAGGGAAATCTGTTTAGTTAACGCAGCCCCTGGGTGATGGACTTTTTTGAGATGTGTACGCATGTACAGACGTCACTCAGAAACAAAATGTGGGAAAGTCAAAACGCATTATTCCCTTGAGATACGAAAATTGTCGCTGAGGAAGAGCCATTTCTCCAAGAAACAGAAGGAGGAAGTCTAAACACGAAAGAGATTAAAATTGTGTAAATTCTCAAATACGGAAAAAGTAAATGATTCACCGATATGACCTAACAACACTGATCTAATAACACTCGCAAGCCCAGCGTCAGAATTGATAGAATCCACTTCTCCTTAATCCACTTTATTAAATTCTTCATTTTTCGCGTTCTTCACTTCAACACCCCATCAAGAGTACACTCATTACAGCTAAAACCAAAGTCAGCCCATGGCCAAGATTGACATCCTTTCTCTAGACCGGCTTCGCCTGTACTGATAGGAAGCCACAACCTGGTACCGATTGAATTCATATAGACCAACTACCTTTTGTTGCGTCCGTCCATTCTCTCTCCCAGAAATCAGTAGATCGTTCTGTTAAAAGTCGCTTTACGGTCTGTGATTTGACAAGGAAGTGAAAACAAAAAAATGTAAGGTAAAGCAAACACATTAGAGGATTTAAACTGGTTAACTTACTGTGATGAATGACGAAGGCATCTGCAGGTGGTTGGTTATTGGTATATGCATCATAATCAACATAGTAGTGGTCATAGTGAGAGCCCAGGAGAGAGTTGTAACCTCGCATCTCGTAGCGAACTGGTATGGCAATCGTACCTCCAGGTCCCTTCTGAAATTACATCAGGAAATAAGTCGAATTAATTAAATTAAAATTGTTTTAAGAACAATTGCAAATGTCTCTGTACCTGATAAGGATACAATTGATTTGTTGGCCTTTTTTGTTAATCTTAAAAAGAATCTCTAAATTATTTTTTAAGAAATTTTTCGATCCGATGCATAGGAATGAAAATATTGTATATCGTATCGTAAATCAAATAAAGGGTTAGAACCGCCAGTATAAATGAAACTGTTGTCATACCTGTCGGTGGAGGCCTTTGTCACTGGCTGATGGTCGAGTACAGCTGGCATTGTGCTTTCGATGCGATGGCACCATCTTCAAGCTCGTCAAAAAAGTTGTACTACGAGTCTACGGGCTTGAAGATAAAGCCATCGCATCGAAAGCGCTTGCCAGCTGTTCTCGACCATTAGCCAGTGACAAAGGTCTCCACTGACAGGTATGACAACAGTATTGTTTATCGCATTGAAATGAAATAATTTTGAATGACATCCAACCAAAAATTTCGTTTATTTAATTTAATAGGAGTATCGGTATTTCATGTGGTACCCAAATCAGATTTTTTGTTTTAATAGCATTGATGAAACCTCATTTTAGTTTTGATTCAGAATGTTTGAAGACGGCAGACAATCGATTGGTATCCCGATTGGTATAAAATTTTCTCCCCCCCCCCACTATTGGTTTGGTTAATAAGATGTATTAATAAGTTTCATTAAATACTATTGACCTGTAATATATAGTGTTAACAATAACACTGACCACGAAGAAGGAATACGTTAGGTTGATAAGTATCGTTAAATACTCTTGACCCGTAATATATAGTGTAACCAAAGTACTGACCAGAATAGAGAATACGTTAGATTGATAAGATTCGTTAAATTCTATTGACCTGTAATATATAGTGTAACCAAAGTACTGACCAGAATAGAGAATACGTTAGGTTGATAAGTATCGTTAAATACAATTGACCCGTAATATATAGTGTAACCAATAATACTGACCAGAACATAGAATACGTTAGGTTTATAAGATTCGTTAAATTCTATTGACCTGTAATATATAGTGTTAACAATAACACTGACCACGAAGAAGGAATACGTTAGGTTGATAAGATTCGTTAAATTCTATTGACCTGTAATATATAGTGTAACCAAAGTACTGACCAGAATAGAGAATACGTTAGGTTGATAAGTATCGTTAAATACTATTGACCCGTAATATATAGTGTAACCAATAATACTGACCAGAACATAGAATACGTTAGGTTGATAAGATTCGTTAAATCTATTGACCTGTAATATATAGTGTTAACAATAACACTGACCACGAAGAAGGAATACGTTAGGTTGATAAGTATCGTTAAATACTATTGACCCGTAATATATAGTGTAACCAATAATACTGACCAGAACATAGAATACGTTAGGTTGATAAGATTCGTTAAATCTATTGACCTGTAATATATAGTGTTAACAATAACACTGACCACGAAGAAGGAACACGTTAGGTTGATAAGATTCGTTAAATCTATTGACCTGTAATATATAGTGTTAACAATAACACTGACCACGAAGAAGGAACACGTTAGGTTGATAAGATTCGTTAAATACTATTGACCCGTAATATATAGTGTTACCAATATTACTGGCAGCGCTATTGGAGAGTTAGGTTGATAAATTGTGATAAATGTTTGCTAAGGCCATTGACCATCCAAATCAGGACTAGCTTACCTTTCTGCGAATGTACATCAAGTATTTGTTGACCTTTTCACCATTTTGTGTTTCGTAACGCCATTTTTCACAGTTGTATCCATTCAACAATTCAGTCCCAATATTCTGAAAGATAGAAAAATATTAAATAATTTTTGTCCTACATTTATCTTAATTATTATGATAAACTATTAATAAATATCTATCGGGATAAATAAGGATAAGGATATATAGTTGTTAACAGTTAGAACATATTAAAAACAGCCAACCATTAAAAAAGTTACTTGTTCATATTGAATTTGTAAATTTTCGTCTCTACTTGAGTAGCTGTCTAAAAAATATTTTATTAGGTTCCGTCTTAACCCTCCGTCGGGCGCGTGATCTCTCAGATACCCGGTTTCTAGAAAAATATTTGCCACTCCTCCTAGCAGAGAGTGGTGGTGTAGTGCTTCGAGTTATGTGGTATAGTGGTCCCCTCCTCAAGGTCAGTAGTGTCACTGCGTTTGATGGAGTCGCGTGTTTCACCTGTCATTCAGTTTAATCTCCTAGATACCACGCGCCCGATCTCGTAAGTTTTTTGAAATCTGTATATATAAATATATACATGAATTAACTTTCTCTTTATTGAATGGAATTATATAAACTAATTTTTCTATTATTTTGCTCATACATGAGCTTTCAGAAGAACTTATTCAATAAGATATTGTATGACGCAGTGACAACAGTAGACGTTTACCAACCGAACTAGGGATAAAACTTGACTAGTACAGAGACTCATTGGGCCATACATTGAACTCAAGTACAGAACAGCATAAAAAAAGTCCCTCCACTACAACGAACTAAAGCAAATGATGTGAACCAAGCAAAACTGAAAAGAAATGTAGGTTTACTCATTATTCTTGTGAGATTTGCAAAAACAAAATTTGTTTACAACATAGTTCCACGCCTTTTCCTAATTGTAATGCAGCTCTGCAAAAGAAATAATAATGAAACTGGTACTTTCAAAAGGATTGGTACATTAAAATTTAGATGATTTTTAATAAGTTTTATCTAAAAGTGATTTCGTGCTACTTATTTTTTAATGAAGTTATATTTAGATATTTTGTTTATATTGTTCACAAACTGAAATGAATTACGAATAATTAAGACATGTGCATTTAAACTATTTCTTTTGGTATTTGTATGTTTTAATTATATTTTAAAAATTATCGTCCACGGGTTTAACAACAATGAATCTATAACCAACTTGGTTATATTATCTACCATGATTTGATTTGATATGATTTCTAATTACACACTGACATTTTAGTGCAGAATATATATTAAAAAACTGTATTTCCGTAAAAACGGTTGAGGTTGTATCTCTCAGATACACGCGCCCGAAGGCGGAATATTTTTGACGCGCCCGACCGAGGGTTAAATTTCGAAGAAATTGTTAATAGATAATCTTGGTAAAATGTTTAACTTTCTTCAATACTATTTTCTTCATTATTCAGCGAATTTCATTGTCTATGGGATCTTGAAAGACTGGAAATTGAAACTTAAATGACATGAAAGCTCTAAAATTTAGGCTGGTTGTCCGTGGGCATATCTAAAACTGGATCAATTGCTAACCAAAGGTTGATTAACATATTATTAAGAACTTTTGGTATCCATAAACTTTTATCCAGCACCTTGACTTCATCAAATTAGATGTGATGGTTAGTTTGCCAAAAATGTTCTGCTATTGTTAACTCTTAAGACCGAAATTTTTTCACACTTTTGACATGTTCTCCGACCCTGGTGCTGATTAACCTGCCTGACCGATGTATTCCGGGCCACAGGGGCAAGGTGGACTGTACACTCCTGCCACTTGGTATGGAGCTGGTCCTTCATAATCCGTATCGTATGTCGAATTTTTATGTCTGTGCCAAATGCTGTATGTATACCATGCTATATTCGTATTTTTCCGTTGTACCTTTAACAAAAGGTATTACTGCCGTTTTTCAGTGCTTCTTTTCATTGGGGATATAAGCCCTGAGGGCGCTAGAAGTAAGACTAGCGAAACGCAGACTAGAAACCTGAACACACGGCAATACACGAAGACTTTGATTATATCCATTTTTGAGGTGCTGGATGGTGAAGGA
The DNA here is from genome assembly GCA_019009955.1 of Riptortus pedestris. Classification (NCBI taxonomy): domain Eukaryota; kingdom Metazoa; phylum Arthropoda; class Insecta; order Hemiptera; family Alydidae; genus Riptortus; species Riptortus pedestris. The sequence continues at coordinate 123,364,074 of CM032233.1, forward strand.
TTTATTATCTCATGTAAGAAAAAAAGACGCCTCGTTCCTTCACAGATCTATATTCGTTGCGTCAGAGCGCTTTCAGAGCATACGCTCCATCATCAGTGGCCTCTTCAGAAAGGGCTCAACAGCTCAGGGAATCCTTGGTTCCAGTTACCTCTTTGTGAAGAGGGCCACTGATGATGGAGCGTATCCTCTGAAAGCGCTCTGTCGCAACGAATAAACAACTGTGAAGGAAAGAGGCGTAATTTTTTTTCTTACCTGAGATACTTTGATTATAATTTTGAAAGAATTTTGTTGAAGTCTAGGAGTATATTTAAATAATGAAAATAGTTACGATTTAATTTTGTACACCTTATCAAACCCTCAAAGCTTCCCTTTTGTCTCCGAACTCGATCTTTAACTGTTCTCGACCACTAGTGCATTAATAGAAGCGATTGTAGAGGTACAAATATCGAAGTTGATATGACCTAATTTTCGTTATACGATTGATGGAGATTTGTGAGGGAAATCTGTAAAGATGATTGTAACTGGAAATTGTAGCATACCTCAAAGTTCGTTAAGTCCGGAAGAATTGATTGTGGAGTAATTTTTTCTTCGACGGTCCCATTCACCTGGAAGCAGGAAGGCACATTGAGTGAATCATCGGTTGTCATTGGTGCCAGCTTCAGGGACAATCCATATTGCCCTTCGGAGCTCAGTTGAAGTGTCTTCACCATTCCTGAATATAAAATCATTCTCTTAATTGACGAGGTTAAGTTAGACTTTTGATGAATCATACTGATAAAAACTGAATACGACATTTCGAGAGATATCTAATCTAAGTTGAACTAATGGTGATGGAATATTGAAATTTTTCAATATGATGTATCACAATGACCGAAACTGAAAATAGGGCATAGAAATGACATGTATTTTTCCATTGAATGTTTACAGGGCATAATAACATGAGTCAAATACTTTCTGGTTAGTACAACAAATTGATTAATATTATGCCAATTAGTCCCTTACATATTATTAAATATTGCACTTGCATAATACATTCATTTAAAAATGATCTCAAATTCAATAATTTACATTTAAATCTATCAATTTTGTAATTATATACAATACAATACAGCCAGTGACGACGGCATGCACCGACAGATATGACTACAGTATCATCTATACTGGCCGTTTCAACCCTTTACTTCATTTACTATATACAATAAATTAATGTTCTCAACAATCTAAATAATAGTCATAATAACACTAAATATATAACATGCACTTTTAATTTTCTGACAAGCTTTGATATTAGGCTTATATCATCTATGATTATGCTTTATAGATTATGAGAAAGTAGTCTCCACCTTGAGACAATGTACACTATCATAAATTATTTGTAGCATTGCAGTTACCATCACAGTCCTAGACCTGGCCTGAGCTAAGGAATAAAATGCTAGTCTTAGGTACCATCATCGAAGTCTATCCTATCCCTGGTTTGAGTTATAGAATAAAATGCTAGTCTTAGTTACCATCATAGAAGTCTATCCTATCCCTGGCCTGAGCTATAGAATAAAATGCTAGTCTTAGTTACCATCATAGAAGTCTATCCTATCCCTGGCCTGAGCTATAGAATAAAATGCTAGTCTTAGTTACCATCATAGAAGTCTATCCTATCCCTGGCCTGAGCTATAGAATAAAATGCTAGTCTTAGTTACCATCATAGAAGTCTATCCTATCCCTGGTTTGAGTTATAGAATAAAATGCTAGTCTTAGTTACCATCATAGAAGTCTATCCTATCCCTGGCCTGAGCTATAGAATAAAATGCTAGTCTTAGTTACCATCATAGAAGTCTATCCTATCCCTGGCCTGAGCTATAGAATAAAATGCTAGTCTTAGTTACCATCATAGAAGTCTATCCTATCCCTGGTTTGAGTTATAGAATAAAATGCTAGTCTTAGTTACCATCATAGAAGTCTATCCTATCCCTGGCCTGAGATATAGAATAAAATGCTAGTCTTAGTTACCATCATAGAAGTCTATCCTATCCCTGGCCTGAGCTATAGAATAAAATGCTAGTCTTAGTTACCATCACAGAAGTCTATCCTATCCCTGGCCTGAGTTATAGAATAAAATGCTAGTCTTAGTTACCATCATAGAAGTCTATCCTATCCCTGGCCTGAGTTATAGAATAAAATGCTAGTCTTAGGTACCATCATAGAAGTCTATCCTATCCCTGGTTTGAGTTATAGAATAAAATGCTAGTCTTAGTTACCATCATAGAAGTCTATCCTATCCCTGGTTTGAGTTATAGAATAAAATGCTAGTCTTAGTTACCATCATAGAAGTCTATCCTATCCCTGGCCTGAGCTATAGAATAAAATGCTAGTCTTAGTTACCATCATAGAAGTCTATCCTATCCCTGGTTTGAGATATAGACTAAAATCTAGTCTTAGCTATCCCTGAAGTCTATCCTATCCCTGAGCTAGAATAAAATGCTAGTCTTAGTTACCATCATAGAAGTTTATCCGATCCCTGGCCTGAGCTATAGAATAAAATGCTAGTCTTAGTTACCATCATAGAAGTCTATCCTATCCCTGGCCTGAGCTATAGAATAAAATGCTAGTCTTAGTTACCATCATAGAAGTCTATCCTATCCCTGGCCTGAGCTATAGAATAAAATGCTAGTCTTAGTTACCATCATAGAAGTCTATCCTATCCCTGGCCTGAGCTATAGAATAAAATGCTAGTCTTAGTTACCATCATAGAAGTCTATCCTATCCCTGGCCTGAGCTATAGAATAAAATGCTAGTCTTAGTTACCATCATAGAAGTCTATCCTATCCCTGGCCTGAGCTATAGAATAAAATGCTAGTCTTAGTTACCATCATAGAAGTCTATCCTATCCCTGGCCTGAGCTATAGAATAAAATGCTAGTCTTAGTTACCATCATAGAAGTCTATCCTATCCCTGGCCTGAGCTATAGAATAAAATGCTAGTCTTAGTTACCATCATAGAAGTCTATCCTATCCCTGGCCTGAGCTATAGAATAAAATGCTAGTCTTAGTTACCATCATAGAAGTCTATCCTATCCCTGGTTTGAGCTATAGAATAAAATGCTAGTCTTAGGTACCATCATAGAAGTCTATCCTATCCCTGGTTTGAGCTATAGAATAAAATGCTAGTCTTAGTTACCATCATAGAAGTCTATCCTATCCCTGGCCTGAGCTATAGAATAAAATGCTAGTCTTAGGTACCATCATAGAAGTCTATCCTATCCCTGGTTTGAGCTATAGAATAAAATGCTAGTCTTAGGTACCATCATAGAAGTCTATTCTATCCCTGGTTTGAGCTATAGAATAAAATGCTAGTCTTAGGAACCATCATAGAACTTCACTCAAAATACAATCCCTTTTATAGACTAGTCTGTAACTTTTCACACCCGGAACCAGCGAACTACCTTCAATTTAACGTCAGCATAAGAAAAGTTAAGAACCATAAGCCAACTGAAAGTCTGTAATAGCGAATACATTAAAATATCCCATACAGGTAAAGCCCATATCATAAAATCAGACGAAATATGTAAGTGGTGTAAAAATACATTTATAATAGCCGGAAGCATGCAATGCTACATTGCCCTGCAGTTGTAAATCACAGATAGCAATATTTACAATGATATATAGTTGAAAACAGGGACGAACTTTCATTGGAATTTATGCTAAATATTAACAATATTGGAAAGCTTAATTACATATTTTACCTTATTAAGTGTATATTATTGTCAGTTTATTAACCATTAATTGTTGTCTTGTTTTTGTTGATTTTTCGGAACTACTATATATTGCTTATGTATTTTTATATATTACTTATATTATAAGTGTATTGGAAATTGTCGAATTGTAAATTATTTAACTAGAATACCTAACGATACTAACATAAAATGGCCAGACCCCTGGCAACGCCCATTTATTTATGTCAAAATAAATAAATTAAAAAAAATAGTTACCATCATAGTAGTCTATCCTAGACCTGGCCTGAGCTGCATCGTACCAGGCATGGAAGGGCTCTCGCAGTTCAGCATAGGGGATGCTCAGCACTCCACGAACCTCGTACGAACTTGCGAACTTGGGCGGGTCTCCATTCCCTCCTGTAAATCAATTTCACCATTTTACCGTCCAAAAAATCAAATGTTAATGTTATGCAAGTTGTGAGTCTCCCTCATCAAATTATGAACATATTGGTAGATAGTTATTCAATAGGAACGCTCACTCTGTCTTCAGAATTTAATTCTCATACACATACTCAATAGGATTAAGGTTTCTTAATGTTATTTGGAAATTTCTGTATTCTCTTGGAAATGAATATTTTTTTCAAATATTTTTCATATATTTAGATTCATGGCTAGAGAAGGCGTGTCACGGCACATTTCTATGTTCAGAGAAGATATAGGACTGCTGAGATGAGACTCTTCTACTCATCAAATAATGGTGAGATTGGACTAATAGGTTGTCACGCCAGCTCGTGGGAAATTTTAAGTTTACGCAGTCCCTCCGTCGTAGACTTGTTTTCAGTCTGCAATACCCCCCCCCCCCCATTTGCCAATATGACTTTTTTTGCCAATATGAAATTTTATTGAATGAGTTTAAAATTATTCTGAGTCATTATAAATTACAGTACTATATTTAGTAAATAGTTTTCAACAAAATTAATATGTTATATTCGGATATATTTCAGTAATTTTTTTTCTTTCCGGTAAGAGGCTGGCAGAGCTGATTGTTTACATTTCATACGCTTCCCGTCGGGAGGATATTGAAATTGTCTGAAAATTTCTTAGTTCGGTTGGTATTTATTCACGGTGGTGTTGTGTTAGCAGTATATAGATTTATCGATTACTAAACTTCACATGGGAAATCTGCTTAGTTTACGCAGCCCCTGCGTGACGGACTTTTTTTTTATGCTGGCAGTTTCGGGCACCATTGGTTCCCTTCTTCAGACCTAACAATGTTCAGAACCAGCAAGTGTAAGAAATGTCTGCAAAATAGTGAAACAGAATTTTTTAACAATGGTCATAAATATAAACATTAAAATAAATTTTAAACGTAACATGTGACAAAACGTGAGGGGGGGGGGTTGGATGTAAAAATTATGACAAGAAATTAAAAAGTTAGTTATGATAGGTATGATTTCTCATTACCGATTGTATTTATTCACTTAATATTCACGGTAGTGTTGTGAAACCAGTTTGTAGATATATCTATTGTTAAACTTCACGAGGGAAATCTGCTTAGTCTACGCAGCCCCTGCGTGACGGACCTTTTTTTTCTTTTGCGTGTAAATATGGGAATTCAATTCGTATTCAGCGCGAGGTGACGTCATCCGTTTAAGTCTTCTCCTGCCATTGGCAAATGCTATGCAATAGCTCCAGGTGGGCTATGACAAAGGGGAATTCTCAGCGAGAGGAAACCATAAAGAAGGTAGTATTAGTAGATTGAAAAGGAGTAGAGGCTCATAGAGTGATTGGCAAAGATCCCACAAGCTGATATAAGGTCTAGCTAGATACGATAGCGGAGACATTGCATAAGCCTGCCTGTCTGCCTCTATACCCTCCCCCTCACCTCATACATAGCCAGCTATATTATTATTCTGAAACTGATAAAAGGCCATGGTGAAATTCACTGATAATGAATCCCGTCACGCAGGGGCGGTGTAAACTAAGCAGATTTCACATGTCCTGCTGCGACACTATTCATCTCTTCTCCCCATATATTTTCCCAAAAAGTATAAAGTTCACAAAGTACAACAATTGGTATTTAAGCTTTGAATAAAGTCGATCACGTTGTCACGAAATAAAAATAAATCGATGATCCCTAATGAATTGTAGTCAAAATCGTAAATGAGAAATTTATAATTTATTAACTATCACTTTAAAGTTTCCAATAAATTTGATTTTGAAAATGTATGTATAATAGAAATAAAGCTCGTCTCGCAGGGGCTGCGTAACTAAGCAGATTTCTCTCGTGAAGTTTAACAATAGATAAATCTACATACTGGTAACACAATACCACCGCGAATAAATACAAACGGTTATATGAGATCTTTCAGGAGGTTAATAACCTCCTGAAACGTAAACACAAAAATGAAAACCATATTTCGTATTTAACCTTATTACGAAGTTCTTCATTGTATAACAGCTTATTTTTAATATGACATGATTAGGAGGTGGGGGGAGGGGTAAACTGAAGGTTAAAAATTAAAAAAAAACTACAAATGTCCCGGTTAAAAATCAAGATAATGAAAACATATATATAACCACATTCATTGAAATTTTAAATTTGCAATAAGATATGTCCTATTCATTTTTTGATCTGACGTATAATAACGGAGGTAATTAGAACTTTTGAGATCCCCCTTAAGCCCCCCTCCTCACTGGTCCGATTTCTGCAATTAACGAACTTGATCTTTCTTTTTACATAAAACGACTAAATATCGAGTTTGGTAACGATTAAACATAACTTCGCCCGGGAATTGATTGAGGCTGAATGGTGATGGTATTTTTTTGGCAAGGCTTTACTTTGCAAACTATTTTGACATTTACCCATCCCAGTTTTAAGGGTTTATACCCGTTGTTGGTATTTTTTAATACTAAAATTAATTTTTTATGTAAGACTTCACTGTTCAAACCATAATCATGGGTAGCATTTATTACAATTAAATATCATCTATAATGAACATATTTCCTTTCAAAAGCCAATCCGAGCTCACATAGTATAGGCAAAGTTTTGCACGTAAGATTATATTTGTAATAGTGCATGGATAAATGGCGTTATAGTGGCTGATCGCCGAGTACTGTGCTATCCACATCCTCAAGTAAGTAGTTAGTTGCACAGGGTTGATCCTTGATATTTCGTGTATTTAACACCGAAAGCACTATGTCACGTGTGCTCCATGATCAACCATTAAAAACGGCATCTACTCTCTGACTAGTGGTATTATATATTCTGGCGGAACCAACCTTAAAACTATATTTTAAAGGGAAACATAATTGAAACCCTCATACGACTAGCAGCAATTCTAAACCTTAATCAGGTTTATTACATCTGGTAATTCCACATTCATTGAACTTGTTACAGGACATTTGTGTTGTAATGAATACGACGGGTTTATTTCGTTCATTGTTCAACCCAATCTACATATTTAAATACATTTCCACTGGAAACCATTTCTTTTTCAACACGACAATGTCGGATAACACAACTGGTATATATATATATATATATATATATATATATATATATATATATATATATATATATATATACTAGCTAAGGTACCCGGCGATGCCCGGGAAATCATTCATGACTGACTAATGATGGTATTTTGATAGTAAGACTTCAATGTGTATAATTACACTTCCCTCCATGACTTAATGATTTTCCGAAATAGCCAACCCTGAAGGGTAACTTTTGAAGATTAATAGAATAGAAATTTTATTTTTGAAGGATAAATGAAAATGTGTTCCTAATCTATCCTATCTACCTACACTTTTTGACTCACCGTTCTTCAATAGTTCAAACCATAATCATGGGTAGCATTTATTACAATTAAATATCATTTATAATGAACATATTTCCTTTCAAAAGCCAATCCGAGCTCACATAGTATAGGCAAAGTTTTGCACGTAATATTATATTTGTAATAGTGAATCTCACTGGAAATCGCTTCCAGGAATGCCAGACGGGAAATAAGTAAACTCAATTAACTGGTCCCGTCATCTTCCGCTCCCGCATGAGACTTCTCAACATTCTTCTACTTATATTATTGATGCAAAACATTATTTTATAATTTATCTACCGGATGGAATTAAATAATAGTGGTACCCTGAAAATATCATATCGAGTTTAAACGCATATTGTTTTTTGTCATAATGACATTACCATTAACGTTTAATTGTTATTATATTAGATATTTGTTTCAATAACTTCAAGGTACATTATAGAAATTAAATAATGGAAATGCTCTTATAGTTTATATTTCTATTGGAAATAAATAACAAAGTTATTTTCTAGGAAAAATAAATAAATGAGGAGGTGATGACGAAGATTTATAACCTCACTAATCCGAATCATACATTGAACTATCATATAAGACGAAAACGTAATATCATTTGTCATAATATTCATTTATTAAAACCCCTTAAATAAGTACTAATATAATTATTGACTCCCGTTTAGCGTATATCCCGTGTTTACCTCATTTTACGACAAAAGTGAATGCACACAAAAGTTACTCTAAATAACAAAGTAAACAACTTTTGTTATGTGCACGTTTGCCGAAAAACAAATAGAAAATAAAAAAAGCGAGTTTTTCATTTCAGCCTCTCTTATAATCCCCACTCCCCTTTGAACCTAAAATTTTTAATATAGCTTATAATCATGGAAGAATTAATACTTATTCACACACCGAGTTTTGCTAAGTTCGGTTCAATCGTTAGTGCCCAACAAAATTGTTGGCTCCCGCTTTAGATTTTAGTGTATATCTCGTTTATTCTTTTCTATACGACAAAAGTGAATATAACAAAAGTTACTGAAAATAACAAAATAAACAACTTTTGTCATGTGCATGTTTGTCGAAAAACCAATAGGAAACAAAATATCACTACTGTTAATTTCAGGCCTCCCTTACAAACCCCACTCCTGCTCGTCCATAGAAATGTTGGTAGGGCTTATGATAATTAAGGCGTCAACACTAATAAACATACCGAGTTATATTTAGTTCGGTTGAGTCTTTTGAGCCCAATTAAATTAATGACTCCCGCTATAGTTTTTAGCTTATAACTCATTTATACTTCGGCTTACGACAAAAGTGTATATAACAAAAGTTACTCTAAATATCAAAATAAACAACTTTTGTTATGTTCATATTTGCCGAAAACCCAATAGGAAACGAAATATCGCTATTTTTAATTTCAGGCCTCCCTTATAACCCCCACTCCTGTTCGTCTCAGAGGATATTAATATAACCTAAAGTCTAAGTTGGGTTAGTAGTAATATACATACTAAGTTTCATAAAATTCGGTTCAGCCGTTTATGCGTGAAAAGGTAACAAACAAACAAACAGACACCAAAGAAACAAAATGCAGTTATGGTGTCTATGACATGTGAAACGAAAAGTTATCGTGAAATTTGGCGAAAAAAATCAATGTACAGACAGAGGTTACAATTTTATATTTATACTAGCTCAGATACCCGGCTTCGCCCGGGAATTCATTTGAGTCTGAATGGTGATGGTATTTTTTAGCAGGCTTTACATTGCACAATATTTTGACATTTACCCGTCCCAGTGTTTAGGATTGATACCCGTCGTTGCCGGTGATTTGCTAATAATAGAATTCTTTGTTCGATAATTCTTCACAGTCTTCGATATTTTTATATTTCCCATTTCTTATACATGTAAATATGGTGAATTTTTATTTCGGGCCTCCCTTATAACTCCCCTCCCGTTCAAACCTAAACATTTTAATATAACTTATAATCATGGAAGAATTAATGCTAATTGACATACCGAGTTTTGTTAAGTTCGGTTCAGCCGTTAGTGCCCGCTAAAGTTTTAACGTATAACTCATTTATACTTAGGTATACGACAAAAGTGTATATAACAAAAGTTACTCTAAATAACAACTTTTGTTATGTTTATATTTGCGGAAAAACAAATAGGAAACGAAATATCGCTATTTTTAATTTCAGGCTTCCCTTATAACCCCCACTCCTGCCCGTACATAGAAATGTTGGTATGGCTTATTATAATGAAGGCCTCACTGCTAATACACATACCGAGTTTTATTTAGTTCGGTTGAGTCTTTTTTGGCAAATAATATTGTTGACTCCCGCTATAATTTTTAGCGTATAACGCATTTAAACTTCGGTATACGACAAAAGTGTATATAACAAAAGTTACGAAGGAGTACGACCTCAATAGAAAATGGAAGATATGAAGAAGATATCTGGAGGAGGGACCCTTTTATCTGAAATATATAGTATTAAAGAACTTATGTTATTTAATACTGAGACAATAAATATTAGCTCACTCCTAATGTCTCTAGGAGGAGAATGGAAATAAGCGAGATGGTGGATGTGACGGGTCGGCTGAGTAATTTGCACATACATATCCTATCTGAGGTCAGAGGTTTATCTCGAATACAAAAATAAATTTAATGCGCACTATCTTTGAACTAGGTCATGATATTTATTTACTTGAGATCCCTTAACGGAAATTGAGGTCGTACTCATGACGCGATTTTCGAAAAATTTCTTCAAATGTCCATTGATCCTACCTAGGAGATGACGAAAATGAGGTCCGTTCAAAAATATATATATATATATATATATATCTATATATATATATATATATATATATATATATATATGCAGCCCCTGCATGATGGGCTACCACCCTTTTAGCAGATTTCCCTCAAGGGAAATCAGCTAGAGAGGTCTTACTCCTGACGCGATTTTCGAAAATTTTGTTCAACTGTCCATCGATAATACCCAGCAGAGGACGAAAATGAGGTCCGTTCAAAAATATATATATATATATATATATATATATATATATATATATATATAATTATATATATTTATCTATTTATATATAATTATATATATTTATAATATATATATATATATATATATATAGATATATATGTATATATATATATATATCTATTAGCACTCTAGCGGTCGTAATTTTTGTCTAATCGTCACCAAACTCGGTATTTAATCGTTTGATGTAAAAAGGAAGATCAAGATCGTTAAAATCGGCTGAAATCGGACCAGTGGGAGGGGTGGTTATCGAAAATTCGAAATATCTCCGTTACTATACGTTGGATTGGAAAAATTGTATAGAACCAATCTTATTGCAAATTAAATTTACTATAAATTTTGTTATATACATTTATCCTCTATCTTGAATATTAACCGAGATATATGCATTTTTATTATGTGTAACGGACGAGCTATGGTTCCCGCCAAAAGCTAGTTCGGCCTGTTCCGTAAATGATCAGCACTCGTTTGGAGATTTCTCTATTGTATAACTTTACGTGGGAAATCTGCTTAGTTTACGCAGCCCCTGCTTGACGGACTTTTATGTATAAAGAAACATCAAGTTCGGCAACGGCTGAAATCAGAGTAGGGGGGGGGGTTGAGGGTGGATGAATTTCGAAAATTCGAAATATCTCTGTTATTATTTGTCGGATCAAAAAATTATATAGAAACAATTTTATTAAAAATAAAATTCACTATAAATATTGTTCTATACATATTTTCAGTATAATGAGTATTAAACGGGATATTTGGATTTTATAGTTTTACGCTTTAATTTAAGCCCCACTCCTACTAGTGTCATATTAATAATAAGCTGTTACATCATGGGCCACTTCATTACAAGGTTAAATACCAAATATTGTTTTCAAAAAAGCTTTATTATACGTGATACAAATAGTTTTCAATAAAATTATTATTTTATATTCTGATTTAATTTTGGTAACTGTTTTTCTTTCCGACGAGAGGTTAGCAAACCTGTTTATTTACATTTCAGACGCTTCCCGTTGGGAGGGGAAAGATTTCTTATTACCGCTTGTATTCATTCACTTAAAATTCAGGGTTGCGTTGTGTTAGCAGTATGTAGATTTATCTATCGTTAAACATCACGAGGGAAATCTGCTTAGTTTACGCAGCCCCAGCGTGACGGACTTTTATTTATACAATTGCACATTTTAAGTAGGGTGAGTCGGGAAGTTGGGACACCTACACACACACACGCACACGCACACGCACACCCACACGCACACGCACATACACACACACACACACACACACACACACATACATATATACATACATGAAATGTTTCCAGAGTGGGAGGTGATGGCGAGTAGGGGGGATTCCTACCATTGGTAGCGGAATTGGTGTAATTGGCCCTAGGTCTTTAGCTGCCCTAACCTTGGAATCCAATTGCAATGCAACCCGCAACCGATGTTCATCTAATAATAAAATAAACCTGATTTTGTATGAAATTATCTTTAGCTCATAGTGAGTTAATGCTTAATAATTCCACCCTCAGTGGGGTAATTGACAGATTAGGGTTCAGCTTTTAAAAAGTATTATTAATACTACTAAGCATTACGTACGTTAGAATTTTAGTTCAAACATTGAAAACGTTTCATGTAAAGCAATCCCCATTACATCTTTATAGGAATGAATATACTTTTTAAAAAACCTCTTAGAAAAATGTGCTCACCACTTGACTTCCTATTACTCCTATTGAATTAAATATACAAAATATATGGACACGAATTAAAATTATTTCATTTTTAAGTGATGTCCGATATCAGCTTTCCGATGCATCTGAACGAAAAATGATAAATCTGAGACCAATTTATGATAAACGAAAAAGTTCCTATTTATACATACGTTGTGCGATGATGTCTTCGATTAAGATTACACGTTTCTATATACAATTATATTTTATGAGAAACTCGAAAATGATTATTCGATCAATATCATACAAGACATTCAATAGTTTCATGCAACACGTAAGCTCATTGTGTTCATTGGGGGGAGGAGTGGAATTCGAAGATTCAAAATATCTCCGTTAATATGTGTCGGATCGTAAATTGATATAGATCCAATCTTTTAGCAGATTTCCCCAACGGGAAATCATCTATTTAGGTCGTACTCATGACGCGATTTTCGAAAAATTTCTTCAAACGCCCATTGATCCTACCCAGGACGAAATTGAGGTCCGTCCAAAATATATGTATATATATATATATATATATATATATATATATATATATTTATATATATGTTTGTTAACACTTTAGCGGTCGCAATTTGTTTTAATCGTTACTATACTCTATATTTAATCGTTTTATGTAAAAAGAAAGATCAAGTTCAATAATGGCTGAAATCGAACCAGTAGGAGGGGAGGTTTAGAGGGGGAATTTCGAAAATTCGAAATATCTCCGTTACTATAAGTCGGATCGAAAACTTGTATATAATCAACCTTATTGCAAATTAAATTTACTATAAATATTGTTATGTACATTTATTCTTTATCTTGATTATTAACCGAGATATTTGCACTTTTATTAAGTGTGTGCGGAAAACGGACGAGATGAGATTGGCTTATGTCGGTTCTATTCCTGAATTTCCACCGAAAGCTAGTTCGGCCGTTTCCGTAACTTTTCGGCTCCCGTGAAATTGGTTTCACTTCACGTGGGAAATCTGCTTAGTTTACGCAGCCCCTGCGTGACGGACTTTTTAAACTATTCGTGTTACACAATTGTTATTTTATTCAAATGCTAAGCAATTTATTTACACTTTCATGTTCTCACACATCAAAAGTTTGGAAAAAGTTACAAATAACGCCATCTCTATTACATCTTTATTGGAATGAAAATATTTTTTTAAAAAATCACTTAAAAAATGTGCTCACCGCCTGACTTCCTTGTACTTCTATTGAATTAAATATATAAAAATATTTGGTTTCACATGATTTCAAATTATTTCATTTCGACAAATGATTATTTTTTATATGAAACTCGAAAATGATTATTGCATCTATATCATACTTGACATTTAAAGGTTTCATGCAACACTTAAGTTCATTGTCGTTAACAGCTGAAATCGGACCTGGAGATGGAATTAAAAGATTCAAACTATCTCCGTTAAGATGAGTCTGATCGTGAAATGCTATACGACCAATCTTGTTAAACTAATGATGGTCTATAATTTTTATTTCATACATTTGCTCGTAACTGAAATATTAAGCGAGTCACTCACACTTTCTTGTTCGCAACCTTCAAAATTTTACTTAGACCTAGAAAATATACGTTCCAAAGAGTGCGTCATGACCGCACTTTGGAAATGTACTTTGCTCACACAACTCCCGCTCGGTGGACTTTTAGGAGATTTCCCTTAAGGAAATTTTCGAAAAATTTCTTCAAATGTCCATCGATTCTACCTAGGAGATGAAGAAAATGAGGTCCGTTCAAAATTATATATATATATATATATATATATATATATATATATTTGTCTGTTAACGCTCTAGCGGTCGCAATTTTTGCTTGATCGTTACCAAACTCGATATTTAAACGTTTTATGTAAAAATAAAGGTCAAGTTCGTTAATGGCTGAAACCGGACAAATGGGAGGGGGGTTTAATGGCGGATTTCCGAAATTTCGAAATATCTCCGTTACTGTACGTCCGATCGGAAAATTGTATAGAACCAATCTTATTGCAAATTACATTTACTATAAATATTATTATATACATTTATTCTCTATCTTGAATATTAACCGAGATATTTGCATTTTATTGAGCGTAACGGACATGATGAGATCGGCTAACTTCGGTTGTAGTCGTGAGTTTCCGGCTAGCTAGTTCGGCCGTTTCAGTAACTGTTCGGCTCTCGTGAAATTTCTCTATTCTAAAACTTCACTTGGGAAATCTGCTTAGTTTACGCCGCCCCTGCGTGACGGACTTATTTTTAATGAGTGTTTATGCTCTTTGGAATGTGAATTTAGAGCGAGTTTTGAAATGCTCATTCGAGAGGAAGAGGGAGTAGATGAGGCTGGAGGTGTACAGGTGGCCTACGGCTGATCGCTACATCTCTCGACGTTATACAAACGGCTGGGGTGAGCAAGAAAAGGCTAGGCGGCAGATGTTAGTCCCATTCTCATTTATTACCCCCACATCTGGCACCCCACCGCTCTCATAAACCCTCCCATTTTTAGTCAAAAAATAACCTCTTCACCTTATACTCCTGACTTCATCTTCGAAACATCTCTTCAAACCTCAATTAATACAGGGTCATTCAAAAATAATGAACTGATTTCAAAGATCTATGGTGCTTTACAGCAGCATCGCAGCAGAACACGTTCTGATGCGATGCTGGAAATGGAACATGATGATGATAATGACACCATAAAACTTCAACACCGGTTAAATACATGTGTCTTTATTGCAATCTTGTATTACTGCCTGTTAATAAGATATAGCTTAATGAAATCGGTTGATTCTTTTTTAAAGGCCCTGTATTACCTAATAATAATCAAATGTCTTATGATATTACTTAAGAGATGATAAATATTATATCCGTTCGCAAATACACACAAATACACACACACACACACACACACACACATATATATATATATAGGCGATGGCCCTGGGGGTTAAGGCGTGGGTACATCTACCACTAACGTCAGCATGCTGAAAGTAAAAAAAGCCTGTCACGCAGGGGCTGCGTAAAATAAGCTGATTTCCCTCGTGATGTTTAAAAATAAATAAATCTACATACTGATAACCCAATAGAACATCTTCAACATCAAGTGAATAAGTACAAACGATAATAAGAAACCTCCAGACGGGAAGCACCTGAAACAAACAGGTGTGCCAACTTCTTTCTCACAGGAAACAAAAAGAATTACGGAAATATATCAGAATATAACATATTAATCATATTGAAAACTATTTACTATAGTACTGTAATTTATAATGGATCAGAATGATTTTTATCTCAATCAAATTTTAGTAGTCCATGAACTTAAGAAGGGTGGGTTGTCCCGATAACATATTTTCATTTATCTCGTATAATAAAGGTCTCTTGAAAACAATTTATGGTATTTAAGCTACGAATAATGTGGTTTATTACATAGCAGAGTATTGTTTATGTAACATGAGTAGAAGTGGGGGCTTGCTAAATGCTGAAAACTGAAAAATTCAAATATCTCGGTTAATAGTCAAGATATAGAATAAATGTATATAACAATATTTATAGCACATTTGATTTTCAATAAGATTGGTTCTATAGAACGTTTTGATCCGATGTATAGTAACGAAGATATTTCGAATTTTCCCCCGGTCTAACCGCCCCCCCCCCTCCCGCTGGTCCGATTTCAGCCATAAACGAAATTGATGTTTAAATATCGAGTTTGGTAACGATCAAACAAAAATTGCGAACGCTAGAGCGGCAACAGACATTATATATATATATATATATATATATATATATATATATATATATATATATATATATATATATATATATATATATATGTTGATGTTTTCGACCAGGCTATATTTATATATGGCGTTTTTATTCTTTTTGGAGTTTTGGTCAATGTTGGTGACAAAATTTTAGTTTATGCCGATATTTCGAGAATCTTTATTTTCTCTTCTTCAGGGCAACAGTAAAAATACTTAAAAACTATTGCACTTGACTATTGCACTTAGGACTTTTTGGAAATCTTGAATAATATTCTAATTCAATTGTAATATTGTATATGGTAGAAAATTACTAAATCTCTTAAATAAAATAAAATAATAAAACCTTTTTTAATCTCATTAAATACATTTCTTGTATTTCATTGAATGTACCCAGGCAAAGTCTTTGAACGCAGTGAAGTTTTGAAACGAATGATGGGTGTCTCTGTTTGTGGTTTTCACCCTCTATTCGTTCAATTATCTTTCGTTCAAACTGATCTAATGCTCAATAATTCCACGCTCAGTGGGGTAATTGAAAAAATACAGGTTCAGCTTTCAAATTAATTATTAACACGATTATTCATTATATGATTATATATGTCATAATATGACATTCCAGTTCAAATGTGAAAACAAGTTGATAGTAACGTAATATCCTTTATAACTTTATTGTAATGATAATATTTTCTGATAATGCGATGTGCTCACCACATGATTTCCTTGTACTCCTATTAACTCAAATAAACAGTTTTTTAGCAGATTTCCCTTAAGGGAAATCAGCTATTGAGGTCGTACTCATGACGCGATTTTCGAAAAATTTCTTCAAATGTCCATCGATCCTACCCAGGAGGTGACGAAAATGAGGTCCGTTCAATATATATATATATATATATATATATATATATATATATATATATATATATATATATATATATTTGTCTGTGGTAATTTTTGTTTGATCGTTACGAAACTCGATATTTAACCGTTTTATGTAAAAAGACAGATCAAGTTCGTTAATGGCTGAAATCGGACTAGAGGGAGGGGGGGGGGTTTAGAGGGGGGATTTTCGAAAATTCAAAATATTTCCGTTATTATGCATCAAATCGAAAAATTATATAGAACCAATCTTATTGCAAATTAAATTTACTATAAATATTGTTATAAACATGTATTCTCTGTTTTGAATATTAACCAAGATATTTGCATTTTTATGAAGTCTGTGGTCGGGTATAGTTCGGATTAGGTCGGCCGTTTCCGTCGGCTCAGGTGGGAGGCTTCTTCTAACCTTACCTGTCCTTTCTAACCTTACCTTACCTTCCTTCGTTACTTTGACAGATTTATGCAAATACGTTCTGTTCATCCGTCCCCCCCCCCCTTCTTTAGTTCTTGGACTACTAAAATTTGAGTTATTAAAATATAAATTATTCTTACAATTCAGAAGCCGTTTCAGTTGGGAATTTATTTTAATTAACTGAAAGATGTCTTATTACCGTTTGTATTTAATCAGGATGGTATTGTGTTACCAGTATGCAGATTTCTCTATTGTAAAACTTCACATGGGAAATCTGCTTAGTTTACGCAACCCCTGGGTGACGGACTTTTTTTTTTTTTTATGCATCTCATTTAACGTGATTTTATTTGAAAGTAATATTCGATATCGCCGTTCTTATACATTGGGTCGAAAAATGTAATAGAACATAATTTATAGGTCTCTTTATGATAAACAGAAAAGGCCTTATATAAATATTTTTTTAATCTCAAATAGATGTTATGAAATGTACTGTTTTTTATTTCTACTCCCCCTTTAACCCCCTCCCTCTCCTAGTAGTCGATTTATGTCTAAAAGTCCGTCACGCAGGGGCTGCGTAAACTAAGAAGATTCCCACGTGAAGTTTTACAATAGAGAAATTTCACGAGAGCCGAACAGTTACGGAAACGGCCGAACTAGCTTTTGGCGGAAACTCACGACTAGACCTGAAGTTAGCCGATCTCGTCTCTTCCCTTATCCGCACACACTTAATAAAAATGCAAATATATCGGTTAATATTCAAGATAGAGAATAAATGCACTTGAAAATATTTATAGTAAATTTAATTTGCAATAAAATGGATTCTATACAATTTTTCGATCCGACGTATAGTAACGGAGTTATTTTGAATTTTCGAAAATTCTCCCCTCTAAACTCCCCCTCCCACCTGTCCGATTTCAGCCATTAACGAAGTTTATCTTTATTTTTACATAAAACATTTAAATATCGAGCTTGGTAACGATCAAGCAAAACTTGCAACCGCTAGAGCGTTAACAGACAAATATATATATATATATATATATATATATATATAATTTTAAACGGACCTCATTTTCGTCATGTCCTGGGTAGGATCGATGGACTTGAGAAGAAAAATTTTGAAAATCGCGTCATGGGTACGACCTCAATAGCTGATTTCCCTTAAGGGAAATCTGCTAAAAGGAGAAGTGCACAATTGAACGGTACAGCAGTCCTAAATTTGAAATCTCAACATTCTGCAGCTATTCGTTATTGAGTTATAAGAGATACATATTTATGTACATACATGAATACCGATTTTTCAGAACTAGTCAAAATGGCTTCAGGGGAGGACAAAAATGAAATTCAATTGAAATCTCCAAGCCGACTGTTTGGCGAATACAATAACTCCTTTACTTCAAACAAGGGAGAAATAACTTCATTGTTTGAAGAGTAATATATTTATGAAGTTTTACACTCATTATTAAACACCTGTAACACGTAAAACAAATCTGATGTGGGCAAAAACTTCGCCTTTTAAATTAAATATACAAGATGTCCGTAAATGGCTGAAATCGGACCAGTAGGGAGGACGGGTTTAGAGAGGGGGGGGGTTTCGAAAATTAATAATACCCCCATTATCCAACATTTCTATAGAACTAATATTATTGAAAATGTAATGTTCTATGAACGCTGTTTTATACATTTTTCTCTATCTGGAATATTAACCGAGATTTTCGCATTTTTTTGGTTTTCAGCCATCAGTAAACTCCCACTCCTACTCTTGCCATATTAACAATAAAATGCTATATCATGAACTACATTATTTGATAGCTAACTACAAAATATTTTTTACAGTGAACGTTGTAAGATAAATGTAAATACGTTGTATTATGACGTCACAGTTAAGATTTTACATTCTTTACTCGAAAATGTTTATTTGATCTATATCATATTCAATATTTAACCATTTCATTCAATACTTTAGATTATATTCGTTAATGGCTGAAATCGGACAATGGATAGGGAGTTTAGAGGGAGGGGGAACTGGAAAATTCAAAATATCCCCTCTGTAATGAATCGGATATAAAACCTTTAGAAGGAATCTTGTTAAACTATTGGTGCTCTACAATTGTTAATCTATAAATTTATTCGTAACTCAAATATTAAGGGAGTTATCCGTGCTTTCGTGTTTTCAACCTTAAGGATTTCGCCGCTTCTACTCATCGGGGTTTTACTAAGAAATGGATAATATAGAGTGAGCGTGCATGACTTTTATGTTTTGCTAGATACGTACATACGTCACGCCAAAACTAGCCAAAATTTTACCTGGAAACTAGCTAAAACCTCTCATTTGACATATCTAAGAGGTAAGCAAACCGATCTGGACAGAAACGTAAACAACCTAATACGGGGAAGAGACGCATAAAACCTACTGACTAACGGACAACTAGCTCAGAATCAGTACAAATTTGACAGGCTTGCAGATTGTGCTAATTCATCGAAAGCTCTTGGCCAGCTGTACTCGATCATCAGCCAGAGACGACGGTCTCCACCGACAGGTATGACAACAGTATTATTTATACTGGCGGTTCCAACCCTTTATTTGATGTACTAGCCCAAACGCGTTCGGATGGGTCAGAATGGATGATTCCGCTCAAATATGAAAACCAAAGTTGTTCCTGATTATAATATTTCCTTTATTTCGTAAAAGAAAGTACAAGGTTACAATATAGTTTAATGTCAAATAACAGTAATATTATAGGTGTTTGAAATAGTAGATTTTGTGTTTAGTGATATATTGTAATATACATGGTGAGTATTCGTTTTGTTCTATTTGTGTAGCTATCTACTGTCAAAGGAGATATTTTTCGATTATAGTCGAGAGTGAGTGTCGTTTACACTCAAGAAAAAAAATCTCTTAAGTGATTTGTACTATATTCTAGCAAGTAACTCACATAGAAGAGAATTGTTGCTCCCGTGAATAACTAGGTATATGATAAGCAAATAGTAGGGAAGTGAGTTAGTTTGCCCATATCTAAATCAGTGTATGTCAATCATGAGCACTAATTGAGCTAGTACCTACATTAGGTGGGGTAATAGGCAGATAAAAAGACACAAAAACAATTTCCCCATCTCCCATCTCTATTCCCTCTACCATTGACCATTATAGACCTACGTCCTTCCATCCCTTACCTCTATTCCTCTTTCAAAAAAAAAAAAGCCCATCACGCAGGGGCTGCGTAAACTAAGCAGATTTCCCACGTGAAGTTATACAATAGAGAAATCTCCATACGAGAGCCGAACAGTTACGGCAAATGGCCGAACTAGCTTTTGGCGGGAAATTCAGTAATCCGTTATCGGCCAAAATGTAATAAAAATGCAACTATCTCGGTTAATATTAAAGATACGGAATATATGTATAGAGCAATATTTATAGTAAATTTGATTTACAATAAGATTGGTTCTATACAATATTTTGATCCGACGTATGGTAACGGAGATATTTCGAATTTTCGAAAATACCCCCTCTAAATCCAACCTCCCGCTGGTCCCATTCCAGCCATTAACGAACTTGATCTGTCTTTTTGCATAAAACGTTTAAATATCGAGTTTGGTGACGATCAAACAAAAATTGCGACCACTAGAGCGTTAACAGACAAATATATATATATATATATATATATATATATATATAATTTTGAACGGACCTCATTTTCGTCATCTCCTGGGTAGGATCGATGGACATTTGAAGAAAATTTTCGAAAATCGCGTCATGAGTACGACCTCAATAGCTGACTTCCCTTAAGGGAAATCTGCTAAAACCCATCATGCAGGGACTGAGTAAAGCATATGTAGGTAACAACCGGCCCGGCAGACCTTTTGAACAACCCAATTAAACAAAAATATTACACTACTTAATCCAAATGAGATGAAGAAAGATTTGTGCTCTTGGCAGTACTTATGAATGCGAACAGTTCTTTTCAATGATGAAACTTAAGACATCAAAACATCGTACAAGGCTGACTGACGATAATTTGGAAAATTCTTCCACGTGTCTCATTGATTTCGGTGCCGTTATTTAACTTTCGTTGTTTGTAATAATTCCAAATTTTACAATTTAATTAATTAATGTTCTACCTTCTTTTTTCATTTCATTTTGTTATTTGAATAAATTGTATTATAATTACATTGTCGTATAATTTCATGTCTGATATCTATCGTTAAAAATTATGAACACTACTTTAAAATGCACTACTTTTAAACGAGGCCCGCGAACGTATTTGCAGACAGAAGTTTGACCCGCAACATGTCAGTGGTTGTCCTTACCTGGTGTAAAGTATGTAGATTTCCCACGAGCTGCAATGACAGCCTAGGTAACCATACGGCAGCAATGCCATCTAACCATAAATTCTCTATTTCTAAGTTCAAATTCCATGAGTAGAAGTGGAAGTTTATGAAAAGCTTAAAAATAAAAAATAATAATAACTTCCTTAACATTTTTGAGTTATGAGAAAATCTACAGAACAACAATTGTAGAGTACCATTATTTCAACAAGATTGGTTCTATAAAATTTTTCGATCTGACTCATAATAACGGAGATATTTTGAATTTTCAAATCCACCCCCTTTAAACCACCCCCCCCCCTATGCCAAGTCCTATTTCAGACATTAATTAATATGTTGTTTAGTGTTGTATGAAACCAAAAATATTGAGTATGGTATAGATGAAATAAACATTTTTGAATCTAGACCATAAAATCTTAATTCATTGCCAATTGAAATAATATTTGGTATTTAAGTATGAAATAAGACGTTTCATGATATATTGGCTTATTATATATTTGTCTATTAACACTCTAGCGGTCGCAATTTTTGTTTGATGGTTAACAAGCTCGATATTTAATCGTTTTATGTAAAAAGAAAGATCAAATTCGTTAATGGCTGAAATCGGACCAGTGAGAGGGAGGTTTAGAGGGGATTTTCGAAAATTCGAAATATCTACGTTTCTATACGTCGGATCGAAATATTGAATAGAACCAATCTTTTTGCAAATTAATTTTACTACAAATATTGTTATATGCATTTATTCTCTATCTTGAATATTAACTAAGATATTTGCATTTTTCAGTTCTCGACCTTCAGAAATTCCCTACTACTATCATGTTACATAAACAATACCAATTTATATAATAAAACACATTATTCGAAGCTTAAATACCAAATATGTTCTGGTGACCATCACCGGTCTTAAGTTCTTGGACTACTAAAATTTGATTGAGATGAAAATTATTCTGATTCATTATAAATTAAAGTACTAGATGTAGTAAATAGTTTTCAATAAAAAGAAAATGTAGTCTTCTGATATATATTTCAGTAACTGTTTTTCTTTCCACTGAGAGGTTGGCAGACTTGTTTGTTTACATTTCAAACAATTCCCGTCAGGAGGTTATTAAAATAGACTCAACGATTTCTTATTACCGTTTGTAATTATTCATTTAATATTCACGGTGTTGTGTTATGAGTTCGTAGATTTATCTATTGTTAAACTTCACGAGGGAAATCTGTTTAGTTTACGCAGCCCCTGAGTGACGGGGGTTACTAAATGCTGAAATTTAAAAAATGGCTATAAGAGAATAAAATACCTCGGAGATATAGAAAAAGTTTATAGAACAACATTTATTTATATGACATTACACTTGCAAGAAGATTGTTTTTGTACAATTTTAAGGGAAAACTGCTAAAATGGATTTCATTGAAATACGAAAACTTTTAGCGATTAAATTACTGGGTAGGGAATTAAAAAGGAACATGGACCGAACTAAAAAGGTCCGTTGCCAGGAGAGCACCGGCTCTGCTGACTTCGATATCGTCAGCAAATAAATCCATTTCAACGTCCTTATTTCCTTTCGCTCCCATTCCATTACACGGTTGTAACCATGCCACTATAAAAGTACCATTCCTTTAAAAATTTGCATTTACGTAGAAGGAAGCATTTACTACAATGGCTCGTAATAAGCAGTTGAGAATAATAAAAAAAACAAAAAAAAAATTAAATTGTGAAAAGTCGATATGGTTGAATATTGGCTGTACTTCCTTCATTCAATCGCTTCAAAAATGTATTTACAAACAACCCAATAGTAGAAAAAAATACATAATCAAATACAAATGCTCCCAGAGTTAAAAAGGGTCGTCCACTTCATGTGGATTCCAAGCCACGTGGGAATAGATGGAAATGAAAAAGCAGATTTAGCAGCCACAGAAGCCCACCAACTCGACTCCATCACCCCAACAACAATTACATTCGCAGAACTCTATCAACCACTCAATGAAGAAGTTGATAAAAACTGGCAACAAATGTGGAACGAAACCCAGAACAAGAAACTAAAAACTAATAAAGCCACCTTCCGTACCTGGAAATATTCGACAAGAGTCAACAGAAGAGATGAAGTTGTATTAGGATGACTCAGAATAGGGCACACACGATTTACGCATGGTTATCTTATGACAAAAGAACGATCCCCGATTTATGGGAAGTGTAACATAGAATTGACTATCTACCACATATTAATGGAATGCCATAAATATACAGATATTCGAAACGAATGCAATATTTCCAATGATATAGAAGTGGCATTTGGGATGACCCGAAAGAGCTAGATAAATTGTTCAATTTTTTGAAAAATTACGAATTTATACAAAGAAATTTATACTACAAGTTTTTTTGTATCCTCGTTTATATTGTTAAAATGGCGATATGGATGAGGATGCCAAAATGTGAGTTATAGATATTACAGGACGATGATAAACTGGTCGTTTTTTGCACTAAAACCCTACGAAACAACCAAACAATCGCTAATAAAGTAGTAAGAACTTGAATGAACCTTTGTAAATAGCACTTTATTTACCGCAACAATGGATATATAGATTTGGCAGTCTAGATCAACTAGGGGAATGACTAGAGATGAACTTACAAAATAATGGGATTATAAAGGAAATATTTGTGATGTTGTAGTTGTGAGTAGGAGAGATGTAAGCTATAAAGGTATATTGTACTTACGGACAGTCTGTAGTAGGAGGAGTAAGACGGCTGCTAACAGCTGACGAGCCATTGCAGCAACTGGTAGCGAGGAGCTGGGACAGGCTAGATTAATACCATTATCAGGGGGCAAACTCCAAGCTCGCTGCTCATCCCTCCCTCCCCACTACCTACAACTCCCTCCCGACCTCCACATGCCTCTCCTTCCCTTCACAATACTCCTTAGTCCATTCATACTCTCGCGAATCCCATCAAACACTAGCTCCACCTCACGGGACCATCCATGCCTGTCTCATTTTAAACTTCTATCGACGCTAACCTATCCACACTAGTTCCACCACAAAGGCCGATCCATGCTAATCTCATTACACACTCATATAGTGGGTGAACCTATCCACACTAGTTCCAAAACACAGGCCGCTCCGTGCTAGTCTCATTACACACTCATATAGTGGGTGAACCTATCCAGTCTAGTTTCAACTCATAAGCCCATCCATGCTAATCTCATTACACACTCATATAGTGGGTGAACCTGTCCACGCTATTTCCAAAACACAGGCCCACCCATGCTACACTCATATAGTGGATGAACCTATCCACACTAGTTCCACCTCTGAGGCCCATCCACACTAGTCTCATCACATGCCATCATCACAGGCTTGCCTCATTACACACTCATATAGTGGGTGAACCTATCCACACTAGTTCCACCACACAGGCCGATCCATGCTAATCTCATTACACACTCATATAGTGGGTGAACCTATCCACACTAGTTCCACCACACAGGCCGATCCATGCTAATCTCATTACACACTCATATAGTGGGTGAACCTGTCCACGCTATTTCCAAAACACAGGCCCACCCATGCTACACTCATATAGTGGATGAACCTATCCACACTAGTTCCAACTCATAAGCCCATCCATGCTACTCTCATTACACAATCATATAGTGGGTGAACCTATCCAGTCTAGTTCCAACTCACAAGCCCATCCATGCTACTCTCATATAGTGGATGAACCTATCCACACTAGTTCCAACTCATAAGCCCATCCATGCTACTCTCATTACACACTCATATAGTGGGTGAACCTATCCATTCTAGTTCCAACTCACAAGCCCATCCATGCTACTCTCATATAGTGGATGAACCTATCCACACTAGTTCCAACTCATAAGCCCATCCATGCTACTCTCATTACACACTCATATAGTGGGTGAACCTATCCACACTAGTTCCAACTCATAAGCCCATCCATGCTACTCTCATTACACACTCATATAGTGGGCGAACCTATCCACACTAGTTCCAACTCATAAGCCCGTCCATGCTACTCTCATTACACACTCATATAGTGGGTGAACCTATCCACACTAGTTCCACCTCACAGACTCATCCATGCTACTCTCATTACACACTCATATAGTGGGCGAACCTATCCACACTAGTTCCAACTCATAAGCCCGTCCATGCTACTCTCATTACACACTCATATAGTGGGTGAACCTATCCACACTAGTTCCAACTCATAAGCCCATCCATGCTACTCTCATTACACACTCATATAGTGGGTGAACCTATCCACACTAGTTCCACCTCACAGACTCATCCATGCTACTCTCATTAATCCTATCCACACTAGTTCCAACTCATAAGCCCATCCATGCTACTCTCATTACACACTCATATGCCCATCCACGCTACTCTCATTACACTCCCATATAGTGGGTGAACCTATCCACACTAGTTCCACCTCACAACCCATCCACACCACACTATTCCACCTCTTATGCCCATCCACACTAATCTCATCACTCCCTCCTATAGACGCTGAACCTATCCACACTATTCCACCTCTTATGCCCATCCACACTAATCTCATCACTCCCTCCTATAGACGCTGAACCTATCCACACTATTCCACCTCTTATGCCCATCCACACTAATCTCATCACTCCCTCCTATAGACGCTGAACCTATCCACACTATTCCACCTCTTATGCCCATCCACACTAATCTCATCACTCCCTCCTATAGACGCTGAACCTATCCACACTATTCCACCTCTTATGCCCATCCACACTAATCTCATCACTCTCTCCTATAGACGCTGAACCTATCCACACTATTCCACCTCTTATGCCCATCCACACTAATCTCATCACTCCCTCCTATAGACGCTGAACCTATCCACACTATTCCACCTCTTATGCCCATCCACACTAATCTCATCACTCTCTCCTATAGACGCTGAACCTATCCACACTATTCCACCTCTTATGCCCATCCACACTAAGCTCAACACTTGCCTCATTACACTCATATAGTGGGTGAACCTATCCACACTATTCCACCTCTTATGCCCATCCATCAAATCTCATCACACTCATATAGACGCTGAACCTGTCCACACTATTCCAAAACACAGGCCCATCCATGCTACATCACTCATATATAGTGGGTGAACCTGTCCACGCTAGTTCCACCACACAGGCCGATCCATGCTAATCTCATTACACACTCATATAGTGGGTGAACCTATCCACACTAGTTCCACCACACAGGCCGATCCATGCTAATCTCATTACACACTCATATAGTGGATGAACCTATCCACACTAGTTCCAACTCATAAGCCCATACATGCTACTCTCATATAGTGGATGAACCTATCCACAGTAGTTCCAACTCATAAGCCCATCCATGCTACTCTCATATAGTGGATGAACCTATCCACACTAGTTCCAACTCATAAGCCCATCCATGCTACTCTCATATAGTGGATGAACCTATCCACACTAGTTCCAACTCATAAGCCCATCCATGCTACTCTCATATAGTGGATGAACCTATCCACACTAGTTCCAACTCATAAGCCCATCCATGCTACTCTCATATAGTGGATGAACCTATCCACACTAGTTCCAACTCATAAGCCCATCCATGCTACTCTCATATAGTGGATGAACCTATCCACACTAGTTCCAACTCATAAGCCCATCCATGCTACTCTCATTACACACTCATATAGTGGGTGAACCTATCCACACTAGTTCCACCTCACAGACTCATCCATGCTACTCTCATTACTCCCTCCTATAGACGCTGAACCTATCCACACTATTCCACCTCTTATGCCCATCCACACTAATCTCATCACTCCCTCCTATAGACGCTGAACCTATCCACACTATTCCACCTCTTATGCCCATCCACACTAATCTCATCACTCCCTCCTATAAACGCTGAACCTATCCACACTAGTTCCACCTCTGAGGCCCATCCATACTAGTCTCATCACATGCCATCATCACAGGCTTGCCTCATTACACACTCCTATAGTCGGTGAACCTATCCACACTATTCCACCTCTTATGCCCATCCACACTAATCTCATCATTCCCTCCTATAGACGCTGAACCTATCCACACTATTCCACCTCAGTATATAATATGGTTTTCATAGCCAGCCATCATCTGCCAGTGGATTTACCCACAGCTATATCAACAGGGCTACAATTTCTTTTATTGGGGATTTAACGTAGACGTTTGTATATTCACGTTTTCATCATTCATTAATCACCTAATCCTACTTCTTCACTTTAGCAATAAGCCAATGATATATTGATAAGACTGAAATACAACACAACATTTTATAGCACCTATACTATACATACGAGAATAGTATTTGTGTTATATGCTTTGAATATACAAGGTCACAGTTCTAAGTTTTCACCAGATTATTCACAGGGGGGTGTACAATGCTCTGTTCCCAAGGGAGCATTTCACACATCACCTCGGATTTCTCTTTCCTAGGTTTATTACAGTAGACCAGCACAATGTTATTTTCTGTTAGCAGAAAATCTGGTTAGAGCTGAGACATAAAAGTTGTAGAATACAAAATTATCTGTGAAACAAGTCTACTGGAAAAGGAATAGATAGAAAATAACTCAAATGTATACTTGAATGAATCGAAAAAATGTTTGCTTCAAAAAACGTTTGAAAGTGTTTTGCTAGATTAAAGGGCATTCTGGAATTTTAGGAAACAATCTCGCTGATTTATCAGCAAAATCAGCCTCAAAGATACCAAAATTCCAGAATGATATTTATATCTATGGTGTTATTTATATGTATGCATCCATAGATGACAGAGTAGGTATATGGCTACGATCGGAACACTAACTTGAAGTAAATCTACATGAGCTATAAAGAAATTATTGACTCAACTACTTATGGCTTGAATTTAGCCGTTTCAACAGTTGGCCGTATGCAAGAAGGCTACTATCAATCCACTCACTCATAATTTTACAAACCTTTACCAATACATCACATACTAGCTGAATACTATTTGTGCTATATTAATGTGTGTGGTTTTATTCAGAATGGAGGAAATAAAAAAAAATAATGCTTTACAATATATTTATTTACAAAAATAAAAATGGGTATAAAATTTAATTACAAATAATTACATACAAAATTTTTAATTTAATTGCAAATTATATCCTGCAATTAAGTTTAAATTTCTTAAAATTACAATTTAAAGTTATAAAAGTTGAACCTGGTGTTGCTCGATGAAATGATTTCAGGATTGAGGAACACCTAAGTTATTCTGAAAGCCCTAATAATATGAGCCCTTGAGAGGCCCTGAAAATATAATTTTATAATACTGATAGTTAAATAGACACTGGGTTTTCACATTTTATCATCAAAAATAAAGAGTCTCAATATTTCTCCAGCTAATAACAAATTATAAAAAGATGGCATAACAGAATAATTGTAAAGGAAAATATTCACTAAATTTATCAGTAGTCAAGAAATGAAACTCATGGTTCTACAGAGAAATGAGCTTAAATTTCATGTGCTTTACGATGTTGGGAGGAAATGTTCTTACTCCTTGGGCCAATTCGTTTTCCACGAATTTTTGAATGTCGTTTTAAATTAAAGGAAACGTAATTGGCTTTTTTTTTTTTTCTGTATCATGAAATATTATTTGATCAAGTTATTGGTTGAAGAGTATTCAGTTAAAAAAAAAAAAAAATTTTTAATCGACTCAAAATCTAGAATTTGTATGAAATCTGCAAGAGCGCTTATTGTGGAGTATATTTGTATTGCTATAACAATGTTCGATAACTCTATATTTTTTTTTAAATTTTGAAACATTAAATTAAAACAAAAAATACAGAAACATCTCTTGCTATTCAGTTTATTTTAGGATCGTTATGAAATATTTAAAAAAGGGAATTCACAATTGTTTCATTGCTAAAAGGGTTAGGAAGAGAGGCTAATGGCCTTTCAAGCCAGTCTCCAATTCTTAGTATGGATCTCCCGTTATGAATTTCTTTTAAAAAAGGCATACTTTATAAGGTGGTACAACATGGAGAGCAGTTCCTTCCATTCTCAATTTACTTCCATTTGAAAAAAACCAAAACAAACAGTATATATGCAAGAAACATGGCGAAATTCATAAACAAATTCAAACCGTTTTCTTACCAATAAATATAACAAATACATGGGCCTACATATTTTTTATATGAATACATTTTCATAGGTTTTCAAGATTTTGGGAATATGGAAAAGGATGGAAACAGAGAGGAGTACTGTATTCAACTGCCCATGCATCCTTCTTTTCAACTATAAAAAAATAAAATGCTTGTATTTTTAAGCACTCGATAAGATCTTTCTAACCATGAGTGGGTCACCGGAAAAAAACATATTTTGGATTGGGGGTTTCCATTGAAGAGTAATAGGATTCTTGCATAAGTGACTTTAGAACTTTTTTAGCTCTTTATAAAGATATAATTGTCACATAAGGATAAGTAATAGCGAATACTATAATATCCTTATCTGCAGCTACGGACCCCAAAAAAAAAGCCTAGAAATGATCGTTTCTTATTTATTTCCACAGAGGAGCCATTTCAATTGGAATTACTAAATGCATCATATTTAAAATTTGTTTTACTAAAGCTTTAAATCAAACTAAAAATATGATGGTAGAGGATGCTATCAATAGTGAGAGATGATAATAATGAGTTGTAGTGATATTTTTAGTGTAATGAACTCCAATTGCACTGCTAGTATTTTATTTAACCTAAATCTATTTATACTATGAACACGTTATCAATGTTTCGTCACACTCTCTATCCGCGTTTATTTGAATCGTGAAAGGAATATCTCAAATCCAGTCCCTTGATAAGATTATAGAATAATGAGAATTTAATAAACAAATCAGAAATCTCCTATTTAGATAAACTTATGGTTACATCACATTTAGATGTCTTCAACGAAAATATTTTCATAGTTTTGAAAATAATGTTGAATTTTAATTTTGGATTGGTAGTAGAAGGAAACAAATCTATTAAAATGGGAGGTGGGGGGGGGGTAATGGAAGTAGTGTCATTCCAAATATAACAGCATGTTATATTTGGAATGACATATTGAGAAGATAAGAGATGAAAATTTATAAAAGTTGGACAAGCATTGATTGCTAATGCCCCATTGGCTGGAGGCTCCATGCTCCAAAATTGTCAGGTGTTTTCAAATATTTAACTGAAAATAAGATAAACGGTTAATATGTTTGACGTTTTTGAAATCTTAAATAAAATGGCCACCGGCTTTATTTAATATTCAATATTGAAAAGTTAATGTTACAAAACTATAAAGTAGCACTTTAAGTTATTTTCGAAAAACCCCTTATAATATTAAATGGAATACACTTATTGAAATCATTTTTAGCACAGCACAGTTATAATTGAACACCAGAATTCTAATAATAAAGGAACTGTGTTTTTAGGGGTCTATCCCAGACCTTATGGAGTTTAAAAATTTACAAGATTGCATTTATAAAGACTTTTAGAGCGACAGGATCTCAGCTTGTGACATTTTATACTGTATTTGTGGCGGTATTAGTTATCAAAGTTTGCTATTTCTTAATTCAAGTAGCTAGTCACTTGCTTCACGATGCTAAGTTAGCTTTTGGGGGAAAGCCCACTAATTTATCCATTATCCCATTAAATACACAAGTATATAAAACTCGGAGTGGAATCGAGTTGGAACCTTCTCTTTAGGCCATGACTCTTCCCCAGTCCTTTTTTTTAACACTAAAATATACTGATAGAATAATATTGTAGTGGTTTATGACATTATTACAGGCCCAGTAATTAACTCTGCCTTTATCAAATGAGTTGAGTGTATTTAGACAATTCTCCCTTCGCACAGAAAGTATTAATGAAGGGAGGCAATGTTTACCAATTAGGATATGAGCATTGATAGAAGGAGGCTGATGTTTACCGGTTAGGATGTAAACATTGATGGGGGGAGGCTTTGTTTGCCGGTTAGGATGTAAACATTGATGGGGGGGGGGAGGCTGATGTTTGCCGGTTAGGATGTGAGCATTGATAGAAGGAGGCTGATGTTTACCAGTTTGGATGTAAACATTGATGGGTGGAGGCTGATGTTTGCCGGTTAGGATGTAAACATTGATAGAAGGAGGCTGATGTTTACCGGTTAGGATGTAAACATTGATGGGGGGAGGCTGATGTTTGCCGGTTAGAATGTGAGCATTGATAGAAGGAGGCTGATGTTTACCGGTTAGGATGTAAACATTGATGGGGGGAGGCTGATGTTTGCCGGTTAGGATGTAAACATTGATGGGGGGAGGCTGATGTTTGCCGGTTAGGATGTGAGCATTGATAGAAGGAGGCTGATGTTTGCCAGTTAGGATATGAGCATTGATAGAAGGAGGCTGATGTTTGCCGGTTAGGATGTGAGCATTGATAGAAGGAGGCTGATGTTTACCAGTTAGGATGTAAACATTGATGGGGGGAGGCTGATGTTTGCCAATTAGGATATGAGCATTGATAGAAGATGTTTACCGGTTAGGATGTGCGCATTGATAAAAGGAGGCTGATGTTTTATGGTTAGGATATAAGCATTGATAAAAGGAGGCTGATCTTTGCCAATTAGGACGCAAGCATTGATAGATGATGTTTACCGGTTAGGATGTGCGCATTGATGGATGGAGGCTGATGTTTACCGGTTAGGATATAAGCATTGATAAAAGGAGGCTGATCTTTGCCAATTAGGATGTAAGCATTGATAGATGATGTTTACCGGTTAGGATGTGTGCATTGATGGATGGAGGCTGATGTTTTCCGGTTAGGATATAAGCATTGATAAAAGGAGGCTGATGTTTGCCAATTAGGATATGAGCATTGATAGAAGATGTTTACCGGTTAGGATGTGCGCATTGATGGAGGGAGGCTGATGTTTACCGGCTAGGATGTAAACATTGATAGATGATGTTTACCGGTTAGGATGTGCGCATTGATGGATGGAGGCTGATGTTTACCGGTTAGGATGTGCGCATTGATGGATGGAGGCTGATGTTTTTCGGTTAGGATATAAGCATTGATAAAAGGAGGCTGATGTTTGCCAATTAGGATATGAGCATTGATAGAAGGAGGCTGATGTTTGCCGGTTAGGATATGAGCATTGATAGAAGGAGGCTAATGTTTGCCGGTTAGGATGTGCGCATTGAGGGGGGGAGGCTGATGTTTTCCGGTTAGGATATAAGCACGGATAAAAGGAGGCTGATGTTTACCGGCTAGGATGTAAACATTGATGGAAGGGAAGTGGCATTTACCAATTAGGGCCACAATAATAAACCATCATGGCACCCTCAATAACCACCATATGGCAGATCTTAATATTATATAATCCATTTACCACGTATAAAATGATTCGAAGGAAAAACGATAGGTGTTGGAATCTGAAATCAAGGTAGCTATTGTTCAAACGTAAGTTGCAATGATAATAACAGATAAATGATAAATTGAGTGGAATTGCTATGCAGATTTAGGATTCGTTGTCCTAAATTTATGGACATGCATTATGCATAATTTAAAAAAAAAGTTCATAAATTTTCTACAACAGAAAATTGTGCTATTTTGCCATTTAAAAATAGACAAATAAAAGAGTAAGAAATTACCCAAATAATACATTAGACTAGGTCGCTATGTGAATGATGGAAGGAGACTTCCGAGCAATACATATGGGTAAAATGGGTTAAACTCCTCGTCAAATTGAGCAGCGGTTTCTCGATAACTGAACTCAATAAAGGAACCTAAATTTTTTGGGAACAATATATTTATAAGGGCATAGTAACTCTCAGCTTTATGAAAAAAACTTTAAAGGTAGGAATGGGAGGAAGGAGGAATTACAATTTCCGTCGTCCATAAATCGGCCAATTTCTAATTTGAATAGTCAAAAAAGATTAGGGCTTGGTAAGCTTTCCAAAATGATTGTTATTATAATTTTAGTCGACCTCCTACGGACTGAAATTAATTTTAGGGAAGTGACTATTAATTACGTTCAACATTTCTTATACAGGAATCCGAATATTTAAGTTAGCTCGTTAAAAATATAGACATAGACTGATCTGTGCTTTGTATTTAACAAATTATTAGGGGCCTTATAGAAGAGAAAGAAGGAATGTTTTTTTTTTCTTCCCTCTACAAGTTGATTTAATCGCTGAAATAAAAATATTTTTATTGCAGTTTCATGTTGAGCTCATATCCTCTTCAACAATTACTGCTTCATTTGAAGAATCTAGCTTTAAACCATCATAAATTCCCTAATAGAGTGCTTATTAAAATATATCGAGTTTATAAAGTAATCTCAATAAACTTTAATAAATATTAAACATGTTTAATGCTTATTAAAATTTATAATACAATCATTGCCTAGTTATGACAAGCAATTTTAGCAAATTTCCTATTGAGTGGTAAGATATTATGATAGTTGCAGGGAGAGAGCTGGCCACAAGGACAAGTTCATTTTATGTTTGACAAACATTTGGAAATTCGTATATAGTTGTATGTATGTAAACACGATATCTTTCCAACCAAAACCCCATTTTCCATGAAACTCAGCATAGAAGCTATTCTTGAAATGTTGAGATTAGGAGGAGCCTCCTAAGCCCGTTTAGGGGAGCCAATAATAGGACATTTTGTAAATGTCTCTCTACCTTTTTGGAGATACAGAAAATTTCCACAGGAACTCATTGATTTATCATTTAAACCTAAGAATTAGGTTTTATAACACTTTACTGATTCGGTGGATAGGAATTGAGATATTCAACATTTGCCCTCCCTTACAACCTCCACTTTCGCGAAACGCTCAGGAAACTGCAAATTTTCTAATATTTTTCTAAAATGTTAAAATATTGTGTTTTATTCACTAAAATTACCTTCCAAATCTTGAATGTTATGCACTCAAATTCACTGAGTAAGTAGGTTTTAAACCTACTTAGTTTTTTGCGAGGGAATTTTTATTGCTAAATAATTTACATTTTGCTTTGTGAATAAGCAATATCAATAAGCTGAGCTATGGATTTATTATTCGTTTTTCTGCCATATGTATTTATCATGTCACGTCTAATTCTAATTTTATCTTTATCTGGGTTTAAGATAGAAGGTTTATACGTTGAGTAAGTCTTTAAATAACTGGATTAAAGTTCTATAAAGAAGATAATTTCATTGATAATGAAATTTAGTAATAATAGTTTTGAGAATTACAAATTTGTTAGCCTAATGGAAATTTTCCATGAAGCGTCAATGTTTCATTAAATTCTTGTTGTTATATGAGTTGGATTCGCTGTATAACTTCGAGTAACCCAACTCGAGTACTGATAAATTCCATGAATTCCTTCCTAAATGATACATGATAAATAGAAGCTTTATACTTAAAGGCACTAATCTTATGCTTGAGACAAATATTGGCTGACATACATAGTCTTAGAAAATATAAAAATGAATAAATAATTTTTGCCATATTTACTTGTAAAATAAATTAAATGTCGGCTGTAATAATAGCACCTTATTTACAGCTTTATAGCCACAATATATTTTTAATTGTCAATAAATAATAGTATTTTTTTCAGAATTTTTGTACATATACAATTTTCTTCACCATATCAAGGTTTGGCTTTAACAGTTTTTTTTTTTTTAAAGTTATAACAGATAAATATGATTGATAATGATTAATACACTGTTTGTTGCATTTTGAAGTGAGTGTAATTTATTTATGAGTGAGAATAGATAGGTTTATTTGTGAAAAAGGAAATTATTATTTACATTTAAGTAGTGGTATGGCAGTACTCCAACATGATGGATGGATACTTCTTTCTTTGCTTAACTTCTTATTAACTCATCAGAATATAGGCATTGTTTAATTATTCTAGCCAGATAAGTGGGTGAATTATCTCTACTCCCTTCTCAGAGATAACCAATCTAGAAGTAGTGGTCATCTATAATTCTCAAAAAATGCAAGGTATAGAAAGTAAAGGGATTTCTTTGCAAATAGTATAGTTTTGAGAGAAACATGTCATGTGCACATTATTAGTAAAATGTATTTACACAAGGATCAAGCTAATAAAAAGTGTCCCACATACCAGACTATGTGAATAAATAACATATTTACAGTTTCAACAGTTGAATAACAATTATAAAGTAACTCAAATATTAAATCTCTAGGCAGTTGAATTAATTCTGCTGTTTTTAACAGATAAAGAGATTTTGATCTACCTGGTCCTGAGGAAACTGCGCATAGGATTCTTAAATCCTTAGGAGTTATTAGGATTTAGATTTCTTTTCAAACTAATCCATAGTTTCTATGGACGTTTGAGTTCTTTTTATTTAGTAATCTCAAATTTCAGTATGGTTTTCTCGATAGTCCTCCTTTCATATAATTAATAAATAAATAATTTTTCCCAGTAGATATTCAGAATTTTCTCGTAATTAAAATGTTTTATACCCCCCTACTTGTTTGATGTTGATAACTAGATGGGACACTGTTTTAAATGCAGTGACCATGCAAATTAGACAGTGATATAATGCCCATTTTTATTGTTTTATTATCTAGCAAACATAATTAAAGTTGTTTAGTGTATATGGGATCCTTGTGTATTTGAAAAAAGTAAAACCAAATTAGGAAACATTTATAGAAAGAGTAAGGATGGGTGTTAAACCATTTCAACTATTAGGCCATCATTATATTTTACAATTTTATTTGGAATTTGTAAATTCATTTTGTTTTTATCTATTGCTAAAAAAGACTAAAATAAATAAATAAAGAAAAACATACTTTTCTTTGTAGGCCGGATCTTCTGAATTAGGATGACATATGGAGAAATACATTTGGTAGCAATAAACAGGAAAGGTTAGAGATGGGCGTGCCATTTAGAAACAAAGGCCGACCCCAAAAAAAAAGGTCCACAAGAGAAATACAAACATAAGACCAAGAGACAAGACTAGAAAGTGACAAGTTTGATCGCTTTAATACGATGGAGAACGAAAGTGCTGGATCGGCCTGAATGGGAGGAGTGTTTAAGTAGTCCCAGGTCATTAAAGGAGCGTAGCACCCATCAATAAGTAACTCAGTCCAATAGTATAAATGAACAGAAAATGATTCATATTTTTTTTGGGCTGAAATTAAGCTAATCCACTTTTTATATTTGAACGGGAAACCAGACTTATTCCCAGCTGTCAACGACCTCTAGCACAGGAAATATTTATTACATAAGAAGAAGTTTAAAAAAAAATATAAATGAAAAAGAGAGGAAGTTGAGGCAAAAAAAGGAGGGAAGATTGCGGTGGTGATAAATCTGGAGTCGGGAGCTCAGCTCCTACAGCCGGTTTGTCTTCTATCCAAAATTACACATTATTTCTAATCAATTCAACTTCTGCTTTTTATAACTTTTTTTTATTTATGAATTTTGTAACGCAATTAACACGCATCTCTTTTTTTTCACCATTAGGAGAAAATAATTCAAGGTTTCAAGTTTTTCGGGTATCAGCTGACTGGAAAAAGGAGGAAATTGAAAGTTGCCGGGGAACCTGAAGTAGTAATTTCGATAATAGAGATCGATTTGTACTTCCTGAGTAGGTATTAGATTTGCATTTCACAATTTCATATTGTTTTTGTAAATATATCACAAATTAGTTTGTATTCAAAATTGTCTTTAAATTCACGACTTGGAATTTGAAGCAACATTTTACCTGTGCATTCGTCAAGAACAGCCTACAATGCCGCAAATGGATATTTTTTTTTTCAATATAAAGTTCATATTATTGGAATTGTTGAACAATTGTTAAATTAGCCAGGTTGGTCCTAAACATGTTAATGTTTTAATTATTAGATGGATTTATTCACATATTTAAGGCTGGAAACTTAATTGCAACATTGGCAAAAGCCCTATGTTTTAGTATCCCGAGTTTATCTTAATAAGCTTGATGTTCAAATACATCGTTTTTTATTTTACTTTTGATTGGTTTAACAAACTTTGTAGACATTCAACTATTCTTTCTAGCTTTTTGCTTTTGTGCATATTTTGAGGGACATCATTCCTTTTCATAACGTGCAACAGGTTTGATGCGATGATTGTGCAATGGGGTTTTATCTCTCATTTTCGGCCTGTTGACACATTCCACGATCTCACACTGAAGATGACTAGCAAAAAGGCTATGTTTTCTTTTTATCTTGGATATTTAGTAAACGGCCTTTTTTAAGTTCATTTTCCTTTGAGAATAGAATATATTCGGAAGAAGATGGGAGAGCATCAGTCTAGATATCTCCTCCATTTCTCAATATTTACTTCAAGCAATATTCTTTTCAAAACTTTCCTAGACCCAACATTAAAATTGGGTTCAAATTTTAATAGAAACACTTGTCTCTCCACAGATATTTCATAAAATCACTTTACGACCGAGAAATTGTTTGCATAGGTAACCCGTCCCATAAAAATATTAAGAAATTTCGATAAATATTTAAGTAGAGAGATTGGAAGTGAGCGTTAATAGCCAATTTAAGTGAGAATTAAATTAATTCGAGAATAAGGGAGTTAGGTGAATGCTACAAAACCTTTTCTTACTCTTTCTCAACAAATGTTACCTAAAACTAAATTTTGTTGGTATAATTTCATGCGCATTATTTAATCATTCTATTTTACAAATAAATATTACTTCTATAAATTAAATTAAATTCATTCCTTACGTTTTACCTGCTTTTTCAAAACCTACCTTTTTATATTATAATTAATTATTGTCTCGACCCAAGTTCTGTTATATTACATAAACAAGATTCCGATGTTTTTTTTTTTGTTTTACTTTCGGAATCCTAATGAGAAAATGAATAAAACTCATTTTCATTCAATAAAAAACGTTGCTGTTGTGACAACATGACGGCACAGTTATCTCTCTCGAGTTTATAAAATATTATTGCACCTAAAGAATGCTATATCGAAATTCGACATGAAGAATTTCTTAAAATTTTAAATTAAGTGCTGTAATGGGTTTTTGAATTATCTTTTATTCAAGCTCTGCCTACAGTCCAAATAAATCTTCCTTATTTATATAACTCACTTTGTTTGGCACCTTCGTAATGCCCCATCAGGGCTTAAATACATCGGAAAAAATTCCCGTCAACATATTTCAAAACTAGGACATGTAGTTGTGTGCTATAACGGAGCGGAATTTATCTCCAGGTTATAAACAAATCCCGTTCTACTTTACCAACATGAGTTACAATCTAGTAAATATTTCCAGTGCTTAAAACTGAGGGGCAAGAGTTCTCCCCTAAATACATTGAACTAGGTTTAAATGCATTATTACAAGTGTGTTGGCGAGTCAGCTGCCCTCTCCAATGGGCTATTCTATTTACTACTAACCACTCTCAACCAACTTATTTGCTATAAGAGCGAGAACATTTTCTTTCACCTGCTCTAAAATCCCATAACCAACAATTCTTTTAATTAATTTTGCATCATTGTTTAGTTGCACAAATTAAATCTGTGGACCATCACACATAAGTTTGGCTGGTCAGTGGTATGAGGCACACGGCAACGACCCTAAGGCTCTTGAAAGATCACTCTATGGTGCATGTATCGCGGATTATGTACCAGCTCTTCTGGGGCTTTACTCATATGAAGTGCTGTTTTGGTTCATTGAAATACATATTATATTAGAAATTTCATTGTTTCCACCTCGATTAGTTGTGTAAGTATAAAGGGAGACGTATTACCATTTTTCTGATATTTCTTTATTATATGGTCTAAAGCATTTCTTGAAACCAGAACTCTGCAAATGGAGAACGGCCCAGAGTGCGGTGAACATGTATAACGAGTTTCATCTCGACCCGAAAATGAATGGCATTGGAATAAAATTGCATATAGGCAGACAGGTAAAATGCTTTCACCCTCAAATGTTGAACTGGTTTACAGGAAATAATCTTATTTTCGATAAATGGTGGCATTGGTCAAAGCTGGTTATAGAATTTTTATTATCACATCGAAATTAATAAAAAACGACTCATCCATGAAAACAAAAGGGGGCAGAACCGGAAGAAACAATAAAATCTCATACATTTATTCATTTCACACTATGCAAATTTTACGCCCCATATGACGCCTCGTCAAGAGTACGACGTACTATAAGCATAATTGGCGTGTTATGTAAAACTACTGAACCGGAGTCACATTGAATTGAAACATGAATGTGAAAATAAATAGGTAAATATGATTAAAACTGTTTATCATCTTTCCAACTCCATTTCCCTTTCACTTTTATTACATTGGCTTGTTATTACTTTACTTACTGTGTTTATTGGCTCAGAAAAAAAAAATTGTAATTGTATGCATTGAAAATGGGCAGGCACTTAAGAGAAATGATAAGCTATGATGAGCTATTTAAATAAATTAGTTTTTGAGAGAGGCGAATGTCATTTCAGGGCTGTTATACTACCGTCGTTAAACGGGAGTCGCGGTTTATTACCTTTATCTGACTACTGCAATGCATCTAATTTATTCATTAATGCCTGAATTTATTCGCACCAGTTAACTCAAAGAAAAAAATCACGACAAGTACACTAACGAAATCTTTTAGAAAAAATAAGTGGTCGGAAACATGAGTCATGTCATAAATATTAAAAGAAAGTTCTTCTTCAAGTTCATTTGACTGTGGAACAGATGGTTTTGTTTTAAGAATTCATTTTAATTAGAATAGATTTGATCGTATGAATAATCATAAGCATTTCCGTTTACATATCAATGTACGCGACAATTTCATTTTATAACCAGGAGGTGAGAATCTCACGAATTTATAAGTGATTTTAAGAACGTTAAATGGTATTCGTCATTTCTTCAAGTCTTCTTTGTACTACTGAGGCTAACCGGGCGAGGTTACCACCCTTTTCTAGCCAGGATGGGACTCAAGAATTCATTTAGTATTGAGCTCATTGCCATCCCTATGGGGATCCCTAAGGGGGATCGTAAAATCATCACTCTAAACGATTGTACAATGAAAAAATTGGATGGCCGTATTCAAATTTGAATTGCATTCTTTTTGTTATATTTTAAACTTCTTTTGTTGTTTCAACTAAATAGAGCTGACATGTAAGCAAAAGTACTAACCCATTTATTCACGGTCGAGGCGATTTCAGTTGGAAATTGAGTTTTAACTAGTTGTTTATTACCCGACATTCAAGTTTTTACACTTCAGATTTTCTCTACGATGTGGAATTAACTAATTCCAGTTTTGCAAGTACAACTTCTAAATATAATTTTAGTTTGTCAGCGTTTCCAGCGCTTAGAACCGAGGGACGAGGGCTTTGTTCTAAATACATTGAACTAGGTTTAAATGCACAATTACAAGTGTGTCGGATACCCTCTTCAATAGCTATTATTCTATTTACTAACAACCACTCCCAACCAACTTATTTAGTTTACTAGCGAAAACATATTCTTTCACCTGCTCTAAAATACTATAACTTCTTTTAATTTATTTTGCCTCAATTGTTTAGTTGTATAAATTAAATCTGTGGACCGTCACGCATAAGTGTGGTATGAGGCGCATAGCAACTACCCTAAGGCTCTTGAAAGATCACTCTACACGTATCGTGGTTTTATGTGTCAGCTTTTCTGGGTCTTACATTTTATACTGTGTGAAGTGCTGATCTTTATTTTAGTGCGACTGGTCACTTCATTCTGAAACCAGAAAATATTTAGAGCGATTTCTCAATAAAGGAATAATATAAATGAAAAAGTTATATTAAATAACCATGCGTAATTTACAAAACTCGTATAATAGGTAAAATATATCTATATGGGAGAGAGACTTCACCGCATCAGCTTAATCCTGATATTTAGATTTGGTTCATTGAAATACATATTATATAAAAATATTGAAGGTAAGTGAAAGTCGATTAATAGGGGGGGATGAACGTCTGTTAATCTGGAGATAAAGCTCTGTTAATCCGGAGGAAGAAAACGCTGAAGGTAGTTCATTTAATCGACCATTAGGCAGAACTTGAATAAAACTGGAGCTGTCAATACGCTAATTATTTTTAAATTATGAATCTATTGGAGTTTTTGTTTTTTTTTAACATTTGCTGTAGATGGATGTGTGTTTAGGGTTGTGTTGAGGGTGGAGTGGTTGTGGAGTCCTGCTCTCCGCCGATCCTGTCCAAGTCCTCGCTGGCAGAGTTAGAGCTGGCCAGCTGGACGAAGGTAGAGCTCAGCTCCCCTCTCAGCTTCCGCACGCTCTCCTTCTCTATCTCGTACATGTAGATCTCCTCCTTGGCTCCGTCTTCTCCAGCGCCCCTGCAACAAAACACTCACTTACTCAACGGCAATCATCGATAAGAATATCCCTGTAGGGACAAGATGTGACTCCAGCATAATGAGCTATATTATATTGTCCCAACTTCCCGTGCCACCACCCTTAAAATCGCCAATTATATTAACAAAAGGCTGGGACTTGGTGTGCAATAATTGTGACCCTGAAGAATATTTTCAGTCCATATTCAACCCTCTGTAGTACTTCTCCAGCGACTATAACTTTGGAATTTCCAATGGAATGGCATAGTTTTTATGATGGATTCTTATAGAAAATTAAATTCTAAAACTAGTTTATATCGGTGAATGTTTCGATTTGTAGCATCCTTTAGCCGTAAAATGCACAAAACTTTATTTCAGTAACGGGACCTTTAATTGAAAAAGTCCGTCACCCAGGGGCTGCGTAAACTAAGCAGATTTCCCACGTGAAGTTTTACAATAGAGAAGTTTCATGAGAGTCGAACAGTTAAGGAAACGGCCGACCGAGCTTTTTGCGGGAAGCTCACTATCATCCGTTATCCGCTCAGATTTAATAAAAATGCCACTATCTCGGTTAATATTAAAGATAGTATAATAAATGTATATGCCAATATTTATAATAAATTTAATTTGCAATAGGATTGATTCTATACAATTTTTCGATCCGACGTATAGTAACGAAAATATTTCGAATTTTCGAAAATCCTCCCCTCTAACCCCCCCCCCTCCCACTGATCCGATTTCAGCCGTTAACGAACTTGATCTTTCTTTTTATATAAAACGATTAAATATCGAGTTTGGTAACGATCAAACAAAAATTGCGACCGCTAGAGCGGTAACAGACAAATATATATATATATATATATATATATATATATATATATATATATATATATATATAAAATTGTAACCTCTGTCTGTACATTGATTTTTTTCGCGAAATTTCACGATAACTTTTCGTTTCACATGTCATAGACACCATAACTGCATTTTGTTTCTTTGGTGTCTGTTTGTTTGTTTGTTTATTTGTTTGTTTGTTTGTTACCTTTTCACGCATAAACGGCTGAACCGAATTTTATGAAACTTAGTATGTATATTACTACTAGCCCAACTTAGACTTTAGGCTATATTGATATTCTCTCAGATGAACAGGAGTGGGGGTTATAAGGGAGGCCTGAAATTAAAAATAGCGATATTTCGTTTCCTATTGCTTTTTCAGCAAATATGCACATAACAAAAGTTGTTTATTTTGTTATTTAAAGTAACCTTTGTTATATGCACTTTTGCCGTATACGGAAGCATAAATGAGTTATACGCTATCAACTAAAGCGGGAGTCCACAATTTTATTTGGCACTAAAGACTCAACCGAATTAAACCAAACTCGGTATGTGAATTAGTACTAACGCCTTCATTATAATATGCCATACTAACATTTCTAGGGACGGGCAGGAGTGGGGGTTATAAGGGAAGCCAGAAATTAAAAATAGTGATATTTCGTTTCCTATTGGGGTTTCGGCAAAAGTGCACATAACAAAAGTTGTTTATTTTGTTATTTAGAGAAACTTTGGTTATATACACTATCGTCGTATACCGAAGTATTGACGTTATACGCTAAAAATTATAGCGGAAGTCAACAATTTTATTTGGCACAAAAAACTCAACCGAACTAAATAAAACACTCGGTATTTGTATTAGCACTAACGTCTTCCTTATAATAAGCCATACTAACATTTCTAGGGACGGGCAGGAGTAGGGGTTATAAGGGAGGCCTGAAATTCAAAATAGTGATATTTCGTTTCCTATTGAGGTTTCGGCAATTATGCACATAACAAAA
This sequence comes from Riptortus pedestris, assembly GCA_019009955.1. Taxonomy (NCBI): domain Eukaryota; kingdom Metazoa; phylum Arthropoda; class Insecta; order Hemiptera; family Alydidae; genus Riptortus; species Riptortus pedestris. Next base: position 123,407,888 of record CM032233.1, read on the forward strand.
ATTGTTTATTTTGTTATTTGGAGTAACTTTTGTTATATACACTTTCGTCGTATACCTAAGTATAAATGAGTTATAGAATTGAGTTCTGCAAATCTATGCAGAATGCACAGGAAATGGGAAATATGACAATATGGGGGACAGTGAAGTCTTTCATAAAAAAATAATTGTATTATAAACAAATCCACAGAAACGACGGGTATTTACTCTAAACACTGGGACGGGTAAATGTCAAAAAATTGTGCAAAGTAAAGCCTTGCCAAAAAATACTATCATCATTCGGCCTCAAATGAATTCCCGAGCGAAGCCGGGTATCTGAGCTAGTATATATATATATATATATATATATATATATATATAATTTTAAACGGACCTCATTTTCGTCATGTTCTGGGTAGGATCGATGGACATAAGAAGAAAAATTTTGAAAATCGCGTCATGGGTACGACCTCAATATCTGATTTCCCTTAAGGGAAATCTGCTAAAATGTTTACTACAAAGAACATAACAAAAACGTTCTCATAATTAATTTTTTAAAAAAACTAATTACAAGTTTTTCTCTGTGAGATACATGCAAATAAATCCGGACGTTATCAAATGAGATTTTACTTTTTTATATCAAAAATGTTTATTTAATCCATAAGATACTTGATATATAACAGTTTCATTTATCAATAATGTTCATAGTTGTTAATGCCTGAAATCGGTTCTGGAAATATTCAAAATATCTTTGCTATTATGTGTCAGATCGAAAAATGTTATAAAACATATTTTCTACTATTGATGCTCACTTGTAGCTTACATATTAGACGAGTTTGTCACGCTTTCTTGTTTTCAGTCTTCAGTAAACCCTCCTTTCTACTCATTTTTATGGATTATACTGGATTTTTACTAAGAATTAAAAAATATATAGTTAGAAAAAATCGCTATGTGTGCCATACCAACAAGCGGGAAATCCTCTTAGTTTACGCTACCCCTGCGTGATGGACTTATTCTACGTCTCCTAGGTAGGATCGATGTAGATATGAAGACATTTTTCGAAAATGAGTCACCCTCAATATCTGATTTCCATTCAAGCCTTATTATATGGCCCTTAAATATGAATATTAAAAAATAGACGTATTACATGAAGACATTTCGAGACAAACAAAATGCCTCATCTTAGATGCATGGCGAACCTACTGGACTAAAACAAGTACCGACAAAAATCTATGAACTATTAAGGACACTATTTGCTTTCGGACATCAAGTTTCAGAAACTCTAGGGGAGAAGAAGTAGTTCTCTCGGGACTTAGAATCGGACACACCTAATTAACACACATACTTAATGACAAAGACTAACAGACCTACTTGCTCAACTTGTAACATTCCCTTGACGATAAGACATATACTGACAGTATGCCGAAAGCGACAACACCAGGACTTCCCCTATGACTTGCAAGACCTATTGATAGAAGGCAGCCCATAAATTAACAATATTCTCATACCTACACAAAATTCAAATATACGACAAAATTTAACGTACAAATTAAGTCTGTGATGAACAAGATTTCAAATTACACGCATTTAAATATTTATGTATGTGTCTGTATGTATATGTGCGTGTGTGCGTATGTATGCATTTATATACATAAGGTACTCTTGAATGATGACATTAAGGCGATTATTAACAAAAGAACCATGTTTAGTCATTAATTTCACCATCATTCACCAACTATGCTCATCACCATTTTATTTTATTTGTTATGGTTACGGCCCTTAAGGGAAATCTGCCAATGAAAGAAAGAGCACGTATTATTTCATTAGGTTCATTGGAAAGGATTTGTAAGGAGAGGGGAAAAGATATGGTGAAGAGAAACTTGGGAGAGAGCAGTATTTCTAGAATAATGGCATATAGCAACTCTCCTTTATTCGGACACTAAGTTCTGAATTTATTCCCAAATGCAAAGACGGTTGAATTTCCCCCCGTTATTTATATAATTTATGTACAACACCAGTTTATAAACAGGAACTTATTATCGGATCATTAACCTAGTTCTTGAAATTTGTCTTCAATCCTCTACTTTCTCGTCCTGTTTGCCATGAAAAATTTGCTTAATTTATAAAAGTGATTACTGATAGCACCTAGCATATTAGCATTGAAGAAAATGTAGTTCATCCAAATTTATATGCACGATGAATGTGTGTGTGTGTGTGTGTGTGTGTTACTTTTTCCATATTTTATTATTAGTATTTACAGTTACAGCATTTATCTATTTCTTTCATTTATTAAAATATAAAAATGTGATTTAAGTGTTTAAAAAAGAAAAATGCACAAAAACCGTGTAATATCCTTAACAATGGAGCATGGGAAATAAATTCTTATACTGGAGGGCTACTGCACTAAAGAAGACATTAAACTCGATCCGATGAGAAACAAGGAGAGCTTGTAGGCAGGGTGGGACTTGCGAGGGACCTACACACAGCTAGTTACTGCTAATCGATTCAGATTATCATTCATAGTAGTACTAGCCATGGACTAGGTCAACACTTTAATCCAGGAATAACAATTAGAGAGCAGATTGATTTCATCTTCTGAATATATGGATGAATTAAATGTGTCTTAAAGTTAATTAATTTAGCGTGGACATCCTGCAAAAGTCTTATCCCTCCAGGGATGAAGCTAACATTTTTGTGGGCCCCACATGATTTTCCATAACTTAACTTACCTACCTTGAGTTAGTATGCCATCAATAGAATAATAAGTTCTTCACTTACAGTCGCCATCAATCATAAATTCACGTGGATCACTCTGGAATAGAATTCCAGTAAACTCAAAAGCATTCCTCGAATCTCAGTTAGCATTGAGGTTAGAAGGATTCAAGGCAAGGAGAATGCTACAAAGCGATTTATGCAGGTATGAAACGCTGCTCATCTCACCTCACATATCCCCTTTTTAGCAGATTTTGATCAGCTATTGAGGTCGTACTGATGACGCGATTTTCGAAATTTTTCTTCAAATGTCCATCGATTCTACCTCGGAGATGACGAAAATGAGGTATGTTCAAAACTGTATATATATTTGTCTGTTACCGCTCTAGTGGTCGCAATTATTGTTTAATTATTACCAAACTCGATATTTAGTCGTTTTATGTAAAATGAAAGATCAAGTTCGTTAACGGCTGATATCGGACCAGTGAGAGGTGGAGGGGTTAAAGGGGAGAACTTTGAAAATTCGAAATATCTCCGTTACTATAAGTCGGATTGAAAAAGTGTAAAGAATCAATCTTATTGCAAATTAAATGTACTGTAATTATTGTTCTATGCACATCTTCCGTATAATGAGTATTAACCGAGATATTTGGAGTATTTAGTTTCATGCTTTCAGTAAACCCCCACTTCAAAATTCAAGGTAGTGTTACCTGTATGTATATTTATCTATTGTAAACCTTCACGTGGGAAATCTGCTTAATTTACGCAGCCCCTGCGTGAAGGAATTTATTCTAAAATTCCGGTGAGTAGACGTGTGAGTTTATCAGGGTCCGATGACAAGATAATACGAATAACTCTCTTAATACCTGAGCTACGAGAAAATGTATTGGACAACAATTGTAGAACAATAATAGTTAAACAAAATTTATTCTATGACAAATTTCGATCTGACCCGTAATAACGGAGATATTTTGAATTTTCGAATTCTCTCTCCTCCTATTGATAGAGCACCACAAACAACGTATTTTCATGTATCTCTCATAATAAAGCTACGTTGAAAAGAATATTTGGTATTTATGATTGGAATAAGATGTTTGATATGTTATGATTAAAAGGGGGAGCGTTACTGAATGCTGAAAAATGCCAACATCTCGGTACAGTACTACACATATAGAGAATTTAATTTGCAATATCATTGCTTATGTAGAGCTATTCAATCCGACTCTTAACAACGGAGATATTTTGATTTTCGTTTTTATATCCTGCAGTAAGGTATCCAGTTCAATTAGCTCTCTAGGATGTTGGGTATCAGTATTTGATGTGACTGCGAGGAATGACCACAGGAGAGGTCCTCAAGAATTCTAGTTAGCAGCTAGTGGGGTAGCACAAACAAATCGTTAATTGTTTTTCTTAGTTTCTTGAAATAGAACTTTAAACCTTTCTTAGCATATTAGCAGACATAATTATTTTTATAAAATGAAATATGTTTTTTGTAGCTTACCTAGTGACTAGAAGAACTACTGACTGCTTTTCGGATGGCACTGCTAGTTCATTTTTCAGCCATTTCTTGTAATTTTCTTGAGAAGGATCCTTGATGACTGTCATAAGGGAATCTCCAACTACAAATTTGACTCCTTGTATTTGTATTACCCTCCCTTTTCTGCTGTCTTCCGTATCGTCCTGGCTCTTAATGAAGTCGTAATCTACTGGAGCCAGCACTACGACGCTATTTACTATCCTGTCCTTGAGCTGGGGAACATCAGGGATAGGGAACTGTGCACCACTCACCTTCAGGGGAAGGTATCGCTTATACTTCGAGTCGTTCAGGAAAACTGGATCGATTTTAGTGGCGTTTTCGTGGAAGTATTTGTTCGATATTCCTTCATCGGTGTTGGGGTCGTAACGTACGACACGCATTTCCACTGTTTTTTCCGGAACTGCGTCAGGTTTTACAACAGAAGGGACTGGGTCACTGGCGGCCCCATAGAAGTTCTCTAAGGCTTCTGGAGGCAGACTTTCAATTGGTATGTCACCAACTTTATCATAGTCGAGGATCTGAATGTCGGCGTTGCCTAGAATACCGGAGCTGAGTAACTGCTCCCGTAAATCTTCAGGAACTTCATCTGGTAAAGCGGCAATATTTGCCTTTTTCCGTTCTTCTTCTTCCTCTGAATCTGACATTCCCGGTGTTTCTTCGGAAGCTTGATCTTCCACTTTTTGAGGTTCGGGGGTTGGAGCTTGAGTCGATGGCGCTATCCTGTTCTCATTCCTGACTGGTGCAGCTGTCGTCGGCCTCCTACTCTGCGAATTGTGCGGTCTACTGTAAACCGTAAGGTATTTATTTGCCTTCTCCGATTGCCTTTCAGCATCTCCTTGTTGCCTGTTGAGGCTCGGTTCGGCAGTAGAGTACTGAGAATTCCTCAAGTTATACCTGTTGTCAATTTGTTGCCCTTCATTGTTTGACTGTTTTCTATTGTCTTCCCCATTTCTTACGTTATAGCGAACATTTGGATGTGTTGCAGCAGTCGGCTGAGGTCCATTCTGTTGGGATTTAACAATGTTCTGTTGATAGTTTCTTACTCTGTATATGGATTCAGTTGGCTGATTATAATTGTAATTTTGAGTGGAAACTGTGGGGTTTACTGGTTCGTTTAAATTAGACGTTGGTTGCACCTGAATGTCTTCTATTGGAGCTATTGACTGTATTATCTCAGGATCAGAATTTGTTTCTTCATTTTTAGCTTGGATATTTTCGTACGAGGATCTATGCCTTGAACCACCTTGGTTGAAATTGCCTTGATCTTGTGAAACATAAAATGGTTGTTTTCCCGCTTTAGTTTGTTCTAAACGTTTGTCGGTGTTATAGTTACTTTTTTCTCGTAACCGTTGGCCGTAATTCGAATCACTGTATATTTTATCTTCGAATTTGTACTGATTTTGGAGTTTAGTATTCTGATTATTAGTGGGATGGTTGTATGCTTCTACCTGAGGATTGATTCTTTGTGGAAGCTGGCTTTGATCAATAATTGGAGACTGTTCGACATGAATATGCGGCAATTGATCTCTTAGTTGTTGATTTACAATTTGTTGGTTATTTTGGAAATTGTTTTTAATTTGGGTTGTCTGCACAGTGGAAGGAATTTGTGAAGAATGTTGGCCTGGAAAAGCCTGAAGTTGTTGCTGCTGTTTGAAATTTTGTTGTATAAGGTACTCTTTGTGTTTCTGGTACTCTTGAATTTGCTGCTCTGTCACCGTGCTTAGCGATGGAATTAACTGTGGTGAACCAGTCGGATCGAATTGCTGAGTGGGATAGGGGTTCGCATGCTGTAAATGCTGAGTCGGCTGAACAAAAGAACGATCGTTGTGTTGGGTTGCTTGAGTCGGAGCTCCAAATGTGGGTCCAGCATTCTGAGGTCCATTTTGAAATCGATAATTATTCTGATACAATGGCGGTGAGTTTTGTTGTTGAACATTCGAAAATCTCGAGGCTTGTCTGTTGAAATACTTTTGTTCTGCTTGTCCAGGGAATCTATGGTTGTTAATTTGAACTGGGGGGTTTTCCAAAGGAACAGGCCCGCGATACTGTAGTTGCTCGGCTTGTTGCTGATAAACCGGAGCCTCTTGGCCTAGTTCTTTCTGTGGATACGGGCCCTGCTGCCTTTTCGCGTAGTGGTGTTTGTTTGCTTCCTTCGGCTCGTCACTTTTTATAGATGACTTTTCTTCTGGAAGCGCGACTTGAGGTAGGGGAGCACTTTGTCCATACTCCTCGTGGTTACCGTGTTTCTCTGGACCACCGAATGTCACTTTGAGCCCAGAGCCATGGTAGACCTCCGAATCGGGTCTGATTATAGTCCTGAGCGTGGTGCTCGGCGGTGGTGGGGCAGGAGTAGCAACAACCTCAGCATAGGTAGGGCCGTAGTTAGGTTGTCCTTCCACTATTTCAGTCGCGTGTGGGGTCAGAGCTGGCACAGGCTCTTCGTAAATTATTTCATCTCCGTGATCAGTAGGGTTGGGGTTCTTTTTATACTTAACATAGAAGACGTGGATCGGTTCCTTGGTGGTAGGTGGAGGAGGTGTAGTTGTAGGAGCAGGGAGGCTAATGTTCGATTCTTTGATGATGATTTCGATGATAGGTTCTGGGGGTTCTGGGTAGTAGGGGTAATGATGATGCTGAGGAGGTGGGTGGTGATGGGGCTTGGGGTGATGAGGTCTTCTCCCTCGTGTTCCGAATGGCAGTCTCTTCAATATATTCTTTGTGGGTTCGACATCGAAATCTGCTTTGGAGCTGATTTTGGCCGTTTGATGAGTGGTAACGTTGTTGGGAGCGTTTGTGTCGTATAGAGGATCCCTCTGTGAGTACTTGAAGAGAGGTTCCATGGCTACAGCATAGGGAGGTGCAGAGAGGGCTGGTGGCCTAGTCCTCCGGACCTGGTTCCTAGCTCCTGTCCCTGTGCTCAACCTCTTCCCTGTCTCAGGGCTCCTACCAGCTTCTCCGGTCCCAAGCACATTGTCTCTGATAGTGCAGTCAATCTCCACTAGGCACAAAATAGACCACAGCACGAGCATCTGCAACACAAATTACAATAATTAGAGATGTAATAAATGCAAAGCGTTTATAGGATTATTATAGCTTTGCATACAAAGGATAAATTGAAAACAAAAGACACCGAATTTAATATTTATAAAATCAACTGTATGAATTGCAATAAAAGTTATATAGGGCAAATATCACGATTATTTAAAAGAAGAATCAGACCACATGTGATAAACTTGATAATAAGGACACTAAAACGTCCCTAGTCGACCACACTTAAATTAAATATACCCATAACAAGCTCTTGACTTACAAAAACCGATTAAATATCAAGTTTGGTAACGATTAAACTAAAATTGCGACCACTAGAGCGGTAACAGACGAATATATATATATATATATATATATATATATATATATATATACTAGCTCAGATACCCGGCTTCGCCCGGGAATTGATTTGAGGCTGAATAGTGATGGTATTTTATTGGCAAGGCTTTACTTAGTGCAATATTTTGACATTTACCCGTCCCAGTGTTTAGGGTTAATACCCGTCGTTGGCATTTGTTAATAATAAAATTAATTTTTTATGTAAGTCTTCACTGTCTTCCAAATTGTCATATTTCCCGTCACCTGTGCATTATGCATAGATTTCAGCTATTAAGGACAAAATTGATTTGAATTAATTATTCCAGCTGAGGTAAAGTTAATCTAAATAACCAAAAAAAAACAACTTTTGTTATGTGCATTTTTGTCGAAAAACAAATAGACAATGAAATATCGCGAACTTTTATTTCATGCCTCCCTTATAACCGCCACTCCCGTTCTAACCTAAACATTTTAATATAGCTTATAATCATGGAAGAATTAATGCTAATTGACATACCGAGTTTTGTTAAGTTCGGTTCAATCGTTAGCGCCCAATAAAATAGATGACTCCCGCTATAGGTTTTAGCGTATATCTCGTTTATAATTCGGTATAAGAGAAAAGTGTATTTAACAAAAGTTACTCTAAATAACTAAATAAACAACTTCTGTTACGTTCATATTTGCCAAAAACCCAATAGGAAACGAAATATCGCTATTTTTAATTTCTGGCTTCCCTCACAACCCCCACTCCTGCCCGTCCCTAGAAATGCTGGTTTGGCTTGTTATAATGAAAGCGTTAGTGCTAATACAGATACCGAGTTTCATTTAGTTCGGTTGAGTCGTTTGTGCCAAATAAAATTGTTCACTTCCGCTATAAGTTTTAGCGTATATCTCGTTTATAATACGTTATACGAAAAAAGTGTATATAACAAAAGTTACTCTAAATAACAAAATAAACAACTTTTGTTATGTGCATATTTTCTGAAAAAGCAATAGGAAACGAAATATCGCTATTTTTAATTTCAGGCTCCCTTATAACCCCCACTCCTGCCCGTCCCTAGAAATGTTAGTATGGGTTATTATAAGGAAATCGTTGGTATTAATTCACATAGCGAGTTTGATTTAGTTCGGTTGAGTCTTTTGTGCCAAATAAAATTGTGGACTCCCGCAATAGTTTTTAGCGTATAACTCATTTATACTTAGGTATACGGCAAAAGTTATATAATAAAAGTTACTCTAAATTACAAAATAAACAACTTTTGATATGTTTATATTTGCGGAAAAACCAATAGGAAACGAAATATCGCTATTTTTAATTTCAGGCTTCCCTTATAACCCCTACTCCTGCCCGTCCATAGAAATGTTGGTATGGCTTATTATAATGAAAGCCTCACTGCTAATACACATACCGAGTTTTACTTAGTTCGGTTGAGTCTTTTTTGGCAAATAATATTGTTGACTCCCGCTATAATTTTTAGCGTATAACGCATTTAAACTTCGGTATACGACAAAAGTGTATATAACAAAAGTTACTCTATATAACAAAATAAACAACTTTTGTTATTTGCATATTTGCCGAAAAACCAATAGGAAACGAAATATCGCTATTTTTAATTTCAGGCTTCCCTTATAACCCCCACTCCTGTTCGTCTCAGAGAAAATTAATATAGCCTAAAGTCTAAGTTGGGTTAGTAGTAATATACATACCAAGTTTCATAAAATTCGGTTCAGCCGTTTATGCGTGAAAAGGTAACAAACAAACAAACATACACGAAAGAAACAAAATGCAGATATGGTGTCTATGACATGTGAAACGAAAAGTTATCGTGAAATTTCGCGAAAAAAATCAATGTACAGACAGAGGTTACAATTTTATATATATATATATATATATATATATATATATATATAATTTTGAACAGATCTCATTTTCGTCGTCTCCTGGGTAGGATTGATGGACATTTGAAGAAAATTTTCGAAAATCGCGTCATGAGTACACAACCTCTATAGCTGATTTCTCTTAAGGGAAACTTGAGGAAATTTTTCAAAAATTTCAAACAACCTCGATAACTGATTTCCCTCATGCAAATTTTTTTATAAATAAAACATCCTGAAAAGTGTAGAAAACAGCAATATATAGGTTGTTCATTTAATGTTTTTCAATCATGCTCGTAATAACACAGACGTTTGGCATCCTAGATTTAACACTTTTTCTTCAATTTTTAGATGTAACGTATAAATACTGAGTGTTGTAAGAACTAAACAGAAATTCGTGGTTGATATATATGTTTCACGTAGATATGATCGGAGGAGATCTGAAGAATTATTGTGGAAATGAGTATAACATCATAAATCCGTTATTCTTAAAAGTATAACGGAGAGAAGTCCGCTACAAACATCAGACCACTCCAGCCTGACGAAAACAGGCTTCAAATAGTTGTCATGTGTACATTTCCTTATTTGTAGTTTTCCAATCATTCCCCTATCACGTATGCTGGGTGAAGCTAATAAACAACTTGAGCCATCAAAACATTGTTCTGAGTAGGCCATATCTATTATATTAATAGCTTTAATGGACGGAACGTCTATTTACAATTAATTTGCTTAATTAAAATCACCTTGGTCTATGAATGAAATTTCATCAACACCTGAAACAAACGCAAAGTCTGTCTCGCAAATTACACTATTCCTTATTCTTTTTTTCAGATTCTAAATTGAAGTAACACTCGAATATTTCATAATGAAATAAAAGATATCACAGTAGAACGAAAGAAAAATGTCTAGAGATTAACTAGAGCGTTAGTTGGTTGTAAACAGAAAATGGATTTTTTTCATTGATTGTTTCACCAAAACAAACGTATCTCATACATTACCATTCCAACAAAAAACAAAGACATTACTCAAATTATGTTCAAAATTCAAAATTGCAAATTTCTGTTTGTGAAATTTGAAGCAGAAGACCCCACTTTGGCTAATTCGGACGGGTTATCTACAGGTTACCACCATTTTCTAGCGAGGCTGGGATTAAGAATTTTGTTTAATGTGTTCGTCACTAAGTAAATTCCAATTGTCCGGGTAGGAATGAACCTCGTTACTCTGGGTTTACCAAGTGAGATTGAAACCAACGGTTTGACCCACACGGCTAGCCTCAGCCCCTTGATCAAATATTTTATTCAAATACTAAAAGGGAGTCTAAACCAATTTGTGACGGTTGAAGGTCATATGCTTAGAAAGTGGTGTAGAACATAATCTGAAGTTTACTAATGTAGGAAATTCATTTAATTAGTGGAATTTTTTTAAAATGAAAATAAGGAAAGAGATCTAACAGTAGCAGACTTAATGTGGAAATGAAGTATCGGTAGTATTTGGTTTATATATAGAGATTTAACTATATTCCTCAGAGAATTTTCCATTCTGTCTTATCATTGAGAAATCTAAACATACATAAATCTACCTGAGGCCGTCGCAATTTTTTTTTTATACAAACCCAATATTTAAACGTTCTTTGCAAAACTAAAAACCAAGCTCGTTAACTGCTGAAATGGTCCCTAAGTGGATTAGGGGGTGAGGGGGAGGAATTTTGGAAAGTCGACGACATGAAAAAAAGATTACTAAAATGAGGTGTGTTAAAATGATACCTAAATGATGTCTATTATCGGTCGTAAGGTCTTAAGTTTTGTTTAGTCATAAACAAACAAGATCCTCCTTCCCGAGCGATTTAAAATTTATTTTCAAATAACATACAGAGAATAAATGGCAATTGTAGAGACAGTAAACATCTCATAATGAAGATAACAAATGTTGGTTAGTAAAAATTATTGACCTTATAGCCGACCAGCGGCTGAAATAATTTCAAAAATCATATATTACTATTATAAACATGGCTTAAGTTATGCTTCTTAAAAGTTGCTGTACAAAATAAAGTGCTTTTCTTGAGTTGTAAAAAAGAGCTATTCATCCAGAGATATTAGTGTGAGTAAAGCAGCCTCCAGCAAAACCTCATATGACATAACCAATATAGATAAATTTTTAATTGAGTTGAAATTAAATTTGCCTTTATATTTATGGGCGATAAGAAAAATTTGGCATTGCAAAGCAGAATTCTAAACCCATTCGGCATGAAAATAATAGTAATAAAGTGTATATTATAAATAGGAATCTGTACAAACTTGCCAAAATGTTTAAATTGGAATTTTTAGTGGATTACCACTTGAAAGGAAGCTATTGTGTTCGAAACGGGTTGGTAAATAAAATAAATCAGATGTTTTAAACTAAGAAAAAAGTGTTGTATTAAATATATATATATATATATATATATATATATATATATATATATATATAATTAGAATACACGTACAGGGTGGTGGTCCGTTATTCCGTTAACAGCTTGTTAAAATTTAATTTAAACAGTAAAATTAAAAAAAAAAAAGAAGAATTCCTGGCACCTACCATTTATTTTATCTTGTTAATATATATATATATATATATATATATATATATATATATATATATATATATACATACTAGCTCAGATACCCGGCTTCGCCCGGGTATTGATTTGAGGCTGGATGGTGATGGTATTTTTTTGGCAAGGCTTTACTTTGTACGATATTTTGACATTTACCCGTCCCAGTGTTTAGGGTTAATACCCGTTGTTGGCATTTCTTAATAATAAAATTTTTTATGTAAGTCTTCACTGTCCTCCAAATTGTCATATTTCCCGTCTCCTGTGCATTATACATAGATTTCAGTTATAAGGACAAAATATTAACATAGATTTGAATTAATTTATCCAGGTGAGGTACCTCATAGTTCGAATTGGAATGAATTGTTGAGCATATCAATATTTCTACGCAAATTACTTGCTCCACACATTGTTCCTGGAGAAATGTATAAAACAAAAGTTAATCTAAATAACCAAAAAAAAACAACTTTTGTTATGTGCATGTTTGTCGAAAAACAAATAGACAATGAAATATCGCGAACTTTTATTTCATGCCTCCCTTATAACCCCCACTCCCGTTCTAACCTAAAAATTTTAATATAGCTTATAGTCATGGAAGAATTAATGCTAATTGACATACCGAGTTTTTTTAAGTTCGGTTTAATCGTTAGCGCCCAATGAAATAGTTGACTCCCGTCTTAGTTTATAGTGTATATCTCGTTTATACTTTGTTAAAAGACAAAAATGAATACCACAAAAGTTACTCTAAATAACAAAATAAACAACTTTTGTTATGTTCATATTTGCCGAAAAACAAATTGAATACGAAATACCGCTATTTTAAAATTCAGGCCTCCCTAACAACCCCCACTCCTGCCCGTCCCTAGAAATGTTGGTATGGCTTGTTATAATGAAAGCGTTAGTGCTAATACATATACCGAGTTTTATTTATTTCGGTTGGGTCTTTTGTCCCAAATAAAATTGTTCACTTCCGCTATAGGTTTTAACGTATATATCGTTTATAAATCGGTATACGAAAAAAGTATGTATAACAAAAATTACTCTAAATAACAAAATAAACAACTTTTGCAATGTTCATATTTGCCGAAAAACCAATAGGAAACGAAATATCGCTATTTTTAATTTCAGCCCTCCCTTATAACCCCCACTCCTGGTCGCCTCAGAGAATATTAACATAGCCTAAAGTCTAAGTTGGGTTAGTAGTAATATACATACCAAGTTTCATAAAATTCGGTTCAGCCGTTTATGCGTGAAAAGGTAACAAACAAACAAACAGACTATGACAAAAAGAAATGACTATGACTATGACATGTGAAACGAAAAGTTATCGTGAAATTTCGCGAAAAAAATCAATGTACAGACAGAGGTTAAAATTTTATATATATATATATATATATATATATATATATATATATATACGCACACACACACACACACACACACATATATACATATACATACACCTACACTCTTAGCATTCTCGTTAAATGTCCAGCATTCCTGGCGTCTGTGAGTGTGTGTGACAACTTATAATTATGTGGTGCTAATACATATACATATTAATTTTGAATTGGCTTCAAGTCTACAAGCGGAAAAGCGTTTGAGGGGAATATGCTTGTGAGAGTGTGTGTAAATAAAAGAGAGCATATGCCTATGAAAAGATATGCCGGTGCCGAGTACGAAAAAAAAGGACATATCTCATGCCGTGGATTGATTGATTGGAAAAAGGCGGATTGGGGGAGGGGGTGGTCTAATAGGATGGAGCCCAGTTTTGCTCAGGCTCCATTAGCCTGGGCCAGATTATGCAATGAGCCAGCAAGATTGCTACCTGCTCCCTGGCAGATGGCCTAGGAGCAATCAACTCCACTCATTTGGAAAGAGAACTAGTTGTGTAACTAGGAAAAACAGCCGGCTCTATAATCAGGGTTTCATTTTTGCAAACGCCAGTCATCCCATCCCTTCTCCTCATTGGAGATAATAAAGATTTCTTTATTTTTCCCACCGCCCTCTCATTCAATAGCCGAGAGAAATTAACGTAAAAAAATCCCAACAGCTATTAAGCAATGACCAAAGAAAACGTCCGAAATCTAGTCGAACCCGGAGCTCCGTAAACTCAGCAGATTTCCCACCTGTTGGAATAACACGCCGGTGATCCCATCTCACCATATAGTCCATATTTCTCCTTTAATAAAATGACAATGTTAATAGGCCTTTGCTCGTAATTGCGAGAGGCAACAAGCTCAAGAAAAAACGTAGCACTTGTTTGGTTTCCCTCACATTTTGGTTTGGAGGGTAATGAAATGGCGGATTTGAAAGCGCGAAGTGCTCGAGAAGATGGAACTACAGGAACCTTCATCTCCTCAGATGATTGGAAACGAGAGTTTCAAAAGTGTATGTCAGACTGGTCGAAAAAACTCGACAATAATTTGCGACAAATCAAAGAAATTACTGAGCGTTGGAATACTGCTAGTAGAAAAATCCGTAAAGAGGAGGTTGGTCTTGCCCGTATCCGAATTGGACACAAAAAATTAACACATAGTTATTTATTGAAAGGCTTATTCCCACCAACCTGCGATTGTTGTAATGTCCATCTTACCGTCTCACGTCTTCTCCTCGATTATAAAAAATACGATCTTCCAATAAGAGCTTTGAACCTTAAACAGAACTTAAGAGAACTCCTTAGAGTCGACGAAGAAGACATAAAGAGGCCTTTTGCATTTTTAACTGAAACCTGTTTGTTCCAAGAAATATAGAACCACCTACCGCTAATGACAATAGTAGATGCGGTATATTGTAATAATAAATAAATAAATCTCAAGAGAAATGGGGGTTAAATGAAAGCTAAAACAAGTAATTCAATTGACGAATTCTAATTTTACCTAATAAGCAGGGAAATCTGTTGAAATGTGAGAGCTATTAAGTTTATGTAGGTATGTGGGCTGTAATTATTGTTAGGTCGTTATTTTTTTTTTATATTTTTTTCTGTGGCTCCTGGCACTAGTTGTGTCATTGCCACTTTCTCGTCGCTTTGGGAAAAGGGTTACCTTAATTCGACTTTATTACTTTTTTACTTAATGTGACATGTTCTTCCATCGCTGTATGAATCTTTGAAATGCAGTTGTGTTTTCCTGTGTGCTGACCATATCCGCAGGTTCCGGTGAATAATTATATACTGCTCTCATTAACTGGATTCTTGCCGAATCATATTTCGGACAACTAGTGAGAACATGCAACGCTGTTTCCTCGTTCTCTCCGCAGGAACATATTGGAGTGTTTGTCCTTTTATATTTGTGCAAATAACTCGCGAAATTGCCATGTCCAGTCAGCATTTGACTGGACCAGTAGTCAGGAGCCAGCCAGCTGCAAGCAACTCTAGCAGCCACGCTTGTTAGGTCGTTATTAAAGTCGGTATTTTAGAGTACCACGTCAAAAAAAAAAATATTAACAATTAATTATGTATGTTAATGGCTGGAATCTGTCTTTTGATGATCGAAATCTTTCTGATCTTCTGAGAGATAGAAAAATCCCATATAATCAGTCTTCATAAGCATTTAATGTTCGAAACACTTGTATATAGATGTGTTCGTCTATATTTGAGTCATTATAAAAATTTAAAAAAATAAACATTTTCGAGTCAAGACCGCAAAATCTTAATTGATGACATCATTACACTACGTATATGCATGTGCCTCATACATTAAATGAAAAAAAAATATTTGGTGTTTAAACTTAGAATAATTTGGTTCACGTTATAACAGATTATTGTTTATATGACATGAGTAAGAGTGGGGTTTGCAGAAGGCTGAAACTAAAAAGTCCAAATATCTAGGTCAATATTCATGACAGTGAAAAAATGTATAACAACATTTATAGAACATTAAATTTGCAATAATATTAGTTATGTTCAATTTTTAGATCGGACTTATAACGGATAATTAAAATTATAATAACGGATATAATTCGAAATTACTCCACACTACCCCCCCCCCCTACCTCCTTGTTGGATTTCAAGCGTTAACGAACTTGAACTTAAGTTATACTTGAAACGCTTATATATCGAGTTTGGTAACAATACGATAAAAATTGCGACCTCACAGAGAGACCTAAAAGAAAGATACCAGAAAAGTACACGGGGCATCCCAAGTTCACGTGCCACCCCACTTAAATCTGCAATTATTTTAATGCAAGCTGAGATTTGGTTGCTAATAATAATTATTTATAACAAATTACTGTAATAAATATATAGCATGCATTTTTAATTTATTGTAATGCTTTAATATTAGTCTTAGATTTATTAAACGAAGCCATGCTCCATAAATGATGAGAAACTTGTCTCCACATTAAACATACAATATACCTGACTATAAATTGTTTTTTTTTTACCGACTTTACTAATATATTCTAATTTTATTTAATAATTGAACCATTTTGATAGTATTAATCTTGTGGATAAAAACATCATTGAAACTTGAAGCTCTTCAATTTCAGTTTAAACAAATTATATTTTTGTTATATATTCAATAAATTTGAGTGGTGCGTCAAGAGTTTTTTCCTGAAAATGATACACTTTTCTGGAAATATTTATGTTTGTGTTTGTGGGTTTAACCATATTTATATATCTTGTTTTATGATTATGTGTTATACTATTTTGTAATAAAAATTCATGTCATATTTCACAAACGGTATTGTTTGGTACATAGTGTTGCGAAAATTAAATACATGGAAAATTAAAGAGAGATAGTAACGTTTTTGGGAAATACGAAGTAGATCAAAGAAGCCGACAGAGGTTCGAGTTCGTCCTAGGCAGTGCCAGTCCTGTTCTGGAGCCGTCTCTACCTTCTCCTTTGATGTTTTGCCACCAAGCTATATAAGGGATCCTGGTCGACCCGATTTAGTTTAGTTTGTTCTCAGCTGTCTTCAAGTGATGATCATTGCGTTCAGTGCTACAGTGCGACTTAGTTGCAGTGCGGTAAAGTTTTTTCATGTGAAGAACAGTGTTGTGCCGTGACTCTGTGAAAAACAGTATAGTGCCGTGTTAAAGACAGTGCAGTGCCGTTAACTTCGCGAAGATTAGTGCAGTGCCGTATTTTTTATGAACTTCCGTGATCGAGCGTGAGTTATTGGGCTGTGTAATAACACGAACAGTGAAGCTATCAGTGTGAGTAGTAGTTAAGAATAATTAACTACGTGTGTAGTGCATTGTTAAATAAATTGTGCATTGATAAAAACTCTGAAACTTGGGTGTGTTTAATTTTGCAATCCAAAAATTCTAATAAACGACGTCCTTCGACTTTCTGTGGAATATAAACCTTATAGCCCTCTTCTGCAATTTAAGTATTATAATATGGTTTATTGAGCTACTCCAATGCATAACGCTTTACTATTTGTTCTATTTTGATCATTTTGAACGGATCTGATTTTTGTCATCTACCAGGTAGGATGGATGGAGATTTGAATAAATTTGCGTGATGAGTACAATCTCAACAGCTGTTAAAAAAAAAGTATATTAGATTTGAAGCATGAGCCAGGAGATGTATAGAGGATAGATGTGTAAGGGAGTCCTATGCAACCCGGAACTATGTCAACACATTACATCTCCCCCTATCCCTTTCATCCCCTTCAACAATAGGGCCAAAGCCTAACTGTGGAAAATTGCATTTGCCTCGGAAAATAGAACCTCTTTCCACTCACCATATTTTTCACAAACCAATTTATTTTCCACAGCATTTGCATTTTCTAACTGCATTAGACATTAGAAACGGCCCAGCCCATAGTTGTGTCCTTCAGCCTTTCCATTTGGCAGATCTCCCTTAAGGGAAATCAGCTATAGAGGTTGTACTCTTGACGTGATTTTCGAAAGATTTCCACAATTGTCTATCGATCCAAACTGAGATGACGAATAGAAGGCTGAGACTTGGTGTGCCATAATTGGGACCGCTGCAGAATCTTTTCAGTCCATATTCAACCTCCTAACCTTCTCCAGTACTTCTCCACCGACACTTAGATCCTAGGACTCCACGACTAGCAGCAGTCAGCATCTTAAAAGAATCACTGTATATAACCTCCGTACGAATCATATCTAAGCAGTCTTTATATTTACGAATAAAGTTTTTTTTTAAAGTTCTAAGCGGGTTGTGAGATTTGATTTACCATAACTTTAGAATTTCCAGTGGAATGCGCTACTTTTTATGACGGATTCTTGTAGAAAATCAAATTCTAAAACGAGTTTATATCGGTGAATTTTTCGATTTGACGCATCCTTTAGCCGCAAAATGCACAAATCTCTATTTCAGAAACGGCGTATTTTATTGAAAAATGTCTCAAATTGAACAGGTTTCCCCTAAGGCAAATCAGCTATTGAGGTTGCACTCATCTTCTGGCTTTCGAAACATTTCCTCAAATGTCCATCGATCCTACCCAGGAGATGACAAAAAAATCCATCTCGCAGGGGCTCCGTAAACTAAGCAGATTTCTCAAGCGAAGGTTTACAATAGATAAATATACATATATATGAATAAATACGTACGGTAATGAGAAATCTTTCAGTCAATTTACGATATTTAATAATCTCTACAACGGAAAGGGGCTGAAATGTAAGCAATCAGGCCAGCCAACCTCGTAGCGCTGAATTAGAATGAATCTGGATATAACATATTAATTTTATTGAAAACAATTTACTCAAGCTAGTACTGTAATTTGTAATGAATCAGAATAATTTTTATCTCAATCAATAGAATTTGAATAATCAGTTTTATCTCAATGACTTAAATTTTAGTAATCCAGGAACAAAAAAAAGGGGGGGGGGCCACAGAACGTATTTTTCAATAAAGATTATCTCAACAAAATTACCTTTGAAATAAGTCTACGGGGAAAGGAATGGATTCTGAATTTTGTTTCTGATGTTTTATTTATTTTTTTTAATTATGGCACACCAAATCTTAGCCTTGTAATAAAATAATTAGAGATTTTTAGGGGGGTGGCAAGGGAACTTGGGACACCCTGTATATTTCCTGTTTCTGGTTAGATTTCAGCCATGAGCTTTAGTATTCTATTAAACACTTAATTATAGAGTATGACAAAGATGAAACAGACATTTTCGAGTTAAGAACGTAAAATATTAAATGATGACGCCATCTCACAACATATGTCCACGTATCGTTCCCAGTAAAAGGTTAATGATAACAATATTGGGTGATCAATGAAAGCAAGTCAGACTCTAAGCTGAACACTAAATAACACTTTCAATAACATTGGTTCTTTACAAATTTTCAACCCGACTCATAATTACGGAGATATTTTAAATTTTCGTAATTCCCACTCTAAACCCCCCCCCCTCCTCCTACCACAGGTCAGAGTGCTCTATAGTTTTCCATAAAACGTTTACAAATCGAGTTTGGTAACGATCAGACAAAAATTGCTACAGCGATAGTGGTAACAGACAAGTATAATTATGTGTGTGTGTATGTGTGTGTGTGTGTGTGTGTGTGTGTGTGTGTGTGTGTGTGTGTGTGTGTGTGTGTGTGTGTGTGTGTGTGTGTGTGTGTGTGTGTGTGTGTGTGTGTGTTTGTGTGTGTGTGTGTGTGTGTGTGTGTGTCTTTGTATCTAATTCGGATCTCATTTACTCCTAGGCACGATCGATGAACATTTGAATGATTTTTTCCTAAAAAGATGTTAACCAATACAACCTCAATAGCCGATTCCCATCACTGGAAACCTGCCTAAATACGTAGTGCCAAAGTGACTAGAAAAAGTCCGTCACTCTCCAGGGATCCGTTAACTCCGATTTCCCACGTGCGTTACGTATTTGCATTTATCTCCAAACATACTAGTTCAATGATAACAATATTTGGTATTTCAGCTACAAATAAAGTGTTTCATAAAATAATAGCATATTGTTAATATGAGATGAATAGGAGTGGGGGTTTACTGATGCCGAAAACTAAAAAATGCAAATATCTCGGTTACTAATCAAGATATTGATAACATGTAAATAACAACATTTATAGAACATTACATTTGCGATAACATTGGTTCTATAACATTTTTCTATCCGACGTATAATAACCGAGATATTGTGAATTTTCAAAAATCCTCCCCTCTGAACCAACCTCCCAATCGTCCGATTTCAGCCGTTAAAGAACTTGATCTTTCTTTTTACATAAACCGATTATATATCAAGTTTGGTAACGATAAAAAAAAATTGCGAGCGCTAGTGCGGTAACAGACAAATATATATATATATATATATATATATATATATATATATATATATATATATATAACTTTGAACGGGCCTCATTTTCGTCAGCTCCTCGGTAGGATCGATGGACATTTGAAGACAAATTTCGAAAATCGCGTCATGAGTACGACCTCAATAGCTGATTTCCCATAAGGGAAATCTGCTAAAAGGGTGGTAGCCTGTCGATAGCCCGTCCCCATTAGCTTCAGCAAAGTAGAGGGACTCTAATAAATAAGATAGAACTCTTAATACTTTCCTTTTTCTAGGAGTAGTTTCTCGGTGAGGTATTTATGCTAATTTAAATAGATAAGGTAAGAAAGAAAAGTGAGGCACATCCAAGAAGTTTCTCCACTTACAGCTGTCAATTAGTATGGGACAGTTAAAATCTCCCTCGCCCAAACTCGCTAATCCCAGCACATTTCCCAACAATCCAACAGGGGCAGCTGACTGTATGACGACATCTGCACCTTCTATTCTCTGCCGCTCCCTTTCTATGGATCCTCTGAAATAATACCCTAGAAGGAGTAGAACTGAAAACTAAGAAACTCCGTCACGGAGGGAGCTAAGCAGATTTCCGACGTATTCGTATGACTCACTAGTGATCTCATCTCACCATGTATTCGTACTGAAAAAGTCCGTCACGCAGGGGCTGCGTAAACAAAGGAGATTTCCCACGAGACAATAGTGAAATTTCACGAGAGCCGAACAGTTAAGGAAACGGCAGTTTCTTGTTTCTTACTTTTATTTTTGTAGTTTTAATTACAAATTTCTATTTCTTTTAAATTGCAAACAGATTATATAGCACAGTACGTCTTTAGACAAAAGACTTTCCATAATTTAAGTTACAAATTTTAGCAAAGAAAGCAGCTCAAGATACAACACTAATCCCAGAATTCTATCTCGTATCACTTTCATACATAAAAAAGGCTGTCACGCAGGGGCTGCGTTAACTAAGCAGATTTCCCACCTAAAGTTATATAATAGGGAAATCTCCATACGAGTGCCGATCAGTTACGGAAACGGCCGAACTAGCTTTCGGCGGGAACCATAGCTCGTCCGTTAAACTTAATAAAAATGCAAAGATCTCGATTAATATTCAAAATAGAGAATAAATGTATATAACAATATTTATAGTAATTTGCATTAAGATTGATTCTATACAATTGTTCGATGCTACTTATAGTAATGGAGATATTTTGAATTTTTGAAAATCCTCCCCTCTAACCCCCCTCCCACTGGTCCAATTTCAGCCATTAACGAACTTGATCTTTATTTTTACATAATACGTTTAAATATCGAGTTTGGTAACAATCAAGCAAAAATTGCGACCGCTTGAGCGTTAATAGACAAATATACTTATCTATATCCATATCTATCTATCTATCTATCTATCTATCTTTCTATCTGCCTATCTATCTATCTATCTATCTATCTATCTATCTATCTATCTATATATATATATATATATATATATATATATATATATATATATATATAAAATTTTGAATGGACCTGGATCGATGGAGATTTGAAGGAAAGTTATGTAAATCACACCAAGAGTACGACCTCAATAGCTGATTTCAATTAAGGGAAATCTGCTAAAACGGAAAGTATGAATTACTCGCTTAATATTTGAGTTACGGAAAAATAAATAGAGAAACCATTGTAGAGCACCAATATCTTAACAAGATTGGTTCTATAAAATTTTTCGATCCGACTCAACATAACTCAGCTATGAAATAAAAACAAATATGACTTTAGTGTTGACTGTAACGGTTAAATAGAGTAAATCATTACACAACAAATTTGCATGTATCTCGAATAATAAAGGCCTCATGAAAACAATGTTTGGCATTTAACCTTAAAATAAAGAGGTCCACGTTATAACAGCGCGTTGTTATTATGACCTGAGTAGGGGGGTTTTCTGAAGCCTGAATAATAAAAATTGCAAACATCTCGGTTAATATTCATATTAAAGAAACTAATAACAACATTTATTGACAATTCTATTTACAATACGATTGGTTCTATACGATGTTAGATCCGACGTATAATGACGGAGATATTTTGAATTTTCGAAAATCTCCCCTCTAAAACCCCCCTACCCCTGTCCAATTTTAGCCGTTTTTACGAACTTGATCTTTAGTTTTCCATGAAACACTTATATATCGAGACAAATTGCAATCCTTAAAGTGGAATAAGACAAATATATATATATATATATATATATATATATATATATATATATATATATATATATATATCAAATCAAATAACAAGATGACCCCAGTTTGAGTGTACCCGTTTGGGTCTGCCTCCTAATCAGCCCACCAGGGTATATAGGTAAAATAAAAATTGTTTTTATATGCTTTATATATGCTGAAATTTTTTTTTTTTTGTTGGGAATTAATTTGGTGTAATTAAAATTTTGCGAGCTTTTATTTTTATTTGGAGTAAGTCGGCCGTTTTTTTTGGGATTACTCCTCTTGCCCCAAACAGCAATCCGGCGACGCTCCAATTTTCAAATTGGTATTTATATATATATATATATATATATATATATATATATATATATATATATATCATATATACCTACATCTTCTAGGTAGGATCGAAGGACAATTGAGGCAGTTTTTCAAAAATTGATCTGTAATTATACATCGGATCGAATAAGTGAATAGAACTAACCGTATCGTCAATTTAGTTGTGTATAAATGTTGTTATATACATATTTTCTGTAAGATTAATATTAACGGAGATATTTGAAATTTAGAGTTTTCAGCCTTCAGTAAAGCCCCATTCCTACTCATGTCCTAATAACAATAAGCTGTTATAACATGAACTTCTTTATTCTAAGCTTAAATCCCAAATATTGTTACCATGGGACCTTTATTATGCGAGATACAAGCAAATTCGTTGTGCGATAACATCACCAATTAAGGTTTTGTGTTCTTGTTAAGAAAATGTTCATTTAATCTATACCATAGCCAATATCAAACTGTTTTAATTAACACTAATGATCATATCTGTGATTTACAAAAATCTGACCAGGAATAGTGGGGAGGGGGGTTATTATTTGTCGGATCGTAAAATGTTATAGAGTCAATCTTGTTAAACTATTAAAGCTCTACAATTGTTGTACTATGTTATTATTCGTAACTCATGTACTAAGTAAGGGAAAGGATAGAAAAGGCCTCGTTCCTTCACAGTTCTTTATTCTTAGCGACAGAGCGCTTTCAGAGCATACGCTCCGTCATCAGTGCCCTGACCTTCACAAGGATGTTTCTGGAACCATGGATTCCCTGGGACTCTTTTTTTTTGTTTTCCTTCTGTAACTCTCTAACCTCTCTCCTACTCATCGCTTTTTGTTTAATATAAGTAGAGAATATGTGATAACGTGAGATCACGTGTGTCATAGTAGCACGTGGGGAATCTCCTTAGTTTACGCAGCCCCTGAGTGATGGACAGCAGATTTCCCTTGAGGTCGTACTCATGACGAAATTTTCAACAATTTTCTTTAATGTCCATGTCTGTTACGCAATTTTTTTTATTGTTACCAAACTCGATATTTAGTCGTTTTATGCAAAAAGAAAGATTAAGCTCGTTAACGGCTGAAATCGGGGGGAAATTCTCCAAGTGGGGAAAATTTGCAATATCTCCGTTGCAATAAGTCTGATCGAAAAAGCGTATAGAATAAATCGTATTGCAAATTTAATATTCTATAAATATCGTTACGTGCATTTATTCTCTATCCTGTATATTAACCGAGATATTTCCATTTTTCAGCATTCAGTAAACCCCCACTTCTACTCCTGTTACATAAACAATACTCTGGTATATAATAAAACGCATTATTCGAAGCTTAAATACCAAATATTGTTTTCCAGAGACCTTTATTATACGGGATAGATGCAAATATGTTCTTGTGACCCCCCGCCCCGTCTTAAATTCTTGGACTACTAAAATTTGATTCTTTGAGATAAAAATTATTCTGATTCATTATAAATTACAATACTAGGTATAGTTCATAGTTTTAAATAAAATGAAAATGTTATATTCTGATATGTTTCAGTTATTGCTTTCTTTCCGCTGAGTGTTTGCTGACCGGGGAAAGATTTCTTCACTTAATATTCACGGTGATGTGTTAGCAGTATGTGGGTTTATCTATTATTAATCTTCTCAATGGAAATCTGCTCAGTTTACGCAGCCCCTGCGTGACGGAATTTTATTTTTCAATCTTGTCAGGCCTGGCTGGGAGTTAGTCCGCATACATGTGTCAATTAGCGTGAAAGAGTTATTAGAGAGAAGGGATTTCACTATAGAGACGCCTCTACTCCACTAGCAAACCCCTTGGTTGAGATTAATCGGATTACCAGCGAGTGTATAATCAACTAGGGCACCCCATCCCATCCACACTGTGTATTAATGATTAATTACACCGATCAAAAGTCAATGAAAGTTACATTTTCCTTGTTTGGACAGAGCCCACTCGTAGCTGTATTCCTATTCTCTAATAGTGTTTGTTCTCCTCTCCATTGTACTATTACACCAGCTAATGAACCTCGCTTCCCAACGCTATCCTCCCTCCTTTCTTACAAACTTCATTCCGCCACCATTTCCCCAGATTTCCCACTTGCAGGCATGACACGCTACTTACCCCATCTCACCATATTTCTATTCTATTTCCTATTAAAAATCCGATTAGTAGAAGTGGGCGGTGAATAAAATTTTATTTGGTGGCGACATCAATACGTACTTGCTCTCATCTAGTAAAGATATGTTGTGAACAATATTATTTATTTAGCTTCGATTTTCGATTTTCCTCCCCTCTCCTGTCCAATTTCAGCAGTTAACGAACCTGATCTTTAGTTTAATATGAAACGCTTATATATCGACTTTGGTCACGTTCATAACAAACATTGGTTACGTTAGATCGGAAACAGTTATGTATGAAGATAAATAATTTTAGGACGACGATTATTAAAAGGGGTGTTCCCAGAAGGCCAAAAATGGGAAGCAAATATCACGGTTAATATTCATGATAGAGAAAATACTTATATAACAAAATGGTTAGGAAAGTAAATTTGAAATAACATTGATTATTTACAATTCTTCAATCTGACGTATAATAACGAAGTTTCGTTAACCCCGCCCCCTAAACCCCCTTCCAATTTCAGCCGTTAACCAACTCGGTCTTTAGTATTGCATAAAACGTTTGTAGATCGAGTTTGGTAACGATAAGACAAAAATTGCGACCGCTAGAGCAATAAGAGACAAGTGTATATATGTTACTGTAAATCCCCGGAGTGTGGTAAATCCTAAGATTTACAGGTAAATGTTAGGATTTTCCAGAAGCGTTGGTAATTGTCCGATTTTATCTTTCAAATCGGACTTTAGCCAGTAAATCTTAGGATTTCCCAAGAGGCTCGGTAAAAGCTAGAATTATCTCAATCAGGATGCGTCTTTGGGACTTTTACCAACAGATTTTGGTAAATCCTAACATTTCTCAGCGTCTGTTGGTAAAAGTCGGAATAAAGGTTATTTGAAATGAAAATTTTAGAATAAGTTTTATTATTATTTGTTATAGCATGGGAGAGAATTGTGGCACTTTGAATTGCACTTCATATTAGCAAACTTGCACAAACGTTTCTTATTTGAACATTTTTTTAAGTAGTTGCATTTTTTGAAACCCTGGCCACCAGCCAATGACTGTTGACGAACTGCGGTGCGAAGGCTAATCTCTTCGTCGGGCACTTCATCAGGAGACATGAAAATGAGGTAGGGGGGAGTATCCCTGTCCCCACTCCTCTGCACTGGACATTTACCTATGGAGCCTTGGGAAATCCGCACATTTACCAAACAGCATTGGTAAAAGTACGAAATCTCACATTTATTTAATGTTTTTCGGGCATTTACCAAGGCAGACGGTAAATCCGGCGATTGACCAACTGCCAAGCAGTAAAAGCTCGAATTTCATCTAGATTTCGGACTTTAACCATTGCTCTTGGTAAATCCTAGGATTTACCGGTAAGTCCTGACATTTACCACACTTCGGGGTTTTACAGTAACACATGTTGATATATATATAATTTTGAACGGACCCCATTGTTAATATGACATGAGTGAGAGTGGGGGTTTACTGAACGCCGAAAACTAAAAAAAAATGCAAATATAATAATAATCAAGATAGTCGAAAAACGCATATAACAACATTTATAGAACATTTAAATTAACATTTAATTCGAATTTTCGAAATTCCCCCTCTAACCTCCCCCCCCCCTACTCTCCGATTTCAGCCTTTAACTAACTTGATCTTTATTTTTACATTAAACGTTTCTATATCCAGTTTGGTACGGATCTAACAAAAAATACTACTGCTAGAGCGTGAACGGACAAATATATAAATCTCTCTCTCTCTCTCTCTCTCTCTCTCTCTCTCTCTCTCTCTATATATATATATATATATATATATATATATATATATATATATATAAATATCTTAATATATATAAATCTCCTGTCACGATGTTTGTCCGCGATGGACTCCTAAACTACTTAACCGATTTTAAATTAAATTGGCACACCGTGAGCAGTCTGGTCCAACTTGAGAGATAGGCTATATTAATTTTCTCTGAGACGAACATGAGTGGGGGTTATAAGGGAGGCCTGAAATTAAAAGTCGCGATATTTCGTTTTCTATTGGTTTTTTCGCAAATATGCACATAACAAAAGTTGTTTATTTTGTTATTTAGAGTAACTTTTGTCATAAACACTTTCATCGTATTACGAATTTTAAATGAGTTATACGCTTATGACTATAGCGGGAGTCAACAATATTATTTGGGACAAAAGACCCAACCCAAATAAATAAAACTCGGTATGTGTATTACCACTAACGCTTTCATTATAAGAAGCCATACCAACATTTCTAGGGACGGGCAGGAGTGGGGGTTTTAAGGGAAGCCAGAAATTAAAAATAGCGATATTTCGTTTCCTATTGGTTTATCGGCAAATATGAACATAACAAAAGTGGTTTATTTTGCTATTTAGAGTAACTTTTGTTATATACACTTTTTTCGTATACCGAATTATAAACGAGATATACGCTAAAAATTATAGCGGAAGTGAACAATTTTATTTGGCACAAAAGACTCAACCGAACTAAATAAAACACTCAGTATGTGTATTAGCACTAACGCCTTCCTTATAAAAAGCCATACTATTTCTAGGGACAGGCAGGAGTGGGGGTTATAAGGGAGACCTGAAATTAAAAATATTGATATTTCGTTTCCTATTGTAGTTTCGGCAAATATGCACATAACAAAAGTTGTTTATTTTGTTATTTAGAGAAATTTGCTCAAGAATTCTTTTCAATATGAACTACCAGGTACCTCACCTGGAAAAATTAATTCAAATGTATGTTAATATTTAGTACTTAATAATTCTAATCTATGCATAATGCACAGGAAACGGGAAATATGACAATATGGAGGACTGTGAAGTCTTACATAAAAAATTAGTTTTATTATTAACAAATCCACAGAAACGACGGGTATTAACCCTAAACACTGGGACGGGTAAATGTCAAAATATTGTGCAAAATAAAGCCTTGCCAAAAAAATACCATCAACATTCAGCCTCAAATGAATTCCCGAGCGAAGCCGGGTATCTGAGCTAGTATATATATATATATATATATATATATATATATATATATATATATATATATATATATATACAATTTTGAACGGACCTCATTTTCGTCATCTGCTTGGTAGGATCGATGGAAATTCGAGAAAAAAATTCATGAATACAACCTCCATAGCTAATCAACAATCCTTAAAGGAAATCTGCTAAAATGTAGGAACAAATATTTGCCTGTCATTGAATGTCATAGCATTGGGCTAATAGCTCATCGTAGAATCAACAATAACAAATGCGTGATACGGGAATCGTTACAAAACATTCTGTTTACTATACTACTGGGAAATTTTGATTGTGCAATTGGACCCATCAAATTAATCTAAAAACACCACTTATAGTTTTCAAGAGCAAGGTGTAACTCTAATTAACGGCGTATGGTCAAATAACAATGATGGATTGTTTTTATGAGTGGAGTCTAAATATGTTTGGCGTATCGGGATGATGGATTAATGGTCTCTATTAATTAAATGCTAATTCAATATTTGGTTGCATAATCCCTCCTCGTGTGAAGAATAGTTCTCTAGGTGATTTATTGTTTCTTCCTTTTATTTTTGTAGTTTTAATTACAAATTTCTATTTATTTTAAATTGCAAACAGATTCTATACCAAAGTACTTCTTTAGAGAAAAGACTTTACAAAATTTAAGTTACAAATTTTAGCAAAGAAAGCAGCTCAAGATACAACACTAATCCCAGAATTCTATCTCGTACCACTCTCATACATAAAAAGGTCCGTCACACAGGGGCTGTGTAAAGTAAGTAGATTTCCCACGTGAAGTTATCCAATAGAGAAATCTCCATACGAGAGCCAAGCAGTTACGGAAACGGCCGAACTAGCTTTTGGCGGGAAACTCACTCGTATTTACTCACTCGTATTGTTATCCGCCCCATGTAATAAAAATGGAAATATCTCGGTTGATATTCAAGATAGAGAATAAATGTATAGAACAATATTTATAGTAAATTTAATTTTCAATAAGATTGTTTCTATAAAATGTTTTGATCCGACGTATGGTAACGGAGATATTTCGAATTTTCAAAAAAACCCCCTCTAACCCCCCCCCCCTCCCACTGGTCCGATTTCAGCCATTAACGAACTTGATCTGTCTTTATGCATAAAACGTTTAAATCTCGAGTTGGTAACTAGAATAAAAAAATTTAGAACACTAGAGTGTTAACAGACATATATATAGTTTTGAACGGACCTCATTTTCGTCATCTCCTGGGTAGGATCGATGGACATTTGAGGAAATTGTTCGAAAATCGCGTCATGAGTACAACATGAATAGCTGAGGTCGTACTCATGACGCGAGTTTCGAAAAATTTCTTCAAATGTCCATCGATTCTACCCAGGAGATGACGAAAATGAGGTCCGTTCAAAATTATATATATATATATATATATATATATATATATATATATATATATGTCTGTTAACGCTCTAGCGGTCGCAATTTTAGTTTGATCGTTACGAAACTCGATATTTAACCGTTTTATGTAAAAATACAGATCAAGTTCGTTAATGGCTGAAATCGGACTAGAGAGGGGGGGGATTAGAGGAGGGATTTTCGAAAATTCAAAATATCTCCGTTATTATGCATCGGATCGAAACATTGTATAGAACCAATCTTATTGCAAATTAAATTTACTATAAATATCGTTATATACATTTATTCTCAATCTTGAATAGTAACCGAGATATTTGCATTTTTATGAGGTCTGTGGTAGGGTATAGTTCGGATTAGGTCGGCCATTTCCGTCATTGCTGGGCTCAGGTGGAAGCTTCTTCTAACCTTACCTGTCGTTTCTAACCTTAACTAAGCAGATTACCCACTTGCGTCACGTATTTGCATTTATTTCAAAACGTAAACGTTCAATGAGAACAATATTTGGTATTTAGGCTTCAAATAAAATACTTCATAGTATAACTGCTTATTATTGATACATGAGTAGGAGTGGGAGTTTACGTAAGGCCGAAAACTATAAAATGCAAATATCGTGGTTAATAATCAAGATAGTGGAAAAACGTACATAATAACATTTATAGAACATTGCAGTTGCAATAAGATCAGATAAGATACAATTCTTCGATCCAACAACAGACACATTAATAATTTTCGAAATAACCCCCCCCCCCCCACTGCTTGGATTTCAGCCATTACCGAACTTTATCTTCAGTGTTACATAAAACTAAAATATCCAACTTGGAAACGATCAAACAAAAATTACGACTACAAAAAAGTGGGGGAAAAAGCAAAAACTATATATATATATATATATATATATATATATATATATATATATATATATATATATAGTTTTGAACAGCCCTCATTTTCGTCATCTGCTGTGTAGGATCGATGGATATTGGAGGAAATAATTCGAAAATCGTGTCATGAGTACGACCTCAATAGCTGATTTCCCTTGAGGGAAATCTGCTAAAAACCCAGATTGAATGTAACCAACCAATAAGTTAACATTGAACTACATATCTTCAGGAGCTTTCAAGAATGTACCCAGTAAAACTAACGACATGCACGGTGCCATCGCACCGCAACCGCTTACCACGTGTACTCAATGTGCCTGAGTATTGACGGCATCTACCTACAGGTATGATAGCAGCATGTACACTGGTGGAAACAATCCACGTGATCCACCATAATGAGACGTAGTTCAAGAAAGGTTAACAATTCCACGATTTCTTGGAGAGTAGATTGGAAACTCCTGGCTAAGACCTGTGTGGTCTAGAGATCCACCCTGTTCATAGTGGTTTTCCAACTGGACTACAGATAGGATTGAAGAGACTAGGACTAGCTAGATGTCGACCTACTGCCAAAGGCGGCTATGGAACGAAATTTCGAAATAGGATTCGATGAAGTGCTTGGACTGTAGTATGAACCTTACAGTTACGTACATAGAAAAGACTTGCTGAAACAAGCTCTCCATTCTCATCACCTAGGAGAAATAACACCTCATCAACAACACCACCTCCAATATCTTTGAGAAACAAGTAATAAGTTCCGGTGGTGTTCTTTGAGTATATACTACAGTAATTGCAGTCATATCTGTTACTGCTTTACCATTTTGTTACGCGTTTAATGATGCCTTTGTTACCATCACTAATATAAAGTTCGTATGGTGTATATTTATGGTCTTTAAAAATTTTAACGTTCTTGGTCGAGTGATACTTGATCAAGCTTGCATAGTACTATCGATATTCCAGCCTCATCTTCAGTGCTCTAGAGTTTTACCCTGATTGACTGAGAGATTGGATTGAGGGCACTGGAACTATCCAATGTCTACATCAACCATACCAACCATAGCTAAAACTGATCTCTGGAAATAGGATTCAATGGATAGAGACGTTGGCTGGTAGAATGTGCCTAGAGTAATGTAAAAGCAAAGGGAAACCTATCTCGATAGGGTTAGTGCATAGATATAGATTCGATATAGATCTCAATCACCTTTCAACAAACAAGCAAAGAGAGGCATTTCCAAAGAGGATTGGACTAGAGAGGCAGGCAATGACTGGACGGTATATTGGTGACCTTGAGGATAGAGTGCGAAGAGGAGGGAGTGGAAAGTGGAGGATGCCACGATGAATAGGAATGAGGGAGAAAGCTCTCAACAAACATCCTATCGACTTTCTCCCAAGAAGAGGCTCCTCTCGACCAATATGCCACATCCCTCCTCCCCTTGGCCATCTACCACTTGCGCAACAGCACCCACTCCCCCAACCATTACATCAATCCTAAATCCACTTAGCATTGCCGGCACATTACTACACTTCACAAACCGTTATGCCCTCTAATCTTATTGTAGATATCTCTCGAGGGAAATCAGCTGTCGTGGATCTACTATTGACGGTATTTTTGAAAAATTAATCGGAATGATTCATCTATTCTCCCATGAAATTTCGAAAACGACGTCAGCTGAAATACATGTACACACAGAAGAACAACTTCGTAAAGGGTTGAAATGGGACAAGGAAGAGTAAGAGGTTTTTAGGGAGGTGGAAAGGAAGGCAACATCAAAATATCCCCTTTATTATAACTCTTGCCGAAAACAGTAATAGAACCAGTCTTGTTAAACTATTGATGCTCTAGAATTGTTGTTTCATATCTTTTTTTTTGTAACTCAAATATTAAGTGAATTATTCCAGCTTTCAGTTTCCCAGCATCTACTCATTTGATTTTTATTTAGATATAGAGACTAATATGGCAATTCTCTTTAGTTCTCTTGGAAGGATTTATTAAAATTTCCTCGGTAAATTCTGGTTTCTCTAGGAGAATCGGCTAAAACGAACTTTAACCTCTGCATGAAATATTTAGTTATATAACAGCTTAAAGTGAAAGGACGAGTTGGGTTTTATTGAAGGCTGAAAGCATAAAATACACACATTTCTATTAAAATTCATGTTACAGTGTACAACCATTAAAAACGTTATGCAACACTTTTGGTTACGATTCCTGTTAACGGACATATGCACTGTTTTTTTTTAAATTTGTATTCCTGCAATTTTTAGGGCATTAATGTACTTCATTTCTATTTTTTTTATATATGAAATATTTTAATATCGTATTTGGTGAAGACAAGCAAAAATTACGGCTGCTAAGGCGTTGATACACACGACACACGTACACAAACATACATATATATATATATATATATATAGAGAGAGAGAGAGAGAGAGAGAGAGAGAGAGAGAGAGGAGAGTGTTTGTAAGGGTAGGCATACTGGATGTCAAAAACAACCAACAAATTGTCTTTGTTTAAAACTTCTCATTTATTTTCGTCCCCAACACCCTCTTCCCAACCCTGAACACCCCTTTCCCTGCCCCTAATTCTGGTCCCTTTTCGGCCATTAATGAATATGATCTAAATTGTTCAACGAAACGGATATATAAGGGATAATAGGGGAGATATTTTGATTTTTCAAAATTTCCCCTATATCCCCTTTCCCACTGGTAAGATTTCAGCCATTATTATACTTGATCTTAGTTTTACATAAGTTGACATATTTGTTTGATTGTTAGGATACTCTGTATTTCAACGTTTTGAGTAAAACTAATGATCCAGTTCGTTAATGGCTGTAATCGTACCAGTGGGAGGGGTGGGATTTGAAGGGGAGAATATCGAAACCTAGAAATTCCATCGTTATTGTGAGTCGGATCAAAAAATGCTATACAATCAATATTGTTGTAAATTTAGTTTTCTATAATTGTTTATCTTTATACTTTATATTTCGTATCCCGAATATTGAACGTTTTATTTTTATATTATTTTCCCTGAAGATCACATGCCCAGCTTAAATTTTAATTTCTGATACATAGGTTTCCACTACGGGAATAATTTACCATATGTTGAGATTAGTTCACCAGCATGTCATTGCAGGATTTGAGAAAACTGTTTCGTTTCCGCAGCCTGTTCGTGGTGAACTTTTTTCCCCTTTATTCGGATAATTGGAATAGCTGTATTTTGCTGTAATTAATGAAGGCGCGGGCGCGTCGTAGAGGAAAAGATGCTCAGAGATTAGCGGAGAGGTGTTCATTAACAAAAGCGTGCTGAATAATGGTTGAACTGCCGTTACATACTGCCCTTATCATCTAGCTCATAATAACTCTTCCCTATTCTTCTCCTCATATCGATGAGGCTTTTCCTTTCAATAGGAGTCCACCTGCCTCATCTACCCATACACAGTTACGTATTCTCTTGGCTTTTTTTTTTTCAATTCCCAGTAAGATTACAGTGTAATAATGACAGAGCGATTCTATCGGCAAGACCAAGGACAATAATGCAATTGGGAGGTGACATTGGAGTTGATACCAATCGATTGGCAGCACTAATATACCTCAGCTAGGGGACGCTCATCTTTCCAGATCTTTAGTATTATATGACAACATCAAGATTACTTACAAGAATATTTGAGAGCAGGGATACATCAACAACATATTCTCATGCCTACAAAAAAATTCTAATATACGACAAAATTGAATTTACAATTTGTATGCTGTACCACTAGATTTTAAATTATAAGCATTAATTGACTCATTTGTATGTGTGTGTATAGATATGCTCATCTACATTTTTTTTTTAAATTTAGTACCATGTTCATTTATAAAATGTTTATTCATAACTTTTTTTTTGCTATTTGACATTGTATTATTTTAGCAGATTTTCCGCGATTTTCGAAACATTACTTGAAATGTCCATCGATCCTACTTAGGAGATGACGAAAATGAGGCCCGTTCAAAACTATATATATATTTGTCTGTTAACACTCTAGTGGTCGCTCTTTTGTTTAATCGTTGCCAAACTCAGTATTTAATCGTTTTATGTAAAAAGAAAGATCAAGTTTGTTAATGGCTGAAATCGAACCAGTGGAAGGGAGGATTTCGAAAATTCGATATCTCCGGTACTATACGTCGGATCGAAAAAGTGTATAGAACCAATCTTATTGTAAATGTAATTCTCAATAAATTGTGTTATGTACGTTTTTACTCTATCTCGTTTATTAACCGAGATATTTGTATTTTTATTAAGCGTGTGCGGATAAAGGACGAAATGAGATCGGCTGATGTCGGTTCTATTCGTAAGTCTCCGAAAGCTAGTTAGGCCATTTCCGTAACTGTTCGGCTCTCTTGAAATTGGTTTAGAAACTCGTTACTACTACTGTTATTAGTATGCAGATTTCTCTCTTGTTAAACTTCAAGTGGGAAATCTACTTAGTTTACGCAGCCCCTGCGTGACGGACTTTTTTACTTTTTAAATGTCAAATCACCTTTCATGTGATGTCCATAAATAAATAAATTCAAAAAATAGTATTACATGTATATTTATCTGACACATCGACTTTTCAATTATTCCCCCACTAATTCCCCCTCATCCTCACCCAAGGCCGATTTCAACCATTACGAAATATAATCTTTAGTTTTTCACGAAACGATTAAACACCGGTGTTGGTCAAATAAAAGCATGTAGTTTACAAGGTAAAATCGTTAATGAGGACGTCATACCGAAAACATTTGCACAAATTTCATGCTGTGGAACAATTTTCATATTTCGACTACTCCTCTGTCGACAGAAACATGTATATATTATAAAGAAAAAAAATATAGAAAACTAACTTTACAACGTGATTGATTATATAGCAATTTCGATCCGAATCACAATAGCAGGGGAATTTCTAATTCTCTATATTCTCCCCCTCAAATTCCACTCCTCCCACAGGTCTGAGTACAGTCATTAATGAACTGAATCGTTAGTTTTACTCAAAACGTTGAAATATAGAGTATGCTAACAATCAAACAAACATGTCGACTTATGTAAAACTATGATCAAGTTCGTTAATTTATGATTCGGCACGTTATTTCTTTAAGTTAGTGCAAGCATCTCATCATTTATAAAGCGTGTCACCCATTGATAAATTTAAGACTAATAACTAAAGGATGCCAATGAGTTACAAAGATGTTATATATTTAGAGTGTTATTAAGGTTGTTAACAAACTTATTTCATTATACATAATTATAAAATGAATGATTTTACCAATTCTATTAATTGAATTGAAGCTAATTGTATAAGGAATATATCTTCTCATTTATAATTCGTCCACCCATTAATAAATGTAATACTAATAACTAAGTATGTCAATGAATTACAAAGAATGTTATATATTTAGAGTGTTATTAAGATTGTTAACAAACTTAATTCATCATACATAATTAATAAATTGATAGATTTTATAAATTCTATTCATTGAATTTAACCCTCCGGCGGGCGCGCTGCGGTATTTGGACCGCAATCTGAACATCTGTCAAAATACTAGAAAGAGAAATGACTTCAGCGGGCTGGGGGTTCCAGGTATTTGTATATCAACATGTTCTGGCATGTTGAGTCGGTTTCCTGAGAGCTAAAAAAATTTGCTACCTTTGTGGGACGCATCGAAATAATAGAACAAGCGTTGTATGCAATATGTGCCAAAGGAATTTTTGCCGAAATCACAGTATCCATCAAGTAACGTGCAATAATTGTAAGGGAAATGCTTTATACGAGGAAGAAGTTTGATTTTTGTTCTGTAATATAAAAAAAAGTTCATTTTTTCTAGTTCCTAATTGATAAATTAATTTTTTTTTCTAGCAAATTTTGAACAGAATATTTTTTCTGTATTTGATCATTTATAACCTTGAACTTATTTTTTTTATTATATAAATAATATACTATTAATAATATTAT
Source organism: Riptortus pedestris (assembly GCA_019009955.1). Lineage (NCBI taxonomy): Eukaryota > Metazoa > Arthropoda > Insecta > Hemiptera > Alydidae > Riptortus > Riptortus pedestris. The sequence goes on from CM032233.1 coordinate 123,444,118, forward strand.
AAAACATAAAATTATTGTTCCTATACCACTATTCCTACGTTCCTGAATATCCTATGTTGGTGGTTATTTATAATAATCAATTTATTATTAAAATATCTCAATCATTATTCTACCTATTGCAAGGTTGTTTTTTATATTCCAAAGCTATTTATAAAGACAAATGTTTAGCCATCCTTTACTTAGAAATATGATAACGTATAATTTTTATGCATTAGAATTTCTGTAAAACCAAAGCAAAAATGAATAAACAACAAAAATAAGTAAGTTATTGCTTATTTTCTAATAAAAAATAGAAAAAAACAAAATGCGGTCCAGACACCGCAGCGCGCCCGCTAACGCAACTCACCTAGGCGTGCCCGCCGGAGGGTTAAGCTAATTGTATAAGGGATGTATTTTACAAGTTTGTTATTTAATTATATGTATATATATATATATATATATATATATATATATATAACAATATATTTATCCTGTCAGTATTAACGTTCTAGTCATTGTAATTTTTATTTGATCGTTTCCTAACTCGATATTACAATGTTTCATGAAAAACAAGAAATGGAGTTCATTAATGGGCTAATCGCAATTGCGGGAGTAAATTTAAAAACCGCATAACTTTTTTTATGATGTTTTTTTATTGCTGTAAATTGAATATTGACAGAGTTCGAGAGTAGTTATTGTTTTCAGCTTTCAGGCAATGCCGAACTCATGCTTTCACTTAAAGCTGTTATATAACTAAATATTTTATCCAGAGGTTAAAGTTCGTTTTAGCAGGCTCTCCTAGGGAAATCGGCGACTAGGGTTTTCCTCATGGGACGGTTTTAAAAAACAATCCTCGTAACTCGGAGATGATGAAACTAACGTCCATTCAAACTTATATATATATTACATGCTTTCGACCAGGTTATTATGGATGGCGTGGTTGTTTGTTGAGGCTTGGGGTTAATGTTTATGAAAGAAGCTTTAGTCTAGGCCAATAAATCGAGAATTCTATTTTCTCTTCCTCAGGGCAGTAAACAGGTATTGTTAATCGTTTTATGTGAAAAGAAAGATCAAGTATCAATCGGACCACTGGGAAGTGGCGTTTAGGATTTTTAGAGGAGTATTTTCAAAAATTCGAAATATTTCCGTTACTTTACGTCGGATCGAAACATTGTATAGAACCAATCTTATTACAAATGAAATGTACTATAATTATTGTTATATACATTTATTCTCAAATCTTGAATAGTAACCGAGATATTTACATTTTTCAAGTTTTCAGCCTTCAGCAAATCATCTCTCCTACTCATTTCAATTTAATAATAAACTGTTACATCATGAACCAGTTCATTCCAAGGTTAAATAACAAATATTGTTTTCATTGATCTTCTACTTTGTGAGATATATGCCAATACGATCTGTCGACCCCCCCCCCCTCTTATTTTGTTCTTTGACTACTAAAATTTGAGTGATTGAGATAAAAATTATTCTGATTCATTATAAATTACAGTACTGTATATCGTAAATAATTATAAATAAAATTAATATGTTATATTTTGATATATTTCTGTAATTGTTTTTCTTTCCCGTGAGGAACATTTCTATGAATCTGTTTCACTCTGAGTGGTTGGCAGACCTGTTTGTTTACAATTCAGACGCTTTCCGTTTATTAAAATTGGCTGAATGATTTCTCTTTACCGTTTGTATATTCACCTAATATTCACGGTGGTGTGTTATAAGTATGTAGATTCATCTATTGTAAAATCTCAGGTGGGAAATCTGCTTATTTTACGCAGTCCCTGTGTGACGGACATATTTTTCCCCTTTGCGTTGGAACGGAGGGGGGTGTCGCATAAAAAAAAAAAAATGAAATAATTTTAAACGAAATGCAACAAAGCATTTTGTTTATTTAATTTAAGAAAAACTCTAAGGAAGTAAGCATCAGGACATGAAGGAACAGCAGGACTTTAGAGAAACACTCCACCATATTGATGAAGTCATCTGGGACAGTTGCCAGTGTCGCTGGACCAACTCCAGCACTGGTAGGATGTCCTACAATTTTTCCCCAGATGACGCTAATAGATTTTCAGCCTTCAGGACCTTTGCCCAAGAGGTGTTGAAAACCAAGTAAAAATGTATTTATTTGTAAATTATATGTATTATTTATGTGAGTTTAGGCTAGTTAGTTAGGCTCTTGCTGCCACTTCACTGAACAGAGGCAAAGGAGTCGCAGCTGCGGGTTCCCCTAGGACTTTTCGGACTTCAACAAGATCTCTCCCATGTTGCACATTTATGCTTAGCCGTGCTCGGTGAGCTAGGCTAAGTTTCCTGGCCCAATTTATCTATTCAACATTTTTATATCACTTATTGAATGGAGACGGCTGGTATGGGGAAACCCGAAGGTACAGCAGGGACAGAGGTGGGAGAAAAATAAAATAAAAGTAAACATCAGATTTTGATAAATGGGCGTTTAGAGAATGCATAGAGCCAACAAGTGTTATTTCCATCACTGAATCTGACATTTCATCTTTTCCAATGCAATAGGTGACTGGTTTTTCGGGGGCGACTTACATAATTGTCAAAACGTAACTATTGTAAAGCAACCTTGAGCAATGACCTTGATCTTTACTGGGAAAGAAAAGGTCTCCTTATGTTGGATAAGAGTGAGAACGATTTCTAGTTATTGTATTGGGCGAGGAGATTGTTGGGGCTAAGTGAGAATTGATAGCCAGTTGTGCCATGGCCTTCTCCACTATACTGAAAGAAGAGCAGCTCTCTCCATTGAGGGCCATCCAACCTCAGACGATTAAGGTGGATACCCCCCTTCGACTTACACGTGCGCAGGGGTTGCCTGAACTAAACCCATTTCGTTGAACCTTAAATGACGGAAGGTCAATAGATGAAAATAAAAATGAAATATATCCCGATTATTTATTTCTTAATCTGTGAGTGTGAATAGGCTTCTTATCCCAAACATAAATATTTCTAAAAAAGCCTATCATTTTCAGGAATGCAACTGTTTAATGCGCAGCCCGAATGTATTAAAAAATATTCTTTGTTTAAAAATAAATTCAGAACTTCATAAAAAAAGTACTTTGTAAAGGGATACCCCTTCCAATTACACAGACGGAAGTATTGCTTGAACTCAACCCATTTCGTTGATGGTAAAATGACGGAATGTCGATAGATTAAAAACATTTTATATATCTCTAACTTATATTTATATAAAAATTGGTCAACAAATATTTTATAATCTGGAACATTATTTCTTTATGTTGGAGTAAAGTATCTCATCCATAAAAAGGGTGCATCCTTTAATAAACCTAACGCCAAGAACATATTATGCCAGTGAATTATAAAGCATGTTATATATTTCGTGATTTCTTAGGATTGTTAACGAACTTAATTCATTATACATAATTAATAAATTGATAGAGTTTATAAATTCTATTCATTGAATTTAAGCTAATTGTATTAGGACTGTAACTCATCATTTATAAAGGGTGGTATCCTTTAATAAATCTAAGACTAATTATAAAGGATGTCAGTGAATTATAAAGAATGTTATGTATTCATAGTTTTATTAAGATAGTCAACAAAATTAATTCATTATACATAATTAATAAATTGATAGAGTTTATAAATTCTATTCATTGAATTTGAGCTAATTGTATTAGGAATGTAACTCATCATTTATAAAGGGTGGTATCCTTTAATAAATCTAAGACTAATTATAAAGGATGTCAATGAATTATAAAGCATGTTATATATTCATAGCTTTATTAAGATAGTCAACAAAATTAATTCATTATACTTAATTAATAAATTGATAGAGTTTATCAATTCTATTCATTGAATTTGAGCTAATTGTATTAGGAATGTTTTATATAAGTTCGCTATTTAATAATATGTGAAGAAATCAATTGACATAATTTAAAGGATTTCTTTCTAGGAAACAAAACTATATTTGACGTATCCTATTAGGTTTTTTTAAAAAGATTTAATGTAAATGAATTCATTTCTCATGTTTAACGCCCATTATGGCGCCTGTTCAGGTTTTTTGCGTATATTATATAGCGATTGGTAACGACTAACAAGATAGAGACGTTACATCAATACATTAATACTGATGATGAGTATGAAAATCGAATAGAGAACAACTATAAAAACTATTTTCAAACGTCATGAGGAGTGGGGGGTGTTTACCAAAGGATAAAAACAAACACAAAAAAGCATTCTGTCCTGTTAATATTACTAAAAATGTGGATTAATATTAGGAAAGATATGTAGAACAGCACAATTCTGGAGATGTATGGAATTTTAGTTATTCCCTCCGCTAATCCTTCCCTTCTCCTGCTCTGATTTCAGCCAATAAAAAAAAAAAAATTGTTTAGTTTTAGTTGAGAAGGACTTAATATCAATCCAATATATATATATATATATATATATATATATATATATATATATATATATATACACACACACATAGTAGTACGGACATTATTTTTAGGAGATGTAGATTTATCTTTTAAACATTTAAATAAGCAATACCCAACTTAAATTTGAAGACGCGTTTAAATGGACGTCCCCGTAATTTAAGAAAAAGAGAATTAAACGTGACATGAAGTCATCTGGTATGCTTATAAACTCGAGATGAACACTATCAAAACTTCTTTGGCACAAAATAAAACCCTAAAATATTCCTCCGATTTGGAAAATCGGTCCAAAAAATGTATGATATATGGTCTGCTTAAGGTGGCGACCAGTTTCTCATCATTTGTGAAGCATGTCCTCTTCTAATCTAACAATAATTAAGCTTGTTGATAACTTAAAAAACATGTTATATATTTATTGTGTTATTAATAACATTACTAATGTAATTATTTTTGTAACTATGAAATTCATTGAATGTAACTATTAAATTCATAAATTTTGTAAAGTGTATTCTTTGAACTTGTCCTAATTTTATAACAAATGTATTAAATAATATGCGAAGAAACCAATTTTCATAATATTAGCATAATAGTTGTATTACAGAAAATCAAAAATATTTGACCTATCCTATTATATATATATATATATATATATATATATATATAAATATTTAATGACAATAAATAAATTTTCTTTCATGTGCGAGCCCAGGTTAGGTTATGAAGCTCCTGGATGGCGTACTTTTAGCAGATTTCCCTTAAGGGAAATCAGCTATTGAGATCGTACTCATGACGCTATTTTCGAAACATTTCTTCAAATGTCCATCGATCCTACCTAGGAGATGACGAAAATGAGGTCCGTTCAAAATTATATACATATATATATATATATATATATATATATATATATATATATATATATATATATATATATGTGTGTGTGTGTGTGTGTGTGTGTGTGTGTGTGTCTGTTAACGCTCTAGCGGTCGCAATTTTTGTTTGATCGTTACCAAACTCGATATTTAAACGTTTTATGCAAAAAGACAGATCAAGTTCGTTAATGGCTGAAATCGGACCAGTGGGAGAGGGGTTTTAGAGGGGGGATTTTCGACAATTCGAAATATCTCCGTTACCATATGTCGGATCAAAACATGGCATAGAACCAATCTTATTGCAAATTAAATTTACTATAAATATTGTTCTATACATTTATTCTGTATCTTGAATATTAACCGAGATATTTGCTATTGTATTGTGTGTGTGGTCGGCAGGAGTCGGATATGTTCAGGATTTTCCGCCGAGAGCTAGGGCGGCCGTTTCCGTAACTGTCGTCCCTCGTGGATAGGTTTAGAGATTCCTTACTACTACTGTTGTTATTAGGCAGATTTCTCTATTGTTAAACACCACGAGGGAAATCTGTTTAGTTTCCGCAGGCCCTGCGTGACGGACTTTTATATCATTGACTATTCGTTATGCTTGTATTGAGCGTAAACTAACTGACTATGAGATGACTGCTTGTGGTGTTAGCTGCCTCCTGCGATTAGACTGACCTGAAGGGTCAGTTGTGCACATTATCAGCATCTTTCGAGGAGATAAATGACCCCCTCAGAGTATAATGTTTATCATCGGCATCAGTTTATGATTATTGACCGAGTCTCCCTTCACTCTCCGTTTCCAAGTAGCTTTAGATAATCCTCTATCAAGGAAATAACTTTCTTTTGGACATTGGAGTAGTACTTTCCCTTAAGTTGGTTCCATTATAAGGAAGAAGATGCAATCATTGGGCTCGTAGGAATAACGTTTCTCTAACAAGCAGGGTTTTATGAAGTTGAGTAAAGAGGGTGGCTGGGGGCGCGGGTACTTTCTCGAAACACACTAGTTATGTAATATTGAGAGGGGGAGGGTGGCTGAGGAGAGAAGGCCGGCCTAGTAACGGCATTCCCCCTTCACCCCAGTACTACAGCCATACAGCCATCAACTTAAAGCTCCTTACTTCAATGCACTCACGGCAGTTGTGTGTATCCCATTACAGCATTATACTTAAGGGGGTAGTGAAGCCCATCTATAAGGGTCAAGGACCCCCGACTACTAAAAGAGGTACCGTTGTGGGGGAGTTAAAGGCTGATATAACAGATGCAGTTGTGAGGCTGGTTAGGGCTAACAAATACACTTGTATGGGTCCATGAGACTACTAAAAGTCCGGCTGCGTAAACTAAGCAAATTTCCCACGTAAAGTTATATAATACAGAAATCTCCATACCAGTGCCGAACTAGCTTTCGGCGGGAACGAATAGAAGCGAAAATAGCTTGTTCGTTTCACTTTATAAAAATGCAAATATCTTGGTTAATATTCAAGATAGGGAATAAATGCGTATAACAATATTTATAGTAAATTTAATTTGTAATAAGAGTGGTTCTGTACAATTTCTTAATCCGACGTATAGTTATAGAGATATTTTGAATTTTCGAAATTCCCCCTCTAAACCCCCACTCCCACGATTTCAACCGTTAACGAACTTGATCTTCCTTTTTTCATAAAACGATTAAATACCGAGTTTGGAGACGATTAAACAAAAATTGCGACCGCTAGAGTGCTAACAGACAAATATATATATATATATATATATATATATATATATTTGAACGGACCTTATTTTCGTCATCTCCTGGGTAGGATTGGTGGACATTTGAAGAAATTGTTCGAAAATCGCGTCACGAGTACGACCTCTATAGCTAATAGCTAATTTCCCGTAAGGGAAATCTGCTAAAGGAGTTACAGTTGTGGTGAGGGTGCTCAAGGCTGGTATACAGATGCAGTTGTGAGGGTGGTTAGGGGTTGTGAAGGTGGCGTGACTTCTGCCGTAACAAATATAGTTGTGAGGGTCCTTGAGACTACTAAAGAAGGTGCAGTTGTGAGGGTGGTCAAGGATGGTATACAGATGCAGTTGTGAGGGTGGTTAGGGGTTGTGAGGGTGGCGTGACTTCTGCTGTAACAAATACAGTTGTGAGGGTCCTTGAGACTACTAAAGAAGGTGCAGTTGTGAGGGTGGTCAAGGATGGTATACAGATGCAGTTGTGAGGGTGGTTAGGGGTTGTGAAGGTGGCGTGACTTCTGCCGTAACAAATACAGTTGTGAGGGTCCTTGAGACTACTAAAGGACTTACAGTTGTGAGGGTGGTCAAGGCTGGTATAACAGATGCAGTTGTGAGGGTGGTGAAGTTGGCGTGACTTCTGCCGTAACAAATACAGTTGTGAGGGTCCTTGAGACTACTAAAGGACTTACAGTTGTGAGGGTGGTCAAGGCTGGTATAACAGATGCAGTTGTGAGGGTGGTTAGGGGTTGTGAAGTTGGCGTGACTTCTGCCGTAACAAATACAGTTGTGAGGGTCCTTGAGACTACTAAAGAAGGTGCAGTTGTGAGGGTGGTCAAGGATGGTATAACAGAGGTGAGGGTAGTGGAGCTTATCAATAAGGAGTCCTTGAGGCTACGATAAAAGTCCATCACGCAGGGGCTGCGTAAACTTAGCAGATTTCCCACTTGAAGCTTTCCAATACATAAATCTACACGCTGGTAACAGCACCGTGTACATTAAGTTGGTTAATACAAACGGTAATGAGAAATCATTCAGTCCATTTACATTGTTATAATCTCCACAACGGAAAGCGTCTGAATTGGGAACGAAGAGGTCAGCCAAACTCTGAGAGCAGAATAGATAGATGGAAATATTCTAGCCCGGAAAGAAGAACAATTACACAAATATATCTGAATAAAACATATTAATTTTATTTAAAACCGTTCACTATAGCTAGTGCTGGGATGGTTTATGAATCTGAATAATTTTTATTAATCAAATTTTAGTAATCCAAAAACAAAACAAGTGGAACGGGATCTACAGAAGCCTGATTTAACAGATAACGTGGTGGGATTGGTGAAGTCTTCCGAAATAAATACAGTTATTTATTTAGGCACAGATACAGTTATTTATTTAGGCACACTTATACAGTTATTTAGGCTCCTTGAGATTACCGTAAAGCTATGAGAGTGGTCAATGTTGCCATAGCATATGTGGTTGATGGGAGGGAGGTGGTGGGTGTCTTTGAGGATGGATCAGTTGGCAGTCATTGGGAGATTTCTGCATATTCTCATTAGCACTTGAAAGCTGCTAAAACAGTGCCGAACATGATTCTCTAATATGGAAAAATGTCCAAATTGGAAATTAACGTTCGATATTAGTTTTGAGGGATTATTGTCGAAACGAACAACTGAGAAGAGGAACATACAAGAGCAGGGCATATTGGTGGAATTCTCCTGGTTTATTTATTTAGAACTAGCTAAGGTACCCCGCTTCGACCGGAAAATCATTTGAGGCTGAATGATGATAGTATTTTTATAGCAGGACTTTACATTGTACAATATTTTTACATTTTAACGTTTCAATGCTTAGGATTTAGACCCGAGTACCCGGCGTGCTGGGGATATGTGAATAATAAAAGTATTTGTTTTGTACTTAATTCAACAAAATACACAATATTTTTATATTACCCGTTTCTTGTGCATGTATCTTTTTTATATATAACATAACCATAGATTATCATATTATTATAGTCAAAAATACGAAATTACGTTGATTTCGATTTAGTCTTTTGAGTCCCATAACATTGTTGACCGCTTCAATAGTTTTTCGTGTATACCTCATTCAAACTTCTATATACGGCTAAAGTGCATATACATAAAGTTACTTTAAATAACAAAATAAACAACTTTTGTTATGTGCATAATTGCCGAAAAACCAATAAGAAACGAAATATCACTATTTTTAATTTCAGACCTCCCTTACAGCTGCCACTCCAATTCCGTAACTCGAAATTTTAATATAGCTTTTAATCAGGGAGGTGTTAATACCAAATCACATACGGAGTTTCGTTTAGTTCGGATTGAGTCTTTTGTGCCTTATAAAATTGTTGACTTCCTTATAACCTCCACTCCTGTCCGTCTCAGAGAATATTAATATAGCCAAAAACATAACCTAGGTTAGTAGTAACATATATACCAAGTTTCATAAAATTCGGTTCAGCCGTTTACGATTTTATAAAGGACATACAAACAAACATTCATTTATATATATATATATATATATATATATATATATATATATATATTTATATATAGATTATTGGGGCAACTTAATAGGTGAGAGGTGGATCCGGGATGAGTCGCGTGTATGGATAGTATTTACTTTAGGGCATTTAACTCATAATATTTGTGGTGGGGGATTATTGTCGCCAATAATGAATGAATGAATATTTTTATTGCGTTTAAAATTTAACAATTTTATAGCAAGGGTTCAGCCACATTTTTCTTTTATCTTTTCTTTATATAAATATAAACAGAGAATTCACATAAAAATAAGAAAAATAAAAACTATATACAATAATTACTAAAGGAAAAAAGACATAAAACATTAATTTTATTTTAATTATTGTTAATTATATTAATTATATTGTTAGCATTCTTTTCCCTCTGACGTAAAGACTTCTAAGTATGAAAACATATATGCAGTTTATTTTATTCTTGTCCATAAGGTCAAACAGATTATCCATGGATTGCTGTGGAATGTTGAGACTTTTCAGGAGGTGGTTTCTTCTCTCTGCTAAAACGGGGCATTTAAGGATGAAGTGCGTAACGGTGTCTTGGCTATCTTCGCAAAGGGGGCATGGCTTTTCTGGATTGAATGCGTAAATTGTCCTGCCAACTACCAATCATTGATTTTTAGTCCCAAATAAGCGGATTTGAGATATAACTTTGGTCTTAAAAAATGGCACATTTTGGTACAGGTACTCCTCGCCTCTGCCAAGAGAGCTAATTCTTCTAAAGTACTGGCTATATGTGCTGTTTAAAACTCTTTCAATATCTAACGAAATTAAATGGTTCTCGAGAGCCTCTAAATAAGTCTTTATTTTTCCATTAATATTTCCCGCCCTTTCCAATTCCACCAAGTTTCCTCCTATACGCCCAAGATACCCTTCCAGTTCATTCCCTCAATTAAAGTATCGCCAATAATCAACTATATAATGGCATTTAGTTGAATGATTCCTGAGTTTCATGGGCGAATTAGAAATATGAAAAGGTTCGGGCAATCTCCGTTATCTATTATTATACATATTGTCATATGTAAAAATTCAATTCCATTAAAACAAGATCACTATTGGTTGTAATATAGCAGGTAAATGATTAATATTTAATACAGGCAGCGCTGGGTGAGACGTGAGAGGCTATCAGCTGCAGAGTGGTTGAGAGTTTCAAGAAGGAGGTAAGAGTAAATTTAGCCCCGACTACTGTTTCTCCCTCCCCTAATACACATCTTATTTTTTTCAAAACCTTCCATTTCTCGCCGAGCCAAGACCCAGTCTCTCGTATGTTAGGAAAATCTTAGCAGACAGAAACTACTTTCTTTCCCGAGTATTAAAAAGTCCGTCACGCAGTGGCTGCGAAAAGTAAACAGATTCCCCTCCTGAAGTTTAACAATAGATAAATCTACTGGTAACACGACACCACCGTGAATATTAAGTGAATAAATAGAAAAGGCAATAAGAAATATTTTAGTCAATTTTAATAAACTCCCGACGGGAAGCATCTGGAAAGGAAACAAAACCGGTTTGCCAACCTCTCACTGGAAAGAAAAACAATTACTGAAATATATCAGAATATATAACATATTAATTTTATTGAAAACTATTAACTATATCTAGTACTATAATTTATAATGAATCAGATAATTTTGATCTCACTCAATCAAATTTTAGTAGTCCAAGATCTTAAGACGAGGTGACGTTTATTATTATTATTATTATTATTTATTAACGTCCACCTTTTGCAACTCAGGCTAATCGGGACGGGTTTCAACGCCAAGCGTATTCGGCTAATGAGTGCTTTCTCATATGTGAACTGGCCTCCTGAGAGCTACGACATGTTTGTAAACGACGCTGATAGATTTTCATCCTTCAGGACATTTGCCCAAGAGGTGTTGAAAGAAAAATAAAATTGAATTTATTTGTAAATTATATGTATAGTTTTATGTGAGTTTAGGCTAATATTTAGGCTCTAGGTATGTAGGCTAGTTAGTTAGGCTCTTGCTGCCACTTCTTTGAACAGAGGCAAAGGAGTCGCAGCTGCGGGTTTCCCTAGGACTTTTCGGACTTAAACTAAATCTCCCAAATGTTGCACTTTAATGCTTAGCCGTGCTCGGTGAGTTAGGCTAAGTTACCTGGCCCAATTTATCTATTCAAAATTTTATATCTCTTATTAAATGGAGACCGCTGGTATGGGGAAACCCTAAGGTACAGCGGGGGCAGAGGTGGGGAGAAAAAAAAAAAAAAAAAAAAAAAAAAAAAAAAAAAGAATATTAAGTGAATAAATACATACGGTGACAAGAAATCGTTCAGTAAATTTTAACAATTTCAGGACGGGAAGCGTATGAAATGTAAACAGGTCTTCCAACCTCTCACCGAAAAGAAAAGCAATTACTGAAATATATAAATTTTATTGAATACTATTTACTACATCTAGTACTGTAATTTATAATGAATCAGAATAAGTTTTATCTCATTCAATCAAATTTTAGTGGTCTACAAACTTAAGAAAGGAGGGGGGGGGGTCACCAAATATATTTGCATGCATCTCATGTACAATAAAGGTCTCTTAAAACAATATTTTGTATTTAAGCTACGAATAAAGTAGTTTATTATCTAACAGAGTATTGTTTATGTAACATGAGTAGAAGTGGGGGTTTGGTGAAGGGTGAAAAGTGAAAAATGTTAGTATCTCGGTTAACATTCGAGATAGGGAATAAATGTATATAACAATATTTATAGTACATAACATTTGCAATAATATTGATTCTATACACTTTTTCAATCCGACGTATAGTAAAAGAGATATTTCGAATTTTCAAAATTCTCCCCTCTAACAACCCCCCTCCCTCCCTTTTTTCATATTTCAGCAGCTTTTTACATAAAACAATTAAATATCGAGTTTGGTAATGATCAAACAATAATTGCGACCGCTACGGCGGTAACAGACAGACAGACAGACACACACACACACACACACACACACACACACACACACACACACACACACGTATATTTATATATACGCACATCTGCTATGTAGGATCAATGGACATTTGAAGAAAAATTTCGAAAATCACGTCATGAGTACGATCTCAATAGCTGATTTTCCTTAATGGGAATTAGCTAAAAAGAGAATAGGTTTTAATGGAAAAGAAATGATTGATATATCTATCTGTCTATTTGTTGCAATTTTATTAACTAAATCATTCAGTGTTTTGTTATTTCTGAGAAAATCGATCCTAGCAGGTAAATGTCCTCACTGCCGGATCGACCTCAGCTGAGATTGTATAAAAATATTGCTGTCTGTTAATTTGTACCAATCTATCAAAATGTATAATATAATTATTAAAATATTTACTATTAATTTTTTTAAAACAATTTGCACCCGCAGTGGATTATTTTCAAAGAAATCAATTGTCCATCGAGAGAGTAAAGAGAATCTCCTATAATTAGAATGTAATAAATGTTTGCAGTGGATTTTAAGAAATAGAAAGTTATCCTGCAGTATGAAATTAAAATGTTTACTTCGACCATCCGGACGCAGGTATTACGTGAGAATGACTGAAGAGAATTGATTCATATTATTCTCTGTCGGTGCCAAGTGTTGCTTCAATCTTTATGTTTATTGCTACCCATCAACGGCGCCAGTTATATAAATACATACTTCCTAGTCTCTGGTAGAATTTGGTGAATTTCCCTTAAAGAAACCAACTGTTGAACATGTACTCGTTTAACTAGTCTATCTCAATGACGATATAGAACCGTTCATATATATATATATATATATATATATATATATATATATATATATATGTGTGTGTGTGTGTGTGTGTGTGTGTGTGTGTGTGTGTGTGTGTGTGTGTGTGTGTGTGTGTGTGTAGATGGGGTATGTGCAATTGTTTTAATGCAAGGCAATGAGACTTGGAGTGCCATAATACCATACTTTTTATGACGGGTTCTTGTAGAAAATCAAATTCTAAAACTAGTTTATATCAGAGAATTTTTGGATTTGCCGGAACTTTTAGCCATAAAATGCCAATAACATGTTTTTAACACGAATGCTTATAGATGAAACGGTAAATTTTATTGGAAAATGCTTTAGTATCTTTGAAACAAGACAACGAGAAAACGAAGGGATTCTGAAAAAATAAAAACGATTTAAGTCGGCATCCTATTGGAAATTCCAAAGATATGGTTGCTGGAGAAGTATTGGAGTAGTTTATGAGACACAATATGAACTGAAAAGATATTAAGGGGTCACAATTATGACATAGCACGTGAGAAATCTGCTTCGTTTACGCAGCCCCTGCGTGACGGACTTTACTCTTATTTTGTTTTCATGTTTAGATTAACCCACATTTCCACCGATTGAATGTACAGTTTTGAGCAATCGCATCACCAATCACCTCATGACCAACATAAATTTACGAATACATAGGCTTATTATTAGTAAAGAAATAGGAAATGAAATAAAATTTCATTAGCGTAACTTTCCAGCGGGTGGGAAATCTACTGATTTTACGCAGCCCCTGCGTGACAGGACTTCCAAATAAATAAATAAGATGTCATAAAATGAAATATGTTTATTTCCACTAAATATTAACATAACATAATAGTATTCGTCAAATTGTCTTCTTTTCTACAAACAATTTTCTTATGTTATGTCAATTAATTTCTTTACATGCTATTGGGTAACATTTATACTTACATAATAAATTCGTTATAATTTTATATCAAATTCTAAGAATTCATATTATAAAATACATTTAAATTTATATACCATAAATTAATTTCCAATTAAAAATTAAAATCTCTAAATATACGTACATAAAGATTTATTTATGTATTGACATGCAATTGTATTGAAGGATGACAAGCTTTATAAAGAACTAGCTCAGATACCCGGCTTCGCCCGGGAATTGATTTGAGGCTGAATGGTGATGGTGTTTTTTTGGCTTTACTTTGCACACTATTTTGACATTTACCCGTCCCAATTTTTAGGATTTATACCCGTTGTTGGGGTGGATTTGTTAATAATAAAATTAATTTTTTATGCGAGACTTCACTGTTCTCCATATTGTCATATTTCCCGTCTCCTGTGCATTATGCATATATTATAGTTATTAAGGACAAAATATTAACATAGATTTGAATTAGTTCAAATTGGAAAGAATTGTTCAGCATATCAATATTTCTACGCAAATTACTTGCTCCATACATTGTTCCTGGAGAAATGTATAAAACAAAAGTTACTCTAAATGACAAAGTAAACAACTTTTGTTATGTGCACGTTTGTCGAAAAACGAATAGAAAACGAAATACCGCTATTTTTAAATTCCGGCCTCACTTACAACCCCCACTCCTGCCCGTCCCTAGAAATGTTGGTATGGCTTATTATAATGAAGGCGTTAGTGCTAATACAGATACCGAGTTTTATTTAGTTTGGTTGGAGTCTTTTGTGTCAAATAAAATTGTTCGCTTCCGCTAGAGGTTTTAGCCCATATCTCGTTTAAAATTCGGTATACGAAAAAAGTGTATATAACAAAAGTTACTCTAAATAACAAAATAAACAACTTTTGTAATGTTCATATTTACCGAAAAACCAATAGGAAACGAAATATCGCTATTTTTAATTTCTTGCTTCCCTTATAACCCCCACTAATCTTCGTCTCAGAGGATATTAATATAGCTTAAAGTCTAAGT
Source organism: Riptortus pedestris (assembly GCA_019009955.1). Taxonomy (NCBI): domain Eukaryota; kingdom Metazoa; phylum Arthropoda; class Insecta; order Hemiptera; family Alydidae; genus Riptortus; species Riptortus pedestris. The sequence goes on from CM032233.1 coordinate 123,459,366, forward strand.
TGGGCTAATAGTAAAATATATACTAAGTTTCATAAAAGTCTGTTCAGCCGTTTATGCGTGAAAAGGTAACAAACAAACAAACAAATAAACAAACAAACAGACACCAAAGAAACAAAATGCAGTTATGGTGTCTATGACATGTGAAACGAAAAGTTATCGTGAAATTTCGCGAAAAAAATCAATGTACAGACAGAGGTTGCAATTTTATATATATATATATATATATATATATATATATATATATATATATATATATATATATAGATGAGAAACGTGTCCCACCTTAAAGAACAATGTATCTGATCACATATTATTTTTGACCGATTTTTATGACAGATATTTTGTTGTTTTATTTAATAATTGAACATGTTTGATATTTGTAATATTTCGTTGATAATATTAGACATTTTACTTCACCCACGGCTATAATTATGTCAGTTAAAATTTAGCCCGTTCTTGTAAGAAATATTCTTTACTATGTAATTACAATATAGTAGTTTGAAAAAGGTGAGAATAAAAAAAATAAGAACTTTCTATCTGTGTCGTCATTTTGTAGGAAAGGCAAACTCCCCCTCGAATTATCTTATTATTGTTAATAATTACGGCGATTATAAATCTTGAAAGATGTGTTGAAATGGGAAACGATTTTCTATTGCTGCAAAATAATTCTCCATTCCTAGGTTCTAGTTGGGTTAAATCCACTCAACCTACTTAAGGCATAGAGAGATAATTAGAAGGCATTACCACAGCTCTGGTGGGAGGATCCAGGCCATAATCCCTCTCTCACACACTTATTCCCAGGAAAATATTCCTCCTCTGATATATTTTTAGAGAGTTTCCCTCAAGGAAAACCTAAGCTAAAATCAGCTATTGACATCACAAGTTCCATCTCGTGGATGCGGGAAAAATCTGTGCATGGTGAAAGAAAAATTTAGCTAATTTTAGGCTACAGAATCAAAACCCAAAGCACAACCTAAATTAACAAAACAAAGTTTTGGTGGTCGCCTGTGTTATTAACACGCTGATTCCCTGACTGTGAGGTTGTACACATGATGGAATTTTCGAAGAATTATCTTCAAATGTCCTTCGATCCTACCCAGGAGATGACAAAAATGAGGTCAGTTCCAAATTAAGTGTGTGTGTGCATGTTGTTAGTATGTGCGTGCATGTGAGTGTGTGTCAATTATCGCTCTAGCGATCGGCATTCAAAAAGTCGACATGTCACCGTTGTTATGCGTCGGATCCAAAACTTGTATAGAATCAATCTTTTAGCTAATGTAATGTTCTATAAATGTTGTAATATACATGTTTTCTATATATTTAATATTAACCGAGATAAATCCATATTTTAGTTTTCGGCGATCAGTAAACCCCCACCCCTTCTACTCATTTCATATTAACAATGAGCTGTTATATCATGAACCACTTCATTCCTAGGTTAAATACCAAATATGGTGTTCATTAAACTATTACTTTGAGAGATACATGTAAATACGTCATGTACTGACTAATCAATTATGATTTTTTGTTCTTTACTTGAAAATGTTATTTTGATGTGTACAATATGTGGGCAATAATCGGCCGCAGTAAGATTTGATCCGGCCCTCCAGATATTTTGAAAAACCCAATTAAACAAAAATATTACACTTCTTATTCCAAATGAGGAAGACGAGGAGCGATCAAAACATCGTACAAGGCTGACTGACGATAATTTGGAAAATTCTTTTCGTCTTTGTATCAGTGGAATTAATCCAAACATCGATGGATTAGTTTCCCAAATTCAAGCTCAAGTGTCTCATGGATTCCGGTGTCGTTATTTAACTTTAGTTGTTTATAATGATTCCGAATTTTACGATTTAATTATAATGCTGTACCTATTTTTTTTTCATTTAATTTTTTTATTTTAATAAACTGTATTATTATTACATTGTCGTATAATTTCATGTCTCATATCTATCGTTAAAAATTATGAACACTACTTTAAAATGCACTACTTTTAAAAGAGGCTCGCGAAAATATTTGCACACTAAAGTTTGCCCATACCTGATCTATACCATTCTCAATATTTAGCCGTTGCAGTCAACTCTAAACATGTTTCTTATTGGGTGAAATCGCGATTTTCGATCAATTATCTTAAATATCCAGGTGACGGTAGTCCGTTCAAAATATATATATATATATATATATATATATATATATATATATATATATATATATAAAATTGTAACCTCTGTCTGTACATTGATTTTTTTTCGTGAAATTTCACGATAACTTTTCGTTTCACATGTCATAGACACCATAACTGCATTTTGTTTCTTTGGTGTCTGTTTGTATGTTTATTTGTTTGTTTGTTTGTTACCTTTTCAGACATAAACGGCTGAACCGAATTTTATGAAACTTGGTATGTATATTACTACTAACCAAACTTAGACTTTAGGCTATGTTAATATTCTCTGAGACGAACAGGAGTGGGGGTTATAAGAGAAGCCTGAAATAAAAAATAGCGATATTTCGTTTCCTAATGCATATTCGGCAATTATGCACATAACAAAAGTTGTTTATTTTGTTATTTGGAGTAACTTTTGTTATATACACTTTTGTCATATACCTAAGTATAAATGAGTTATACGTTAAAAACTACTGCGGAAGTGAACAATTTTATTTGGCACAAAAGACTTTACCGAACTAAATTAAACACTCGGTATGTGAGTTACCACTAACGCTTCCCTTATAATAAGCCATACTAACATTTCTAGGGACGGGTAGGAGTGGGGGATATAAGGGAGGCCTGAAATTAAAAATAGTGATATTTCGTTTTCTATTGGGGTTTCGGCAAATATGCGCATTACAAAAGTTGTTTATTTTGTTATTTAGAGAAAGTTGCTCAACAATTCTTTTCAATATGAACTATCAGGTACCTTATCTGGAAAAATTAATTCAAATGTATGTTAATATTTTGTCCTTAATAATTCAAATATATGCATAATGCCCAGGAAACGGGAAATATGACAATATGGAGGACAGTGAAGTCCTACATAAAAAATTATTTTTACTATCAAGAAATCCACAAAAACGACGGGTATTACATCTAAACACTGGGACGGGTAAATGTCAAAATATTGTGCAAAGTAAAGCCTTGCCAAAAAAATGCCATAAACATTCAGCCTCAAATGAATTCCCGGGCCAAGCCGGGTATCTGAGCTAGTATATATATATATATATATATATATATATATATATATATCTATATATATACTCGCTCAGAGACCCGGCTTCGCCCGGGAATTGATTTAAGGCTGAATGGTGACGGTATTTTTTTGGCAAGGTTTTAATTTGCAAAATATTTTGACATTTACCCGTCCCAGTGTTTAGGGTTAATTCCCGTTGTTGGCATTTGTTAATAATAAAATTAATTTTTTATGTAAGTTTTCACTGTCCTCCAAATTGTCATATTTCCCGTAGACAAATAGGCAATGAAATATCGCGAATTTTTATTTCTGGCCTCCCTTATAACCCCCACACCCGTTCTAACCTAAAAATTTTAATATAGCTTATAATCATGGAAGAATTAATGCTAATTGACATACTGAGTTTTTGTAAGTTCGGTTTACTCGTTAGCGCTCATTGAAATCGTTGACTCCCGCTTTAGTTTATAGTGTATATCTCGTTTATACTTTGTTAAAAGACAAAAATTAATATGACAAAAGTTACTCTAAATAACAAAATTAACAACTTTTGTTATGTTCATATTTGCCGAAAAACGAATAGAAAACGAAATACCGCTATTTTTAAATTCAGGCCTACCTTACAACCCCCACTCCTGCCCATTTTTAGAACTTTTGGTATGGCTTATTATAATGAAGGTATTAGTGCTAATATACATACCGAGTTTTATTTAGTTCGGTTGAGTCGTTTGTGCCAAATAAAATTGCTCACTTCCGCTATAGGTTTTAGCGTATATCTCGTTTATAATACGTTATACGAAAAAAGTGTATATAAAAAAAGTTACTCTAAATAACAAAATAAACAACTTTTGATATGTTCATACTTGCCGAAAAACCAATAGGAAACGAAATATCGATATTTTTAATTTCAGGCCTCCCCTACAACCCCCACTCCTGTTCATCTCAGAGAATTTTAATATAGCCTAAAGTCTAAGTTGGGTTAGTTGTAATATGCATACCAAGTTTCATAAAATTCGGTTCAGCCGTTTATGCATGAAAAGGTAACAAACAAACAAACATACACGAAAGAAACAAAATGCAGTTATGGTGTCTGTGACATGCGAAACGAAAAGTTATCGTGAAATTTCGAGAAAAAAATCAATGTACAGAAAGAGGTTACAATTTTATATATATATAGATATATGCTCTAGTGGCCACAACCAAACTCTATATTTACTAGTTTTACGTAAAACTAAAGATCAGGTTCGTTAACGGCTGAAATCAGGCCTGGGGGTTAGAGGGGTGGAATTTCCAAAATTCCAAATATCAACGTTATTATTCATCGCATCGAAAAATCGTATATAACAACTCGTATTGAAAATTTGATTGCCTATAAATATTGCTTTATACATATTTTTCTATCCCGAATATTAACCGAGATATTTGCGCTCTTTGTAAAACCCTCACTCCTACTCATGTCATATTAACAACAAACTGTTATATCATGAACCACCTTCGTGCAACCTTAAATACAAAATATTGTTTTCATCGAACTTTTACAGTGAGGTACATGCCAAATGCATAGTATGGTGACATCATTTAAAATTTTATTCTCACTATTTGTCTCCTTTATTGAACACTAAATGTCATATTAGTTAATGGCTGAAACTGGACGAAGAATGGGGGGGAAGTAAGAGAGGAATTCGAGAATTCATATTTCTTCTGTTATCATTAGAGGAATAGAAAAATATTGTACAATCAATCTTGTTAGACTATTGATGCACTACTATCGTTGCTATATACATTTTTTCGTACCTCAATTAATGATCCAGTTATTAGTACTTTCTCGTTTTCAGCCTTCTACTCATCGGATTTTTCTTAGAAATAGAAAATATATGGTGAGATGTGATCAGTACTCAGTCATTTCAGAACGTGGGAAATCTGCTTATTTTACGCAAGCACTGCTTGAAGAAATCTTTTTCTCAGTTATAAAAAGCATTCTATTTCCGTAGGGGCTGCGTAAGCTAAGCGGATATCACACGTGCCGGAATAACACTCTAGATCACTTTAGATATTTTGTATTTCTGAGTAAAAATCCGATAGGTAGAAGCCTGAAAACGAGAATGTACTAATAACAGGGTTAATATTTTAGCCACGAGAAAATGAATAGAACACTTCTTGACAGAATCTATCTATCATCTAGTATGTTGTTCAATAACATTTTTTGGGAAAAAACTCATAATAAGGGAGACATTTTGTATTTTCGAATTCTTACCCCTGCTACCGAGTCCAATTGCACCCATTAACGAATCAGATCTTTAGTCTTGAATGAAAGAGCTAAATATCAAGTATGGTATAGATCTAATAAACATTTTCGTGTCGAGAAACATTTTAATTAATGACGCCACAGTCAATGTATTCGCATGTTTGTTTGTTTGTTTCGTAGGGTTTTACGGCGAAAAAACTACCCGATTATCATCGCCCTGTAATATCTATAACTCACATTTTGGCATCCTCGTCCATATCGCCATTTTAACAATATAAACGAGGATACAAAAAACTTTTAATTGAAATTTCTTTGTATAAATTCGTAATTTCCACAAAATTGAACAATTTATCTAGTTCTTTCGTGTCATCTCCAAGGGCCACTTCTATATCATTGGAAATATTGCATTCGTTTCGAATATCTGTATACTTATGGCATTCCATTAATTCCATTGATCTTTTGTCATAAGATAAAAAATCTTTGCATGTATCTCACATTATATAATATTTGGTACTTAAGAGATTTCATGGTATATTAGCTTATTGTTGGCCAAAAGAGGTGTTTACTGAAGGATGAAAATTAATTATTCTCGATTAATATTTGAGATAGAGAAAGCGTGTACAAAAAATTTAAATTTGTAAAAAGATTGGTAATATAAATTTTATTTTTCGATTCCAACTCATAATTACGGGGGTATTTTAAAATATCGATTCCCCTCAATGTGGTCCGATTTTATCTATAGTTTTGCATAAAACGTTTAAATATTGATTTGACGATCAAGCAAGAATTGCCACCGTACAAGTGTAATTATAAAGTATGTGTCTGTGAGTGTTTATATATATATATATATATATATATATATATATATATATACAAGCTAAGGTACCCGGCGATGCCCGGGAAATCATTTGAGGCTGAATGATGATGGCTTTTTTTTTTTTTTGGTAAGGGTTTACTTTCCACATTTGGCATTTCCCCGTCCCAGTGTTTTTGGTTTATACACGTCGTTGCTGTGGATTTGTTAATAATAAATTTATTTGTTATGAAAGGCCTCACTGTCCTATTTCCCGCCTCCTGTGCTAGTAGTTTTTTTTTACATAACTTAATGGGTCATAAAATCATAAACATAGAAAGTATTCTGTCTTCCAAAACATTGGAGAATAAAAGTTCCTTTCCCTTGATGCGGTACCAAGCAAGGTGTTTTAGGTACGTCATAACCTCTATTAAAAATACTCTTTTGTAAGTCCTGATTGTAAACTGTATTTCATAAGGGTACATAGTATGTTCAGTAAAGTGTATCATATATTAACGGAGCAGAGTCAATCAATACCAGAAATAACTGAGTGTACCTCCCCAGCGTTCATAATTTTAAATTATTTATTTATTACAATTAAACAAACTCACATTCTTGAGAATAACACTACATTGCTAAAAGTATAAGCATCAATTAAAATGTAAACATAGACCAACAGTGGCCGGTAGGGGGCAAGGGAAGTAGTCACACCTCCCTAGGCTAGTCCTAGATTATTTAGAAGGATCTCATTTTCGCTATCTCCTGGGACATTTCAGGAAATGTTTAGCAAATCGCGTCATAAGTAAAACCTCAATAGCTGATTTGCTTTAAGGAAAATTCTCTAAAACCACATTGTAGCGAGCTTTTGTATTTATCTTCTGATATGCGAATATACAAAACAACAAAACATTCCTTCAAGCAGGGGCTGTGTAAACTAAGCAGATTTCCCACGTGATGATATAACACACCAAACTAACGAGTAGACGGGGGGGGTCTTACTGAGTGTAGAAAACAAGCAAGTACGAATGACTCGCGTGATGTTCGAGCTACGAAAAAATGTACAATGAACAAAACAACAATTGCAGAGCATCAATAGTATAAAAACAAAGATTGGGTCAATAACATATTACGTTCCCTTTTGTAATAACGGAAACATTTTGAATTTTCGAATCCCCCCTTTTTAAACCCCTACAAATCCATGCCCAACTTCAGCCCATAACAATACGATCTTTAGTGTTGACTCAAACGGTTAAATATCGAGTATGGTATTGATCAAATAATTATTCTCGAGGAATGAAAGAAAAATCTTAATCGATGACCTAACCACAATGTATTTGCATGCATCTTACAAAGTAAAAATTCAATGATAACCACAATTACTATTAACCTTACAATGAAGTGGTTCATGATATAACAGCTTATTGTTAATATGACATGAGGAGAAGCTGGGGGTTTACTGAAAGAAAAACCCAAATATCTCGGTTAATATTCATGATACAGAAACTATTTATATATATATATATATATATATATATATATATAGCATTAAATTTGCAATAAGATTGGTTATATATAATATCTCGATGCGACGTATGCGTGATATTTCGACTTTTCGAAATCCCTCCTTTATCCCCCTACTGGTTTGATTTCAGCCGTTAACGAACTTGATCTTTATTTTTACATAAAACACTTATTTATCGAGTTTGGTAATAATAAGACAAATATCCGCACGAGTGGTAATAGACTCATGTAAAGATAAATCAATAAATAGACATAGAAATATATTTTGATTGATAATTTTTAACCGGACGTCATTTCCGTCATATACTAGGCAGTATCAATGGACACTTGAAGAAATTTGAGAAATCTCGTCATGAGTTCAACCACAATAGCTGATTTCCCGCGAGCGAAATACGCTAAAAGGAATTTAAGTATATCTATATATATATATATATATATATATATATATATATATATATATATATATATATATATATACATATATATAAAATTGTAACCTCTGTCTGTACATTGATTTTTTTCGCGAAATTTCACGATAACTTTTCGTTTCACATGTCATAGACACCATAACTGCATTTTGTTTCTTTCGTGTATGTTTGTTTGTTTGTTTGTTACCTTTTCACGCATAAACGGCTGAACCGAATTTTATGAAACTAGGTATGTATATTACTACTAACCCAACTTAGACTTTAAGCTATATTAATTTTCTCTGAGACGAACAGGAGTGGGGGTTATAAGGGAAGCCTGAAATTAAAAATAGCGATATTTCGTTTCCTATTGGTTTTTCCGCAAATATAAACATAACAAAAGTTGTTTATTTTGTTATTTGGAGTAACTTTTGTTATATACACTTTTGTCGTATACCTAAGTATAAATGAGTTATACGTTAAAACTTTAGCGGGAGCCAACAATTTTATTGGGCACTAACGGCTGAACCGAACTTAACAAAACTCGGTATGTCAATTAGCATTAGTTCTTCCACGATTATAAGTTATATTAACATTTTTAGGTTCGAACGGGAGGAGGGTTATAAGGGAGGCCTGAAATAAAAATTCACCATATTTACATGCATAAGAGACGGGAAATATAAAAATATTGAAGACAGTGAAGCCTTATCGATCAAATAATTCTATTATTAGCGAATCCACGGCAACGACGGGTATCAATCCTAAACACTGGGACGGGTAAATGTCAAAATATTGTGCAATGTAAAGCCTGCTAAAAAATACCATCACCATTCAGCCTCAAATGAATTCCCGGGTGGAGCCGGGTATCTGAGCTAGTATATATATATAAATATAAATATATATATATATATATATATATATATATATATATATAATTTTGAACGGACCTCATTTTCGTCATCTCCTGGGTAGGATCGACGGACATTTGAAGAAATTTTTCGAAAATTGCGTCATGAGTACGACCTCAATAGCTGATTTCGCTTAAGGGATATCTGCAAAAACAACCAAAGACTGGTGTGAGCAACAGCTGGTTCGACTGTGGGCCCCCTTCCCTTGGAGGGGTTGGCTTGCTCCTGTATAAGTAGTATTTGATTGCTGGGAGAGGAAGGGAGTAAATCACACCGCATTCTAGCGGAAATACGAGACAACTAACTGCTCCTAACAAATTATTATCCTCTATCGTTCTCGAGATTCACAGTACACCACTTATCGCTCTTCCTCCGAGTATGACACTTTTTATGAATTTATTTAATCATCCAGGAGCAGCCACGACTAAATTTAGCATGAAATTCAACCAAGTAAAACTAAAATTACGGAAAATGTGCTGCTATATAAACCCATCAAACTTAATAAATTAACATTAATCTAAAGAACTGAACACAACAAATAAACATTAAACACTAGTAATAACACAACAACAATTTATAAAAACAACGAGTATTGTAAGCTAAATTAACTGTTGAATATAATTATAATAAAATCCAAATTAATTTTTCTCAAAGAGGCATGCGGGACAATGGAACGTGGATATCATGAAGAAAATGTCCGTTACGCAGAGGGGCTTCGTAAACTAAGCAGATTTCCCTCCTGAAGTTTAGCAATAGATAAGTCTACATACTGCTAACACAAGACCACGGTGAATTTTAAATGATTAAAAGGTAAAGGCAATAGGAAATATTTCAGTCAATTTTAATAACCTCTCGACGGGAAGCGTCTGATATGTAAACAAACAGGTCTGCCAAACTCTCGCCGGAATGAACAACAATTACCGAAATATATCAGAATATAACATTAATTTTATTCATAACAATTTACTATATCTAGTACTATAATTTATAATGAATCAGATAATTTTGATCTCACTCAATCAAATTTTAGTAGTCCAAGAACTTAAGACGGGGTGACGTTTATTATTATTATTTATTAACGTCAACCTTTTGCAACTCAGGCTAACCGGGACGGGTTATCTACAGGTTACCACCCTTTTCTAGCCAGGGTGGGATTTTAGGATATTATTTAATGAATTTCGTCACTAAATAATTTCCTTTGCCCAGGCGAGAATCGAACTCGCCACTCTAGGTTTGCCATGTGAGATAAAGGTCAACGCTTTAACTCGCATGGCTAACCTGAGCCCCGGGTGACGTTTAATAAAGGTCTTTTGAAAATTATTTGTGTAACATGATTAGAAGTGGAGGTTTGCTGAAGGCTGAAAACTGAAAAAAGGAAATATCTGGGTTAATGTATAAGATAAAGAATAAATGTATATCACAATATTTATAGTATATTTAATTTGCAATAAGATTGGTTCCTAACAATATTTCGATCCGTCGCATAGTAACGGAGATATTTCGAATTTTCAAAAACCATTAAGTTGATCTTTCTTTTTAAATAAAACGATTAAATATTGAGTTTGGTAACGATGAAACAATAATTGCTACTTCTAGAGCGTTAACATATATATATATATATATATATATATATATATATATATATATATATATATATAGAGAGAGAGAGAGAGAGAGAGAGAGAGAGAGAGAAAGATAGATAGATATATAATGTTGAACCTCATTTTCGTCATCTCCTGGGTAGGTATATGCTCAACACTTGTCCTTAATCTATACAATTTTAAAAATAGTGATACAAGATAAAAAGTATTTCAATATAATAAAAAGGTATAAAACTAACTTGTAGCCTATTTTTATAACTTTTTATTATATTGAAAAATGTTATATCTTGTTGACTGTTTTAAAAATGTTGTAGATTAAGGGAAAGTGATGAGTTATACCATATATATATATATATATATATATATATATATATATATATATATATATATAATTGTTAGCTTACTGTAGATGAGTATTTTTTATATTGTTTGTGTGTTGACAGGGCAATAATGATGGAGCTCTTGCTCTGAAATTGTATCATTGATAAATTGTATGTGAAAGGATTGCCTACATTTGTGTTTTCTTCTTAAAATCAACATGAATTAAAATGATTAAAACGAATAGGTTAAAAATATATTTAAAAAAATGACAATAATAGAAAGTCCGTCATGCAGGTGCTGCGTTAACTAAGCAGATTTCCCGCGTGCGTCACGTATATAGATTTGTCTCAAGACGTAAAGTTCACTTAGAAGAATATTTGATACTTAGGTTTCAAAAAAGTATCATAATACAACAGGTTATTGTTAATATGGCATTAGTAGGAGTTGGGGTTTACTGATGGCCGAAAACTAAAAAAATGCAAATATTTCGGTTAATATTATAGATAGGGGGAAAACGTACATAATAGGATTTATAGAAAATTGCATGTGCAATGAGATTGGTTCTGTACAAATTTTCGATCCGATGCATAATAGCGAAGATATTCAGAATTTTTGAAATTCCCCGCTCTAAACCCTGGTGGGCCATTAATGAACTTAACCTTTAGTTTCACATAAAACGTTTAAATATCTAGTTTTTAGTAACTACTAGAGCGTTATATATACAATTTTGAACGGATCCATGGACATTTGAGAAAATGTTTATTCTATTAGCAGGGAAATCAGCTAATAGAATAAAAATGGATTGGTAATAAAATGTTGTTAATAAAAATAGCGTATGAGAATATTATTAAAAACATAAAGATGTTAAATTTTAACCACCAACATGATAAATCTCTAATAGACATAATAGTTCACGTCATTATGCAATGCTTTTGTTTAAAAAGTAATTATTTACTATGCCATAACTTCATTTTCAATTTGATACTAGAATATCAATGTTTTACTATACGTGAAACCATTCATTTAATTACTCTAGAATATTTATATTCCGATAAAATGGAATCAATAAAGTCCTGCGTGACGGAACATATATGAGTCGTCTTGCCAACGAACTGTAGAACAATAGAGCAATTAGCATGTCATATTACATACTTTAGTACTTTCTCCCACAATTTTAAATACATTCGCTGCAAATTAAATGAACCCGTATTCACAGAATGTTTTTTCTTGATGAAAAGAGGGAATTTCCTTTGTGCACTATTCATGCAGAGAGGGGCAATATGTTTTTTTCTGTACCATAGAAAGTATTAACTTAAATTTGATTATAAAGTGCTTTGTAAACTATAAACGTCCGTCAAGCATAGGCTGCGTAAACTAAGCAGATTTCCCATGATCTGGTATGACATACCACTGATCTCACTATATGTTCTCTATTTCTAAATAAAATTCCGATGTTCTGTACAGGGCGTTTCTTGAAGGCCGGAAACACGATAGGTAGTACAAATAACTCGCATGTTATTTGAGTTGAGACAAAATGCACAGAACAACAGTAGGAGGGCATCAATTGTTTAACAAGATAGGTTCAAAAATATCTTTCGATGCGATAATATGAACCTTTAGTGTTGACTGAAACGGTTAAATATCGAGAATGGATAGATCAAATAAACATACACGAATGAAGAAATAAAATCATCGCACAATGTATTTATATACATCATACAAGAAAATTTTTAATTTATTTTTTAACATCTTAACATTTTAGCAGATTTCCCTTAAGGGAAATCAGCTATTGAGGTTGTACTCATGACGGAATTTTTGAAATTTTTCTTCAAATGTCCATCGATCCTACCTAGTAGATGACGAAAATGAGGTCCGTTCAAAACTGTATATATATATTTGTCTGTTACCGCTCTAGCGATCGCAATTTTTGTTTGATCGTTACCAAACTCCATATTTAGTCGTCTTATATAAAAAGAAAGATCAAGTTCGTTAACGACTGAAATCGGACCAGTGGGAGGGCGAGTTTAAAGGGGAGGATTTTCAAAAATTCAAAATATCTCCGTTATTATACATCGGATCGAAAAATTGTATATAACCAATCTTATTGCAAATTAAATTTGCTATAAATATTGTTATATACGTTTATTCTCTATCTTGAATATTAACCGAGATATTTGCATTATTCAGTTTTCAGCAAACCGCCACTTCTACTCATGTTACGTAACCAATACTCTGCTACATAATAAATCACATTATTGGAAGTTTAAATACCAAAAATTGTATTCAAGAGACCTTTATTATACGAGATACATGCAAATCTTTCCTGGTGACTCCCCCCCCCCCCATCTTAAAGTTTTGGACTACTAAAATTTTATTGATTGAGATAACAATTATTCTGACTCATTATTAATTACTATACTAGATATAATAAATAGTTCTCAATAAAACTAATGTGTTATATTCTGATATATTTCAGTAATTGTTTTTCTCTCCGGTGTGAGGCGGGCAGACCCGTTTGTTTACATTTCTGACCTAACGCTTCCTGTCGGCAGGTTATTGAAATTGGATGAAACATTTCTTATTTCCGTTTGTATTTATTCACGGTGTTGTTGTGTTACCAGTATGTATATTTATCTATTACTGAACTTCACGAGGGAAATCTGCTTAGTTTACGCAGCTCCTGCGTGACGGACTTTTTTTTATAGATTTATTACATTCGGGCAGTGCGTTATTGAGTTTAGCTCATCATGACGCTTTTCTCGAAATATTTATGTTTGTGATTGGGTGTATGAAGCATATTCTTGTTGCTTGTTTTATGATTATGTGTTATACTATTCTTGTAAAACAAGGATGTGATCATTACAAGCGTTGCCAAATCAAATAAATAGTACCTCTCGTCAATTTTGAAAAAAAAATATGTACAATATGTAAGTTCATTTTAGGCCTCAGAAACCAAAAATCAACGATCAACCTTATTTAACGTATAAAATTGTTTGTTGTATATCTGAGTTATTATTGTATATACTTATTATATGGCAATCAGAATGGATGGAAGTAAAGAACCACCTCCGCTGTATCAAAAGCACTATTAAGGAATGGCCATCGAGCCATAGGAGTAATAGACGGGAGGAAGTAGTTCTTGCCAGACTCAGGATCGGCCACACATACCTGACACATAGACACTTAATGACAAGGACTGATAACCCTATATGCAAATACTGCAACAATCACCTAACGATGAAACACATACTGACAGACTGCATCCAACGAGAAAACCTTAACATACCCCATGATATGACAGAACTATTCCACAAATACTAACATCTAAAACACATCAACATTTACAAAAACATACAATACAAAATAGAATAGGTCTACAGCATACCTAAAAAGATTTAAAAGGGTTAACTTTTATTATATTCTTTAGACAAAGCACGGATATGAGAAAGAATCAGATATTAAAGAAATATTTTCCATAATATAAAAGTACAAAAAAAGGTAAGCACATGAAGGAGTAAATATATCATCCTAATAATCACCATCGCTGTGGGGCACAAAACTAAATAAATAAAATAAAAAATAATAATATAAATGTACTAGTATATAGGAATAACATAATTTTTTTTAGTAAAACCATTTTAAATTGTTGTCTTTATTGTTAGTCTAATGTTTATTTATCTAATATTGTCTTTATTACTAGTATTTAATGGTTATTTGTTGTATTTAATTTTTTATTTGTTGTTTCAGTTTTTATTATTTTTCTATAATTTTGTTTCATTTTACATTGTGGAACTTTGAGCCAAATCGCCAAGATACGGGTGCTCCTGTATAAATAAATAAATGTATATACTTAGTTAGATTTTCTTTTATATCATTTTAAATATAACATAGTTTGTCCCACGACGTCATTTCATTGAAAAATTTAATACGACCAGTACTGTTTATACCCCAATACCAACAAACTTTACTCTAAACACTTCCTTCTAACTTAAACAATTCCCGAGCTATTTCTATTTTTACATTTTCAGCCTTCAAATGAGTCCCACTCCTATTCATATGACATTCAGAATATGATATAAACAGATACGTGTGAAGCTACGTCACCAAGAACCGTTCTCTATAGGTCTTAATATTAATTTCTTCAGTGGCTTACTTGATACTTATTTATTTTTCGTGTACAACTATAACAATAATTGCCGAAAACAGATCATGAATGGGAGGCATGAAGAAAGGGTAAAATGGCAAACCGTAAATAAATATATTCATCGTAATGCTCAAGTCCAAATATCTAATACAGACAATCTTATTAATAAAAAAATGTTCTGTATTTAGTGTTATTTTCATTTCTCTATTTAAAATATTAGTTAATTTATAGAATTATATTAGCAGATTTCCATCTGACGGAAATGAGATGCTTTCAAAATTACACACACACATATGTATATATATATATATATATATATATATATATATATATATATAACATGTATATTGAGATAATTTACGATCCGGCACATTATTAGCAGATTTCCCTTAAGGGATATCAGCTATGAGGTCGTACTCATGACGATACTATCGAAATATTTCTTCAAATGTCTGTCGATCCTATCTAGTAGATAAGGTAGTAAATGAGATCCGTTCAAAACTGTGTGTGTGTGTGTATATATATATATATATATATATATATACTTGTCGTTTACCACTCCAGTGGTCACAATTTTTTGATCTTACCAAAGCCGATATATAAGCGTTTTATGCAAATTGAAGACCAGTTCGTTAACGGCTGAAATAGGACCCGGTGGAGGAGGGGGCCAAATCAATAATTCAAAAAAAGTCTCTAAGAGAAACAGCTATTGAGGTCGTGCTCATGACGCGATTTTTGAAAAAATTTCCATCGATCCTACCCAGATGACGAAAATGAGGTCTGTTCAAAACTATATATGTATATATATTAGCCTGCTAACACTCTAGTGGTCGCAATTTTTGATTAATCGTTACCAAACTCGGTATTTAATCGTTTTATGAAAAAGAAAGATCAAGTTCGTTAATGGATGAAATCAAACCCAACCAACAGGCCCAGTGCGTGGGAAGTCTGCTTAATATATGAAGCCCCTGCGTGACGGACTTTTTTCTTCATTTTCAGCATTTACTAAATGATCACGCATAATCTTGCAATTTTAGCAGATTTCCATTTAGGGGAATCAGCTATTGAGGTTGTACTCATGACGCGATTTTCGACAAATGCCTTCAAATGTCCACCGATCCTACTTAGTAGATGACGAAAATCGTTCCCAAACTCGTTATATATGTAAAAAGAAAGATAAAAGTCGTTAACGGCTGAAATCGGACCATTGGGGGGTTGTTTAGAGGAGGAGAATTTTGAAAATTCGAAATAACTTCGTTATTATAAGTCGGATCAAAACATTGTAAATTTAATTTCCTATAAATGTTGCTATGTACGTTTATTCACTATCATGATTATTAAAGGAGATATTTGCATTTTTTAGTTTTCGGCCTTCAGTAAACCCTTACATCCATTCATGTCATATTAACAATAAGCTGTTATATTATGTAGGACTTTATTTGAAACCTAATTACCAAATATTGTTTTCATTGAACTTTTTGAGATAAATGCAAATACGTGACGCCCGTGGCAAATCTGCTTAGTTTACGCAGCCCCTGCTTGACGTACTTTTTACATAGCAAGTGTATTTCTAAACACCTCAAATAATGCCTCGCAGGTGTCTTGTAGAATGATACATACGTGTAAATAGAGATTGGACGGAAAAAGCCAGCTTAGTTTAGGCCTGGCAGTAGTTTTCATCTTCTAATTGATATGAATAGGTTTTATTCGGCAGTTGGTGTGCGAGTCTATGAAGATGGAGAGATATAAGAATCGTCTTGCCAGCTAACTGTAGAACAATAGACTAATTAGCATGTCATATTCCGTACTTTATAACTTTCTCCCACAACTTTAAGCAAGTACATTAGCTGCAAATTAAACGAACTCATATTCACAGAACGTTTTTTCCCATTCTTTCTTTTGTACATTCACAGAAGGGCTAAGATACGCTGAAACTAAAAAAATGGGTTCAGGGAGGGTCAAATCAGATAATTTCTTTGAAATCTGAAACCAGACTACAATACTGGTTGTAATTCATACACGGAAGAAAAAGTCCGTCACGCAGGGGCTGCGTAAACTAAGCAGATTTCCCACGTGAAGTTTTAGAATAGAGAAATTTCACGAGAGCCGAGCCAGTCAAGGAAACGGCCGAACTAGCTTTTGGCGGGAAAGTAACTCTTGTCCGTTAGGCTCCGAGATTAAATTAAAAACAATTCAATCTCAAAAAAACAACAAGAACACAAAAGATGGACTTACCTTTAATGATAGCAGCGCTCTAAACACTTATTACACCAACACAAAATGGTACCACAGAATATCTATTATTTGTAAGACTTAATACTGCTGTGAATATTAAGTAAACAAATAAAGGGCAAGTCAAATGATAAGAACCTTCCTGATAGCAAACAGTCTGAGTTGTAAACAATCAGGTTAGCCAGCTTTTACCGGAAATAAAAGCAATTACGGAAATATACTTGAATATAAGTTATAAATTTTATTCATAACTATTTATTATATCTAGTACTGTAATTAATAATAAACCAGAATAATTTTAATCACAACCATTCCAAATTTAGGAATCCAGGAAGAAAATAGAAAGGGGGGGAGGCAAAATACGATTCAGACTGTTATGAGATTTTCACATGATTAAGGAACAAGCAGGTTAGCCAGCGAAGGTTTACAATAGATAAATATACATACAGGTAACACTTCCGTGAATATTAGTGAATAATTACAAACGGGAATAAGAAATCTTTCAGTGAATTTACAATATAAGTTAATAGTCCCTACAACGTAATACGGTTGGATAGTAAACAAGCAGGTTAGCCAACCTTGTAGCGCAGTAACGATAGATAGACCGGAAAAACAAACAATTAAAGAAATATATCTAATATAAAATATTAATTTTATTGGAAACTATTTACTATAGTTAGTGGAGTAATTTGAAATGAATCAAAATAATTTCTATCTCAATCACTCAGATTTTTGTAAACCAAGAAAAAAAGGAGGGGGGGGGGGTCAACAGAACTTATTTGTTTGTATGTACCTCGTAAAATAAAGCTTTGTTGAAAACAATATTTTGTATTTAGCCTAATAATGAGGTGGTTCATGAGATATCAGCTTATTATTAATATGTCCCTAGTAGGAGTGGGGGTTTACTGAAAGCGGAACTCATTACAAAAAATACAAATATCTCGGTTAATACTCATTATACGGAAAATATGTATAGAACAATATTTATAGTAGATGTAATTTGTAATAAGATTAATTCTATACAATTTTTCGATCCGACGTATAGTACTGGAGATATTTCGAATTTTCGAAAATCCACCCTCTCTAATCCCACCTCCCACTGGTCCGATTTCAACCCTTAATGAACTCGATCTTTATTTTTACATAAAACGACTAAATTTCGAGTTTCGTAACGATCAAACAAAAATTGCGACCGCTAGAGCGGTAACAGACACATATATATATATATATATATATATATATATATATACAGTAAACGGACCTCATTTTCGTCATCTACTAAGTAGGTTCGATGGACATTTGAAGAAAAATGTCGAAAATTCCGTCATGAGTACAACCTCAATAGCTATTGATTTTAGCTGATTTCCCTTAAGGGCAAAATCAAAGCCGACCTTTAAAATATTTAATACCTAGATACATTTGACTAATTTATTTATTTTTTTTTTTTTTTGGATGGGGAGGTTTACTTCCTTCTAAAAAGTCGCGTAAATTTTCGTCTTTCAGGTTTAGACAGAATTATCCGTTTTGACAATTTCGGAGTGTGTAATTCGTACTTATATTACATAACTCAAAATTTAGAATTGCTAGAATGCATAGTTGTACAGCCCTCCCTTTGATCGAAATTTACTTCGGGAGTGGTTTTAGGGAAGAGCAAAATTAAAAAGAAACAGTGAATTTTCTTGCACCAATTTAGCACAGAACTACTTTTGTTTAACACCGAAAAGGTGTAAACATGATATCCTATAAAATTTGTTATCCGATAAATTAATTTTTTTTATTTAACTTAATAAGAGTCAAAGGAAATCATGTGGTTCCTTATCAGAGTTTCTCTAAATTATGCTATACAATCGGCTGATATCTGTTATTAAAATAATTTTTATGTGAATTGTATTTAATAGATTTGTTAGAAATGTGCATTCCCCTAAATATTGAGAAACCGACTTTACCGCTGTGACAAGTAAAGGCTTCAAATGTTGTAAATGACAGAGTGACCTAGTTTTATTGTAGGTGCCAATAGGGATTGGTAGGGATAGACCGCAGACTGACAGGCCGCATTGCCCCAACACTATTCAATAATATGGCAGCCCTCACACATTGCAACAGCAATTATTACAATAGCACCTTTCCAATCTATAGCTGTCGAGGCAGATAGTAGGTAGCCACTCCACCTAGCAAATCTATTGCTCTCGAGGCAGATAGTAGGTAGCCACTCCATCTAGCAAATCTATAGCTCTCGAGGCAGATAGTAGGTAGCCACTCCACCTAGCAAATCTATAGCTCTTGAGGAAGATAGTAGGTAGCCACACCACTTAGCAAATCTATTGCTCTTGAGGAAGATAGTAGGTAGCCACTCCACCTAGCAAATCTATTGCTCTTGAGGAAGATAGTAGGTAGCCACTCCACCTAGCAAATCTATAACTCTTGAGGAAGATAGTAGGTAGCCACTCCACCTAGCAAATCTATAACTCTTGAGGAAGATAGTAGGTAGCCACACCACTTAGCAAATCTATAGCTCTTGAGGCAGATAGTAGGTAGCCACTCCACCTAGCAAATCTATAACTCTCGAGGAAGATAGTAGGTAGCCACTCCACCTAGCAAATCTATAACTATTGAGGCAGATAGTAGGTAGCCACTCCACCTAGCAAATCTATAACTATTGAGGCAGATAGTAGGTAGCCACTCCACCTAGCAAATCTATAACTATTGA
Source organism: Riptortus pedestris (assembly GCA_019009955.1). Taxonomy (NCBI): domain Eukaryota; kingdom Metazoa; phylum Arthropoda; class Insecta; order Hemiptera; family Alydidae; genus Riptortus; species Riptortus pedestris. The sequence goes on from CM032233.1 coordinate 123,479,430, forward strand.
GGCAGATAGTAGGTAGCCACTCCACCTAGCAAATCTATGACTATTGAGGCAGATAGTAGGTAGCCACTCCAGATAGGAACTCTATAGCTCTTGAGGAAGATAGTAGGTAGCCACTCCACCTAGCAAATCTATAGCTCTTGAGGAAGATAGTAGGTAGCCACTCCAAACAGCAAATCTATAACTCTGGAGGAAGATAGTAGGTAGCCACTCCACCTAGCAAATCTATTGCTCTCGGGGCAGATAGTAGGTAGCCACTCGACCAAGTAAATCTATAACTCTGGAGGAAGATAGTAGGTAGCCACTCCACCAAGCAAATCTATAACCTATGAGGCAGATAGTAGGTAGCCACTCCCCCTAGGAAATCTATAACTCTGGAGGAAGATAGTAGGTAGCCACTGCAGATAGGAAATCTATAGCTCTTGAGGAAGATAGTAGGTAGCCACTCCACCTAGCAAATCTATAACTCTGGAAGAAGATAGTAGGTAGCCACTCCACCAAGCAAATCTATAACCTATGAGGCATATAGTTGGAAGGCACTCCCCCTAGCAAATCTATAACTCTGGAGGAAGATAGTAGGTAGCCACTGCAGATAGGAAATCTATAGCTCTTGAGGAAGATAGTAGGTAGCCACTCCCCCTAGCAAATCTATAACTCTGGAAGAAGATAGTAGGTAGCCACTCCACCAAGCAAATCTATAACCTATGAGGCATATAGTAGGAAGGCACTCCCCCTAGCAAATCTATAACTCTGGAAGAAGATAGTAGGTAGCCACTCCACCAAGCAAATCTATAACCTATGAGGCATATAGTAGGTAGGCACTCCCCCTAGCAAATCTATAACTCTGGAGGAAGATAGTAGGTAGCCACTCCACCAAGCAAATCTATAACTCTGGAGGAAGATAGTAGGTAGCCACTCCACCAAGCAAATCTATAACTCTGGAGGAAGATAGTAGGTAGCCACTCCACCTAGCAAATCTATAACTCTGGAGGAAGATAGTAGGTAGCCACTCCACCAAGCAAATCTATAACCTATGAGGCATATAGTAGGAAGGCACTCCCCCTAGCAAATCTATAACTCTGGAGGAAGATAGTAGGTAGCCACTGCAGATAGGAAATCTATAGCTCTTGAGGAAGATAGTAGGTAGCCACTCCCCCTAGCAAATCTATAACTCTGGAAGAAGATAGTAGGTAGCCACTCCACCAAGCAAATCTATAACCTATGAGGCATATAGTAGGAAGGCACTCCCCCTAGCAAATCTATAACTCTGGAGGAATATAGTAGGTAGCCACTCCACCTAGCAAATCTATAACTCTGGAGGAAGATAGTAGGTAGCCACTCCACCAAGCAAATCTATAACCTATGAGGCATATAGTAGGAAGGCACTCCCCCAAGCAAAACTATAACTCTGGAGGAAGATAGTAGGTAGCCACTCCACCAAGCAAATCTATAACTCTATGAGGAAGATAGTAAGGTAGCCACTCCACCTAGCAAATCTATAACTCTGGAGGAAGATAGTAGGTAGCCACTGCAGATAGGAAATCTATAGCTCTTGAGGAAGATAGTAGGTAGCCACTCCACCAAGCAAATCTATAACCTATGAGGCATATAGTAGGAAGGCACTCCCCCTAGCAAATCTATAACTCTGGAGGAATATAGTAGGTAGCCACTCCACCTAGCAAATCTATAGCTCTTGAGGAAGATAGTAGGTAGCCACTCCACCAAGCAAATCTATAACCTATGAGGCATATAGTAGGTAGCCACTCCACCTAGCAAATCTATAACTCTGGAGGAAGATAGTAGGTAGCCACTCCACCAAGCAAATCTATAACCTATGAGGCATATAGTAGGAAGGCACTCCCCCTAGGAAATCTATAACTCTGGAGGAAGATAGTAGGTAGCCACTCCACCAAGCAAATCTATAGCTCTGGAGGAATATAGTAGGTAGCCACTCCACCTAGCAAATCTATAGCTCTTGAGGAAGATAGTAGGTAGCCACTCCACCTAGCAAATCTATAGCTCTTGAGGAAGATAGTAGGTAGCCACTCCACCAAGCAAATCTATAACTCTGGAGGAATATAGTAGGTAGCCACTCCACCTAGCAAATCTATAGCTCTTGAGGCAGATAGTAGGTAGCCACTCCACCTAGCAAATCTATAACCTATGAGGCAGATAGTAGGTAGCCACTCCACCTAGCAAATCTATAACCTATGAGGCAGATAGTAGGTAGCCACTCCACCTAGCAAATCTATAACCTATGAGGCAGATAGTAGGAAGGCAGGGTTTACTGCAGGATGAATATATATATATATATATATATATATATATAACAAAAAGTCCGTCACGCAGGGGCTGCGTAAACTAAGCAGATTTTCCACGTGAAGTTTTACAATAGAGAAATTTCATGAGAGCCGAGTGTTAAGGAAACGACCAAACTAGCTTTTGTTGGGGAAGCCCAGTTAGCCGCCTGGTTTTAATAAAAATGCAAATATTCAAGATAGAGAATAACAATATTTATAGAACAATATTTATAGTAAATGTAATTTGCAATAAGTTTAATTCTGTACTATTTTTCGATCCGACGTACAGTAACGGAGATATTTCGAATTTTCGAAAATCCTCCCCTCTAAACCCCCCCTTCCACTGGTCCGATTTCAGCCGTTAACGAACATGATCTTTATTTTTACATAAAACGACTAAATATCGAGTTTGGTAACGATCAAACAAAAATTGCGACCGCTAGAGCGGTAACAGACAAATATATATATATATATATATATATATATATATATATATATATATATATATATAGATAGATAGATAGATAGATAGATAGTTAGATACAGTTTTGAACGGACCTCATTTTCGTCATCTACTAGGATTGATGGACATTTGAAGAAAAATTTCGAAAATTCCGTCATGAGTACAACCTCAATAGCTGATTTCCCTTAATGGAAATCTGCTAAAATGATGGTACACAAAAAGTTTAAGAGGATTGTTTATTGGTTATTCATAATAACAGAGATATTTTGAGTTTTTCACTTTATCAATCTGTACATCACCTGGTCTGATTTCAGCCCTTTACGATTTGATTTTAGCCGATTTCCTTTAAGGGAAATATACTATTGAGGTAGTACTCATGACGCTATTTTCAAATAATTAATTCTTCAAATGTCCATCTATCCTACCCAGGAGATGATGGAAATGAGGTCAGTTCAATATTATTTCTATATGTGTGTGTGTGCCTGTTAACGCTTTAGAGGTCTACATTTTTGGTAACGAAGATACCAAACTCGATATTTAATCGTTTTATGTAAACAGAAAAATGAAGTTAGAGGAGGGTTTTAGAGGGGACGATTTCCGAAAATATGAAATATCTGGGTTACTATACGTCGGATCGAAAAATTATATAGAACCAATCTTATTGGAAAATAATATGCCTGCCACATAAACAATACTCTATCATATAATAAATCACTTTATTCGAAGCTTAAAGACCAAATATTGTTTGTTATTATAATACGAGATACATGCAAATATGTCCCCCGGTCTTAAGTTCTTCGAATACCTAAATGTGAGTATTTCAGATAACAGTTATTCTAATTCATTATAAATTACAGTACTATATATAGTAAATACTTTTCAATAAAATTAACAAGCTATATTCAGATATATTACAGTAATTTTTTTTCCTTCCTGTGTAGAATATTTCTATATATCTGTTGAGCGATGAGAGTTTGGCTTATCTCACAATTACAATTCACAATTGGTTTACAATTCATACGATTTCCGTTGGGAGGTTATTAAAATTGACTGATAGATTCCTCATTGCCGTTTGTATTTATTCTCTTAATATTCACGGTGGTGTTACCAGTATGTAGATTTATCTATTGTGAAACTTCTCGTGGGAAATCTGATTAGTTTACACAGCCCTTGCGTGATGGGATTTTTCTAAAATAAGTCCGCCACGCAGTGACTTGGAAATATTAGCATTTATCTCAGAAAGTTCAATGAGACCAATAGTTGGTATTTAAGCGTAGAATAAACTAATTCATGATATAATATGATATGATATAATAGCTTATTGTTGATATGATATGAGTAGGTGTGGGCTGACAACTATACTGAAGGCTGACAACTAAAAAATCCAAATATCTCAGTTAATGTTCATAATATACAAAATATTTATATCACTATCATCACTATCTTGATTATTAACCAAGATATTTACATTTTTTACTTTTCAGGCTTCAATAAACCCCCACTCCTACTCATGGCGTATTAAAAATAAGCTGTTATATTATGAAGCACATTATTGTAAGTCTAAATACCAAATATTGTTCTCAATGAATTTTAAAGTTTTAAGATAAATGCAAATACGTGATGCACGTGGGAACTGCTTAGTTAACGGAGCAGCTGCGTGACGGACTTTTATTACCCCACTTGAATAGCCTTGCAGAGTTAATGGGCAGACGACAGTCTGGGACGACAGCTTTATGTGCCTACTCCACGACATCGTCCAGTTCTGGGCTAACTCTCATTTATAATTGCATTTTGTAATAAAAATAAATTCTAGAAGTTATTTAAATAATAACGTGTCCCAAAAATTCTACTTTTAGCGTAACTATGAAAGCAGTCCGTGTAATGTCCACGAGGAAGGTTCTGATAGTTCCCCTCCTGTTGAGTTCTATTTTAAGGGGGAGTTTTGAGATAATGAGGTGGAGAATATAACTCTGGTTTATGGGTTACGCGACAATTGCCGCGTCCCGGCCGGGTTGTAAAAAGCAGGAGGCAGCTACCATAAATCAATACGTGCTTACAATCCATATTGCTATACCGTTACATTCAATGTTATCATTAATAAAATGTAAAATAAAAATAAAAGAGAGTGTGTGTATATATATACACACACATATATATATATATATATATATATATATATATATATATATATACACACACACATATAGATGGTATACGACTTCGAAAGGACAACATTCAAAAATAATTATTTCAGACATTAAAGAATATTTAGGAGAAAAATTAAAATCAACAAACTATTACTTGACACAATTATTTACAGGGCACGGAACATCAAACTCTTACTTTAATCGTTTTGGCCTAACAGATCAACCAAACTGTTACTGTGACTTTACTACTGAACATACTTACAGACACTTCCTCTATAACTGCATACTACTAACGAACCAAAGTGAAGACTTGAAAACCGAATTAAAATGCCTATAAGATGGACTGTTGAGGAAAAACTTTTATTTTATAATCACAATAAACTACTAAAAAAATTTGCTGGAGAAATGTATTACTACCTGAATTATTTAAAACTGAAATAAAGTTAAATTAATTATTTATTCATCATTGACACCTAAATTTGTTTTTCTTTTCTTTTTTATTTTCTTTCCGTTGTAAATAATTTAATTTTACAAATATTTTATTTTATTCATAGTTAAAAAAATGTAATGTATCAATCACGTATGTACAAATGTACAAACACGTTATGTACAAATTGTTGTACGGGGCGTGTGGCTAATACACTCCCTTCCTGTAGGTTTACTCCAGGAAGGAAATAAATAAATTATATATATATATATAAAGGAAAAAGCCAGTAAAGAAGAAAAAAGATTAAACAGATATACCGTACCCTTTTAGCAGATTTCCCTCAAGGGAAATCAGCTATTGTGGTCGTACTCATGACGCGATTTTCGAAAAATTTCTTCAAATGTCCATCGATCCTGCTCAGGAGATGACGAAAATGAGGTCCGTTCAAAATTTTATATATATATATTTGTCTGTTAACGACGCTCTAGCGGTCGCAATTTTTGTTTGATCGTTACGAAACTCGATATTTAACTGTTTTATGTAAAAAGACAGATCAAGTTAATTAATGGCTGAAATCGGACCAGAGGGAGGGGGGTTTAGAGGGGAGATTTTCGAAACTTCGAAATATCTCCGTTATTATGCATCGGATCGAAAAATTGTATATAATCAATCTTATTGCAAATTAAATGTACTATAAATACTGTTATATACGTTTACTCTCTATCTTGAATATTAACCGAGATATTTGCATTTTTCAGTTTTCAGCAAACCGTCACTTCTACTCATTTTACGTAAACAATACTCTGCTACATAATAAATCACATTATTGGTTAATGTTTAAATACTAAAAATTGTATTCAAGAGACATTTATTTATTATTTATTTTTATTATACGAGATACATGCAAATATGTCCTGGTGACCCCCCCCCCAATCTTAAAGTTTTGGACTACTAAAATTTTATTGATTGAGATAACAATTATTCTGACTCATTATTAATTACAGTACTAGATATAGTAAATAGTTCTCAATAAAATTAATGTGTTATATTCTGATATATTTCAGTAATTGTTTTTCTTTCCGGTGTGAGGCGGGCCGACCCGTTTGTTTACATTTCTAACCTAGCGCTTCCTGTCGGCAGGTTATTGAAATTGGATGAAACATTTTATTTCCGTTTGTATTTATTCACGGTGCTGTTGTGTTACCAGTATGTATATTTATCTATTACTAAACTTCACGAGGGAAATCTGCTTAGTTTACGCAGCCCCTGCGTGACGGACTTTTTAATCTCTTCTTCAAATAAAAGTCTTAAAGTTTTAGCAGATTTCCCTTAAGTCCTCAAGACGCGATTCTTGAAAATGGTCTATAAATGCCCATCAATTCTACCTAGTAGATGAAGAAAATGAGGTCCGTTCAAAATTATATATATATATATATATATATATATATATATATATATATATATATATATATATATATACTAGGGTTATAGAAACCTCCCTTGTTTTGTTTACACAGCAGGGACACAGCCTCATGTTTTGTATAACATAAACGTTATAATATAGTTCAACAAACAATAAGACAATATACTACAGATATACAAAACATAAGGTAACCATGCTGTGTAAACAGAACAAGGGAGGCTGCTATAACCCTAGTCTTAAGTGCAATAGTCATGTGTAATAGTTTTTAAGTATCTTTAGTCTTGGTAAGTAATAATAGAAAAAACACCCCTTTTCCACTGTAGTTAAATAACAATGTGCAATATTATAAAGTAGTACCTGTAATTTTACAGCCCTGAAGAAGAGAAAATAAAGATTATCGAAATATCGGCATAAACTAAGATTTTTTCACCAACATTGACCAAAACTCCAAAAAGAATAACAACACCATATATAAATATAACCAGGTCGAAACTTCAACACAATATATATATATATATTTGTCTTTTACTGCTCTAGCGGTCGCAATTCTTGTTTGATCGTATCCAAAGTCGATATATAAGTGATTCATGCAAAACTAAAGGTCAAGTTCATTAATAGCTGAAATCGAACAACTGGCAAGCATTTGCTGGTAACTCAAGTATTAAGCGAGTTATTCCTAAGCTCTTGTTTTCGGCTTTATACCCCCCTCTCCTTCAAACCTTTTACTCATCGGTTTTATATAGAAATGGAGAACATGTTATGAGATGAGATCACAAGCATGTTATAACAGTACGAGGGAAATATGCTTAGTTTACACGGCCCCAGAGTTTATCATTTGGATATGTTGTTAAGTTAGTTTGAAGTATTCTTATTATTGATGGTGATTGTAACCAGGTTTCGATTTAGGATTGCATTTTTGTGCCTTCCTACAAGTGCAGACGAAGCCGGTCAAGAGAAAGCATGTCTCTCTAAGCCGTGGGCTGACTTTGGTCGAAGGTGTAAAGATTATAAGAGGCATTGAAGTAAATAACGCACAACATGTAGAGTGTTAACAAAGTTAATTGTGCGAAATTGTATTTCTATAAATTCTGTCCCTGTGCCTACCACTGGTATTAAAATGAAATTGATTTTCAGTTATTGTTTGAATGCTTTGTGTGGTCACGTACAGGAATTAGGGTCGACAACCTGAATGAAGACGACTAGGGGCTGTTGGAGAGGCCTGCGGGGATGGGGTGGGCAGGTATACGGAGCAGCACCCATCTAGATAAAGGGAGTCTAAGAAGTCATGAAATGGTGTGAGCAATCGCTTCTAAGGAGAGGTCTTGCTGGATATCCCCAATGGAGTGAGGTGTGTCTCACTATTCAGCGGATGAAGTTGTTTCGGGAGGATTGGAGGTTAGTTAAGGTTTTTGCTAGGAATCGGAGGAGTGTTTGATATTTTGTTCTACATACAACGCTTAATTATACAGTTTGGTAACATTCAAACTAAAATTGGGAGCCCCGGAGCGTTAACAGAGAAACATACCTATAGCTCTTAGCCATGCCCACCACTTTAGACCAAAGGGAAGAGAAGGGGAGGGATTATGAGCTATGATGCTGTACCTATCTAGACTAGATATGATGGACTAGGAATGAATGAGAGGGAGAGATGGGCAGTGAGAAAGTTTTGTATGTATATATACGGGAGAGGGGGGGAGGAGAGAGAGAGAGAGAGAGAGAGAGAGAGAGGGAGAGCGAGAGAGAGAGAGAGAGAGAGAGAGAGAGAGAGAGAGAGAGAGAGAGAGAGAGAGAGAGAGAGAGGCTGAAATCGGACCAGTGGGGGGGGGTTTGTGGGGGTATTTCTTAATGGCGAAATTCGACATATCTCCGTTACTATATGTCGAATGGAAAAAGTATATAGAACCAATCTTACCAACAATAATAGGCACCAAGAATTTAAATTTGTCCGTAGGTATAATAAAAGAAGAACTTCAAGAAGGAGTACTTCTAGATGCTGTCAGAATAGTGCGAACATTTTAGCAAATTTACTTTAAGGGAAATCAGCTATTGAGGTTTTACTCATGACACGATTTTCAAAAAATGTAATCAAATGTCTATCGATACTACCTACTACTGATACTACCGAGCAGTTCAAAATTGTGCGTGTATATATATATATATATATATATATATATATATATATATATATATATATATCCACTTCTCTGTTACCGCTCTAACGGCCACAATTTTGGTTTAATCGTTACCAAAATCGATATTTAATCGTTTAGTGCAAAAAGAAAGATCAAGTTCTTTAATGACTGAAATCCGACTAGCGGGAGGGTGGGCTTAGAGGGGAGGAATTTAGAAAATTCTTAATATCTCCGTTACGTCGGATCGAAAAAATATATAGAATTCATCTTATACCAAATTAAATGTGCTATAAATATTGTTACATACATTTATTCTCTATCTTGAATATTAACCGAGATATTTGAATTTTAATTAAGTGTGTGTGGATAAAGGACGACTGAGATCGGCTATTGTCGATTCTCGTTGTAAGTTTCCGGATTATATCGGCCGTTTCCGTAAATGTTCGGCTCACGTGTAAGCTTCTTCTAACCTAAGGTTCTTGTCGTGTAAGCTTTTACTTTGTGCGATATATGCAAATACGTTCTGTTCATCTACCCCCCTTCTTTAGTTCTTGGACTACTAAAATTTTAATTATTAAAATACAAATTATCCTGATTCATTATAAATTGCAATATTAAATATAGTAAATAGCTTGCAATAAAGTTAATGTGTTATACTCAGATATATAACAGTAATTGTTTTTCTCTCCGGTGAAGAATATGTCTTCACAATTTAGAACTGTTTACAATTTAGAAGCCGTTTCCGTTGGGCGGTTATTACAATTAACTAAATGATTTCTCATTGCCGTTTGTATTTACTCACGGTGGTGTTAAGTGTTAGCAGTATGCCGATTTCTCTATTGTAAAACTTCACGTGGGAAATCTGCTTAGTTTACGCAGCCCCTGCGTGACGGACTTTTTTAGTTTTTAGCCTATAAGTAAACCCCCATTTTTAGACATCGCACTTTAAAAATGAGCTGATCTATCATGAAACGTCTTATTCCAAGCGTAAATACTAAATATCAAACCTTTATTACGTGATATACATTACGCCATCAATTAAGATTTTATTGACCGCCTGCTTCTACTCATTATTTTTTTTTTTAGCAGATTTCCCTTAAGGGAAATCAGCTATTGAGGTCGTACTCAAGATGCGAGTTTCGAAAAATTTCTTCAAATGTCCATCGATCCTACCCAGGAGATGACGAAAATAAGGTCCCTTCAAAATTATATATATATATGTATATATCTATATATATATATATATATATATATATTTGTCTGTTAACGCTCTAGCGGTCGCAATTCTTGTTTGATCTTTACCAAACTCGGAATTTAATCGTTTTATGTACAAAGAAAGATCAAGTTCGTTAACGGCTGAAATCGGACCAGTGGGAGAGGGGGTTTACAGGGGGAGGATTTTTGAAAATTCAAAATATCTCCGTTATTATGCGTCGGATCGAAATATTGTATAGAATAAATCTTATTGCAAATTAAATTTACTATATATATTGTTCTATACATTTATTCTGTATCTTGAATATTAACCGAGATATTTGCATTTGTATTCTGCGTGTGGTCACCAGTAGACTATGTTCGGACTTTCCGCCGAGAGCTCTTGTGGCCGTTTCCATAACTATTCGTCCCTCGTGAATAGGTTTAGAGGTTAGGTCAACTGTTTTTTGCGGCTAGAAACTACTGGGTTATTACGCCCTAAATAATGTTTTAGGTTTAGAGGTTTCTTACTACTACAGTTGTTATTAGGCTGATTTCCCTATTGTAAAACTTCACGTGCGAAATCTGCTTAGTTTACGCAGCCCCTGCGTGACGGACTTTTTGAAATGAGAATATATGGCCAGCCGAGATCAGTTGTGTGTTATACCGATATGTATGAAATATGCTTGAGGGTTTTTTTTTTTTGATTCCCCACAACGAGCTACTGTTTCATAACTAAAAAACTGAAAGTCAAAGGTAACGTCCATCTAAAATTGTGTAGTTTAATGTGTTAGGGAGTGTCGAGTTGTAATGTTCGCCAAGTAAGAGAAAGCTGAGTATGTGTTGGCAACTATTTCTTTCTTCCAATGAGTCATTCTGTGGGCAAAAGCATGTTCAAGCATTCATTTAATAGTCAAAAGGTGGAATTTAGAAACCAAATAAGATGTTTTATAATAGCTTTTTTAAAAAAAATAATAAAAAATTCAGTGTTATTTAATATGCCTTTTAATGGCGATCATAAAGTTGAATGTTGACTATGCTGAGACTATTTCAACAACTTTCTCTGCATAGCTTCAACAACCATCTTATTTTTAGTGAAGTTTTATATTACTTTAAAAACATAAAATGATTTTATTCGAATAAGGAGTTATTAAAAAATAATAAAAAATAGATTCTAGAATGTTTAAAACTGCTGGAGGTAAGGCTTACTTGGACATTCTCTCTCCAGGATTGGGAATTAATATTATGTCATATTTAACTCTATATATCCACAACCTTGCTTAAGTTTAGGGTTTCTGCTACTTTTCACACTCCGATAGATATTAGTAGAAATAGGTTTGTTAATAATCTTGTTCAAAATATTTGTATTAATTCTTTTTAGAAAGGGAAAGACATTACATTAATTTTACAGATATTTGAAGAGTGCTCTCGGGGAATTAGCTATTGCATATACCACATAATTATTTAAGTATTTTCATGGCCAATAACATAATTTCTATTCTAAATTTATATCAATGAAACTCAATAATTAAAATTCATTACTTAAATTGCCGACTAACTTGGGACACTCCAAAACGGGGTTTGTAAAACAAATCGATGAACAAATTCCTAAATATTTATGTCGCTATGAAACAGAAAGACAAATATTACAGAAGATCCTATATACGAAAAGTCCGCCACGCAGGGGCTGCATAAACTAAGCAGATTTCGCACGTGCTGATATGACACACTAGTGAGCTCGTCTCGCCACATATTCTCTGTTTCTGTGTAAAAACCAATGAGTAAAAAAGAAATTTACTGAAGACTGAAAAAATTCCGTCACGCAGGGGCTGCGTAAACTAAGCAGATTTCCCACGTGTAGTTTTACAATAGAGAAATCTGCCTAATAACAACTGTAGTAGTAAGAAACCTCTAAACCTAAAACATTATTTAGGGCGTAATAACACAGTAGTTTCTAGCCCCAAAACACAGTTAACCTAACCTCTAAACCTATTCACGAGGGACGAATAGTTATGGAAACGGCCGCCAGAGCTCTCGGCGGAAAGTCCGAACATAGCCTACTGGTGACCACACGCAGAATACAAATGCAAATATCTCAGTTAATATTCAAGATAGAGAATAAATGTATAGAACAATATTTATAGTAAATGTAATTTGCAATAAGATTGGTTCTATACAATTTTTCGATCCGATACATAATAACGGAGATATTTTGAATTTTTGAAAATCCCCCCCTCTAAACCCCCCCTCCCATTGGTCCGATTTCAGCCGTTAACGAACTTGATCTTCCTTTTTATATAAAACTGTTAAATACCGAGGTTGGTGACGATTAAACAAAAATTGCGACCGCTAGAGTGTTAACAGACAAATATATATATATATATATATATATATATATATATATATATATATATATATATATATATATATATAGATAGAGATATAGATATATATATATATATATAATTTTGAACGGACCTCATTTTCGTCATCTCCTGGGTAGGATCGATGGACATTTGAAGAAATTTTTCGAAACTCGCGTCATGAGTACGACCTGAAGGGAAATCTGCTAAGAAGAAAATAGGAATAACTCGATGAATATTTCTATAACATTTTACACACCAACCCATAATATGGGAGTTATTTTGAATTTTAGAATTTTCCCCTCTAACCCCCACCACCTGGTCCGATTTCAGACAATAAAAATATGATTTTTAGTGCTGACTCAAACAATTAAATATAGAGTATGGTATAGATCAAGAAAACATTTTCGTGACAAGAATGCAAAATCATGGTCGATGACTACTTCACGCATCGAATTTGCAATTATCCCGCATAATCTTGAAAACAATTTATGGTATTTATGATTAGAACAATGTGTTCCATGTGTTTCCAACGCCCTATTGTCTGTATGACATGAGTAGGAGTGAGAGTTTACTAAAGGCTGAAACTAAAATAGCAAAAAGTCCGTCACGCAGGGGCTGCGTAAACTAAGCTTATTTCCCACGTGAAGTTATACAATAGAGAAATCTCGATACGAGAGCCAAACAGTTACGGCAATTGGCCGAACTAGCTTTTGGCGGTAAATTCAGTCACCCGTTATCGGCCCACAATTAATAAAAATGCAAATATGTCGGTTAGTATTCAACATAGAGAATAAATGTAGAGAACAATATTTATAGTAAATTTAATTTACAATAAGATTGGTTCTTCAAGTTTTTAATCCGACGTATGGTAACGGAGATATTGCAAATTTTCGAAAATCCACCCTCTAACCCCCCCCCCCCTCCCGCTTGTCCGATTACAGCCCTTCACGACCTTGACCGGTCTTTTTGCATAAAACGTTTAAATATCGTGTTTGGCAACCATCAAGAAACGTTGTGACCGCCAGAGCGTTAATAGGCATATATACAATATATATATATATATATATATATATATATATATATATTATATATATATATATATATATATATATATAATTTTGAACGGACCTCATTTTCGTCTTCTCCTGGGTAGGATCGATGGACATTTGAAGAAATTTTTCGAAAATCGCGTCATCAGTACGACCTCAATAGCTGATTTCCCATAAGGGAAATCTGCTAAAATCTAAATATCTCGACTAATATTCATTTAAGAGGAAATATATAAATATCACAACATTTATCCATAGTTAAATTTTTAATAACAGCCTATATAATTTCGATCCGACTTATAATAAAGGATATATTTCAAATTTTCGAAATACCCCACTCTAACCCCTACCACTTCAACTGGTCCGATACCAGCCATTTACGAACTCGATTTTCAGTTTTGCATAAAACCCTCATATACTCAGTTTGGTACCAAAAGGCAAAACTTACGACCGCGATAACAGACAAATATATATATATATATATATATATATATATATATATGAGAATATTGTTCAAGCTATATTATATGGGCCAGGCATGTATTAGGCATTCTGATTGTTTATAGTGATTGTCATATTCAAAACTGAATGATCTGATAATGGAAACTCAGTCGCACTCAAAGGCTTTCCAATTCCCTCAAAACCTCTATTACTTTGACTATTTGCCCAGGCAAACGTCCAGAGTAATGGGAGTTGAGGAAGAAACCTCACGTTACGCAAAAGAGACGGTGACTAACATTTAGACTTTTACTCCGACTGTTGAACGGGAAATTAAAAGCTCCCCCACATAAACAAACGGCTTATTTATCCCTAATTTTAAGGAATTTGGTTGATTCCTAGTTTAAATTCATTCCAATATCTCGAACATATTATCTCTTCTACTGCTCTGTCAAAATAGAATTTTATATTAGTACCGATTGTTAGGTGTTTTGTGTGTATTGTTATAAAATATTGGTTATGTTTATGATAAAATCTCCACTGTTTGTTTCACTTTATCACTAATATAATCTTGGTTCCGTGCATAGTTTTAACGTCTGATGCATTAATTTATCGTTTTGCTTTCTCTTTCTTTCTCTCTCTCTTTTTTTCTCTCTCTCTCTCTCTCTCTCTCTCTATATATATATATATATATATATATATATATATATATATATATATATATATATGTATATATTTGTTCTTTTAAAAGTAAAAATAGTCGAGTCATTCGATTAGGATTATTCGCTTATTTTCTCTAAAGACAATATTAGGCTTAAATTGCTTTTGCGTTAAACCGATGAAAATTAGAGTGTAATAGGGAAAAGGTTTAAGGCTGACCTTATAAGAATTTATAGTAATTCTCAGTCAATAGGTTAGAGTCAGTGCTCTAGTAGGTTTTTTCATTGAGAGAGAGAGAGAGAAAGATAGTGCGGGAGGGGCGGGGGGGGGGGGGTCATTTGGGCCGAGCTATTGAGGGAACCTATTCACGTTATATTGTTCCCCTTGAAGGCCTTTAATCTTTCACGCTTAACTGACCTCCTTTAGCGCACTATTCAACTACCTACACCTCCATAAACCTGTTCCAGACCATAGGAATGGCAATCTTGTTTCCAGCGACACATCTCTACATTCCATTTTCCGTTTCTTCCTCTCTATGAGACTCGAAAGCTAAACTAAACATTAGATTTTTAGTCCTGTAATAGGAGTACGTGAAAATCAAGTGAGTAGAAAAGGGGGTTTACTGAAGGTTGGAAACAAGAAAGCATGAATTACTCGCTTGATATTTGAGCTAAGAAAAAAATGTATAGAACAATAATTCTAGAGTTCCAATAGCTTAACCCTCCAGGACTCGCGTCAAAATGAGTGACCTGGGAACTCGCGCGTGAGAATTTTTCTTACACCACCTATGTCCCTTAAAAAAAGTTGGTTAATAAAATATTTTCAACAAAAAAAATTATATTTATTATAAACATCAAATACTAATATAAAATTATAACATTATTCAAAAGTTATCGTACAGGTATTCTGTTTTAAGAAACATTATGTCAAGCAACTTAAAAAGTTACCTAAGTAATTGTGTTCTCCACAAGAATGACATACTAGAAAGGAATGTTCATTATAAACTGTTTTTCTACGTGTTCGGCAACTCTTTTTTGACTTTTTGTTTTTTTTCTCCTCGGACAAAAGGCACAAAACTGCGACGGAGTACTAGAACCAGAACAAGTGGGATTTTCCTCACCAGGAATCCTCTTCATTTTGAGCCAAAAAACAGTTTTCAGTAAATCACCAAAGCACTCGCTTGATGAGAACAACTCAGGTTTTTAAAAAAAAAAAAACTTCCACCAGAACTCGCTTGATGAGAAAAACACTCTCAATAAACCAAATAAACGTTTCGCCAGAACTCGCACTGTGAGAAAAACACTCTCAATGAACCAAAAAAACGTTTCGCCAGAACTCGCACTGTGAGAAAAACACTCACACCCAACTTACTCCGGCTGATTAGTTTTGTCCTGGCAGTCAATTGATACTAATGATTGTGAGCCAACGAGGGTGGTACGATAAGGCTACAAGGTGTAGCTAGAGAGAGCAGCACTTTCATCGGGGTGTGAGTATATTGCTCACGGCGCGAGCTCTGGAGGGTTAAGAAGATATGTTCTGTGTAGTGTTTCGATCCGACTCATAATAACGGAGGTAGTTTCAATTGTCAAATTCTCTCCCTTCCCCCTCACTATCCCCCTCCCTCCTATTCCTGGTCCGATTTCAGCTATAAATGTATGAAAGCACGAACTGCATACAGTGGAGACTACATTATGACTGAATTGCTTTCTGCTCTTCCCCCATATTAAAAAACTGCTCTGAAGAAGGGAACCAACGGTTGCCCGAAACTGTCAGCAAATAAAAAAATCCTCTAAAAGAAGAATTTAGAAAACTTTATTAGCCGAAACCCAACTATTACCTACTACTTTGAATTATTATAATAACGGCTAACAATACAATTGATTAAACGAACCTTATATTTTTAGTTTTACATTTATATAATGGTTAATCGTGTTAATTTAGAATATTTACATCTGGTTCATAAGATTAGACTCTGTTGGAGTATTTTCTCAATATATGTTTTTTTTGCTTTTAGTAGGCTAATTAGTTTCTAGTTTGACTGAAAGTAAAATTTCAGGTATGATATTATTTTAGTTCTACTAATTAGTTTATTTTAGTTCACTAAATAGGTTCATTGAAAAAACATCCGGGTAAATAGATTAGGCGTGAAAAGGTAATAAATAAACAATTGTTTTTAGAAACTAACAGAGACATACCAAAGCCTAAAAATGTTGATATCGTTTTCAATTCAATGTCAAACGAAAAAGTATCTCGAAATTAAAAACAAAAATCAATGTAATGACAGAGGTAACATATTTTATACATATATATATATATATATATATATATATATATATATATATATATATATATATATATATTTAGAATTGCCACCATCTTCTAGATTTTTCCAAAATGAATCTGCTTTCATTCAGTAACGCCAAGTCAAAAATAAAATTATTTTTGACGTGTTTATTGGAGGATTGTTATTAGTAAGAAAAAAAATATATAGTTTTTGTGTTATTATTAAATTATGGGGAGGGTTTTATTCAGATAACTGGGATGTGAAAAAAAGTCCGTCACGCAGAGGCTGCGTAACCTAAGCAGATTTCCCGCATGAAGTTTTACAATAGATAAATCTACATACCGGTATCACAACACCACCGTGAATATTAAGTGAAAAAATACAAACAATAATAAGAAATCTCCCGACGGAAAGCATCTGAAACGTAAACCAACAGTTCTGCCAACTTATCAGAGGAATGAAAAACAATTACGGAAATAGATCAGTATATAAAAGATTAATTTTATTGAAAACTATTCACTATATCTAGTACTCTAATTTATAATTGATCAGAATAATATTTATCTCAATCAATCAAATTTTAGTAGTCCAAAAACTTCAGAAGGGGGGGGGGGTGTCACGATAAATTATTTGCATTTATCTCGTATAATAAGGGTCCCTTGAAAGCAATTTATGGTATTTAAGCTTCGAATAATGTTGTTTATTACATAACAGAGTATTGTTTATGTAACATGAGTAGAAGTGGGGGTTTGCTGAAGGCTGAAAACTGAAAAATACAAATATCTCGGTTAATATTCAAGATAGAGAATAAATGTATATAACAATATTTATAGTACATTTAATTTGCTATAAGATTAATTCTATACATGTTTTCAATCCGACGTATAGTAACGGATATATTAAGAATATTCGAAATTCCTCCCCTCTAAGCCCACCCTCCCACTAGTCGGATTTCAATCATTAAAGAACTTGATCATATCGATTTTGGTAACGATAAAACCGAAACGAAAATTGTGACCGCTAGATCGGTAACCGAGAAGTGGATATATATATACACATACACACAATTTTGAGCTGACCTCATGTTCGTCATCTCCTAGGTAGTATCGATGGACATTTGAATACATTTTTCGAAAATCGTGTCATGAGTACAACCTCAATAGCTGATTTCCCTTAAAGGAAATTTGCTAAAATTTTCGCACTATTCTGACAGCATCTAGAAGTACTCCTTCTTGAGTTCTTCTTTTATTATACCTATGGACAAATTTAAATTCTAGGTGCTTATTATTGTTGCTTTAGGCCCAAGTCCATTTTTACATACTATAATAGCCATAAATGTGGCAGACTCAAGATTTTATTCTTTTTTAAGCTCATTAGCTTAATTCTTGTTGTTTTCTTAATTTTTCGGCATAGGATTTTCGAATATTTTCCAGGATATCCCGTTTATTATGATGCACAGAATGGTCAGTTACGTTGCTTCATCCCATATCTTTACACTCTTTTTCTAATAACTTTTAGGGATTGTAACAGTAAGAAGCGAGGTTCCTGTCTGTCAAGCCGATACTTCTGGCACGCTATTATGCCTTTGAAAGTATTCGGACCCAACAAGTATTTCACATCAAAGCCTTATATTTCTATTATTTATTGGATAATTAATAGATTTTTTATGTTTGATATATTTAGAAATTATACATATTGTTAGAACACGTGCATTATTTTACCAGAGTCAGAAATGGAAGGGTTGTGTTTTTAGAAAATTGATTAAAAGTGCTCATTCATTAAACTGATAGGGACAATTCTTTTACCACTTATAAATAATTATGGTGGAATAAGCCTTAGTGGAAAAACATTCAATCTTCTCTTTACTTGAAATAATTAAAATTACAGGCCGCGAGTTTGCTTTCCTCGCTAACGAAGTGAAAGGACGGGAAGATATTATCTTTTGGATATTAACTGATTGCGATCATAAAATTCATTACTGCCCCATGCACTTTCGTGAATAATAAGTATCGGTTCAATTTCAGAATTAATTTTTACTTTCATGTACGAAGTGAAGGAGGTATTGTAATGGTGATAATTTTCGGTTTCTAGATTGCAACTGAATTATCCGTTTTGATCTTCCCTGAACCCATTTTAGCAGATTTCCCTTATGGGAAATCAGCCATTGAGATCGTACTCATGACGCGATTTTCGAAAAATATCTTCAAATGTCCTACCCAGGAGATGACGTAAATGTGATCCGTTCTAAATTATATATCTGTATATTATAGACACACACACATATATATCTATACTAGCTCAGATACCCGGCTTCGCCCGGGAATTGATTTGAGGCTGAATGATCATGGTATTTCATGGTATTTTTTTGGCAAGGCTTTACTTAGCGCAATATTTTGACATTTACCCGTCCCAGTGTTTAGGATTAATACCCGTTGTTGGCATTCGTTAATAATAAAATTAATTTTTTATGTAAGTCTTCACTGTCCTCCAAATTGTCATATTTCCCGTCTCCTGTGCATTATGCATAGATTTCAGCTATTAAGGACAAAATATTAACGTTGATTTGAATTAATTTTTCCAGCTGAGGTACCTGATAGTTCAAATAGGAATGAATTGTTCAGCATATTAATATTTCTACGCAAATTACTTGCTTCACACATTGTTCCTGGAAAAATGTAAAAAAAAAAGTTAATCCAAACAACTAAATAAACAACTTTTGTTCTGTTCATATTTGCCGAAAACCCAATAGTAAACGAAATATCGCTATTTTTAATTTCTGGCTTCCCTCATAACCCCCACTCCTGCTCGTCCCTAGAAATGTTGGTATGGCTTGTTATAATGAAAGCGTTAGTGCTAATACATATACCGAGTTTTATTTATTTCGGTTGGGTCTTTTGTTCCAAATAAAATTGTTCACTTCCGGTATAGGTTTTAGCGTATATCTCGTTTATAATTCGGTATACGAAAAAATTGTATATAATAAAAGTTACTCTAAAAAAGAAAATAAACAACTTTTGTAATGTGCATATTTGCCGTAAAACCAATAGGAAACGAAATATCGCTATTTTTAATTTGTGGCTTCCCTTACAACCCCCACTCCTGTTCGTCTCAGAGGATATTAATATAGACTACAGTCTAATTTGTGTTATTATATATATATATATATATATATATATATATATATATATAAAATTGTAACCACTGTCTGTACATTGATTTTTTTCGCGAAATTTCACGATAACTTTTCGTTTCACATGTCATAGACACCATAACTGCATTTTGTTTCTTTCGTGTATGTTTGTTTGTTACCTTTTCACGCATAAACAGCAGAACCGAAATTTATGAAACTTGGGATGTCTATTACTACTAACCCAACTTAGACTTTAGGCTATATTAAAATTCTCTGAGACGAACAGGAGTGGGGGTTATAAGGGAAGCCAGAAATTAAAAATAGCGATATTTCGTTTCCTATTGCTTTTTCAGCAAATATGCCCATAACAAAAGTTGTTTATTTCGTTATTTAGAGTAACATTTGTTATATACTTTTTTTTCGTATACCGAATTATAAACGAGATGTACGCTAAAACCTATAGCGGAAGTGAACAATTTTATTTGGGGCAAAATACCCAACCGAAATAAATAAAACTCGGTATGTGTATTAGCACTAATGCTTTTATTATAACAAGCCATACCAACATTTCTAGAGACGGGCAGGAGTGGGGGTTGTAAGGAAGGCCTGAATTTAAAAATAGCGGTATTTCGTTTTCTATTCGTTTTTAAGCAAATATAAACATAACAAAAGTTGTTTATTTTGTTATTTAGAGAAACTTTTTTCATATACACTATCGTTGTATACCGAAGTATAAAGGCGTTCTACGCTAAAAATTATACTGGGAGTCAACAATTTTATTTGGCCCAAAAGACTTAACCGAACTTAACCAAACTCGGTATGTGAATTAGTACTCATGCCTTCCATATAATAAGCCTTACTAACATTTCTAGGGACGGGCAGGAGTGGGGGTTATAAGTGAGGCCTGAAATTAATAATAGTTATTTCCTATTGGGGTTTCGGCAAATATGCACATAACAAAAGTTGTTTATTTGGTTATTTAGAGAAATTTGCTCAACACTAAAGATGTACGACCTCGATAGCTGATTTCCCTGAAGGGACAAGCGATGATAACCTAGTAGTTTTTCGCCCTAAATTCCTTAAGAAACAAACAAATAATCCCCAGAATTTGGTATCCGGTTATCAGTTTCATAAATCTTGGAGTTCTACACTTCATACCTTCTGTTTCTTCGAAAGTTTTACATCTTTCCATCATGGAGAATATATAATGTAATAGACTCTGCAAATATTGATTCTTTTATACACTGAATCAATCCTCCTACTGTTCCCTTGGAGAATAAGAAAGATTCCTTTGTTCCCCACCAAATGCCCATTGTTGGTGGATAAAAACGCCAACCGTTTGGTAATCAACTGTAAAATAAGTCTCGTTAATCTTGACACGTGTTCCAATCATGATCGGCTGTGACGAAATGCACATACTTCTCGAGAATAAAAATTCACCTGGGTGCAGCGTAAACTAAGCAAATTTCGCTCGTGTTGGATTAACACACTCATGATCTCATCCGAATAACAATTCTCTATTTCTCCAGCGGAAAGAAGCCACTTTAATCAAGAATTGAAATGTAAACTGAACATGTCGAAATATTTCTCAAGCAAAGCCACCTCAACTATGGTACTTAATAATGATGAATGAAAGCTATCCACGGTTATGATTAATGTTGCCAACGATATTTTGCCGAACAGAGCAAACGGATTGATCAGAAAATAATTTTTTTTGTTAATTCTTCAAGAATCAAGGATTCTAGTTCGCTTTAGTTACTGGACATTCAGATAAAACCCTCAACATTGAGACGTGAAAAGTAAAAATACTGTGCATAGTAAAGCCTTGCCAGAAAAAAAAAACACGTCATAATTTAGCATCTAATGATTTCCCAAGTGAATCCGGTACCTTACTGTATACATTTATTTATGCATATATTTTTTTTCGTGAGAACTTTGACTGTCTGCTCCTTGGCTAGATTGGCTGAATAGCTACTTCAATTTAAATTAAAATTATTGCCTGACGAAGATGGACGCATTTCCATCGAACATTTACAGAACAACGAAAATTCCAACCGCTCGAGCAGACAGCCGATGTTCTCACGATGAAAATAATCCCCAGTGATGTAGCCTCAAAAATAGAATATAATTTTGAATGAAGCTCATTTTGATAATCTCCTAGGTGGAGGAGGTGGACGTTTGAAGAACTAGTTCACATAACAACCTCAACATCTGATTTCCCTTAGAGGAAATGCACTAATGGCTAATGGAGCTGATTCGTAGGAAAAGCGGGTCATTGTGAGTTGGTGGAATGAAATGAAGGAAGGTTAGTAGGGAGCAGACAGTGAAGACGTTCGTAATGCTCATTAGTAGTGGACAATTACCCTCTCCCTAATCAGATACGCTGTAATTATCTAACCACAATTATGTAATTATTTATTAGAATTGCAAATAATATTCAAATTTATATAATAGCCGATAATAAAAAAAAGTCCGTCACGCAGGGGCTGCGTAAACTAAGCAGATTTCCCACGTGAAGTTTTACAATAGGGAAATCTGCCTAATAGCAATTGTAGTAGTAAGAAACCTCTAAACCTAAAACATTATTTAGGGCGTAATAACCCAGTAGTTTCTAGCCCTAAAAAACAGTTAACCTAACCTCTGAACCTATTCACGAGGGACGATAGTTATGGAAACGGCCACCAGAGCTCTCGGCGGAAAGTCCGAACATAGCCTACTGGTGACCACACGCAGAATACAAATGCAAATATCTCGGTTAATATTCAAGATACAGAATAAATGTATAGAACAATATTTATAGTAAATGTAATTAGCTTTAAGATTGATTCTATACAATTTTTCGATTCGACGCATAATAACGGAGATATTTCGAATTTTCCGAAAATCCCCCCTCTAAACCCCCCCCTTCCACTGGTCCGATTTCAGCCATTAACGAACTTGATCTTCCTTTTTACATAAAACGATTAAATTCCGAGTTTGGTAAAGATCAAACAAAAATTGCGACCGGTAGAGCGTTAACAGACAAATATATATATATATATATATATATATATATATATATATATATATATATATATATATATATAATTTTGAACGGACCTCATTTTCGTCATCTCCTGGGTAGGATCGATGGACATTTGAAGAAATTTTTCGAAACTCGCATCATGAGTACGACCTCAATAGCTGATTTCCCCTAAGGGAAATCTGCTAACAAATAAATAGCAATTGGCGCAGAAAATGATCACCTAGAAATTGGCGTGGTTCTCTGACAACGATGAAATCATCATATTTACAATTTCCTTAGAACACCGATACCACGACGAAAGGATAACGTTAATGATTTAGTGTTTGCGAAGTTCTTCCAAAGGTGGAAGAAAAGATATTAGCAAAAGCTTCATTTCATTTTTTGTATACAACTTTAAAATTTGAATCAAAAATATTTTTCCTACATCAACGATGACAGTAGTACTCATACGATCAATGCTGTGATGAGAAGCAGGACAGATACACAGAACCTGAACGGGAAAGCCTGAAGCTTGGATGAGGCTATTATTTGCTCGCTGTGCAACCTCGAGGCGCCAGAAGATGTTTTCCACTTCCTTGGGGTCTGCCCTATCCTCGGGCAATTCAGGAGAGATTAATTTGGGAAGAACACATTCACCGAAAACCAGGACAGAAGACTATTAAATGAAGAGAATTATCCATTGCTCTACAATGCTATTGTAGAAATTTAAATATAGCATTAAAGAATAAATATGATTATTTATAAAACTATATATAATAATATTTTATTGTAAAAACCAATCTTATTGTAACTTTTGTCGCATACATATTTCCCGACATGTTTCATACATACCGGTATGTATGAAATATGCTTGACGGCTTTTGAGGTTGTACTCATGACTCGATTTTCGAAATTTTTCTTTAAATGTCCATCGATCCTACCAGGAGATGACGAAAATGAGGTCCGTTCAAAACTGTATGTATATATATATATATATATATATATATATATATATGTATATATGTATATATATGTATATATCTATATATATATATATCTATATATTTGTCTGTTACCGCTCTAGTGGTCGCAATTATTGTTTAATCGTTACCGAACTCGATATTTAGTCGTTTTGTGTAAAAAGGAAGATCAAGTTCGTTAACGGCAGAAATCGGGCCAGTGGGAGGAGAGGATTAAAGGGGGATTTTCGAAATTTCTAAATATCTCCGCTACTATACGTCGGATCGAAAAATTGTATAGAGCCAATCTTATTGCTAATTACATTTACTATAAATATTGTTATATACATTTACTCTCTATCTTGAATATTAACCGAGATATTTACATTTTATTGAGCGTATCGGACATGATGAGATCGGCTAACTTCGGTTGTAGTCGTGAGTTTCCGGCTAGCTAGTTCGGCCGTTTCAGTAACTCTTAGACTCTCGTGAAATTTGAATTTGGCTGGCTTAGAGAAGGCAATTTCGAAAATTAGAACTATCTCCGTCAATAAATATTGAATCAAAACATTGTATAGAACCAATCTTATTAAAAATTTAATGGCCTTTAAAGGTTATTAGATATTTTTTTTTCAATGTCCTCTTTATTAACTTAGATATATGCATTTTTTTAGTTGTCAGCCATTTGTCAACCCTCGTTCCTACTCATGCCATATAAACAATAAGCTGTTATATCATGAACTACATAATTGTAAGGTTAAATAACGTAGTTTTCATTGAGCTTTTACTTTGTGAGCTACGTGTAAATACGTTGTCTGATCAACTCATCAATTAAGATTTTACGTTCCTAACTCGAGAATGTTTGTTTGATCTACACCATTCTCTATATTTAACAGTTTAATTCAACAATAAAATTCATATTTTTAAATGGCCGAAATCGGGCCGGGATAAGGTAAGAGGGGGAGAGCGAATTCGAAAAATGTAACATCACCAAACTATTGATGCACTAAAAATGTTGTTTTATACATTTTTTGTAGTTTAAATAATAAGTGAGTTATTCGTACTTTCTTATTTTCAGCCTTCATTAATCCCCCACCCCCTAGCCCCTTTTATTGAACAGTTTTTTTTTTTTTACATAGATATAGAGAATATACGGTGAGATGAGATCACAAGGGGTTAAGCCAGCACGCGGAAAATCTGATTAAATAATATACAAAATATAACTACAAAACTAATTTGTATTTTTAGCAGATTTCCCTTAAGGGAAATCAGCTATTGAGGTCGTACTCATGACGCGAGTTTCGAAAAATTTCTTCAAATGTCCATCGATCCTACCCAGGAGATGACGAAAATGAGGTCCGTTCAAAATTTTTATATATATATATATATATATATATATATATATATATATATATATATATATATATATTTGTCTGTTAACGCTCTAGCGGTCGTAATTTTTGTTTGATCGTTACCAAACTCGGAATTTAATCGTTTTATGTAAAAAAGAAGATCAAGTTCGTTAATGGCTGAAATCGGACCAGTGGGAGGGGGGGGTTTAGGGGGAAATTCGAAATATCTCCGTTATTATGCGTCGAATCGAAAAATTGTATAGAATCAATCTTATTGCAAATTAAATTTACTATAAATATTGTTCTATACATTTATTCTGTATCTTGAATATTAACCGAGATATTTGCATTTGTATTTTGCATTGGTCGGCAGGAGTGAGCTGTTTGGTACTTTCCGAAGAGAACTCTGGCGGCCGTTTTCGTAACTATTCGCCCCTCGTGTATAAGTTTAGTGATCCCTTACTACTTACTACACTTGTTATTGGGCAGATTTCTCTATTGTAAAACTTCACGTGGGAAATCTGCTTAGTTTACGCAGCCCCTGCGTGACGGACTTTTTTTATTTTCAGACTACAGCGAATCCCCACTTTTACTCATTCTATTATATTGTAAGCTAATCTATCCTAACTTACCGACACCTCGTTTATGACTGCCCTTTACTGAATAACGGGAGGCAAGCTCTATCTACGATAATACACGAACACAAACAAACATTGTTCTCTAAAGTTTTAAGAAGCTCTCCAATTGCCGTTTTGTTATTTGTATTTAAACTCTCAGGTTTAACTAAATTTTAATATAGCGGGGGTCATAACCAACCGCTATTAGCAGATTTCCCTTGAGGGAAATCAGCTATTGAGGCCGTACTCATGACTCGATTTTCAAAAAATTTCTTCAAATGTCCATCGATCCTACCTAAGAAATTACGAAAAAGAGGTCCGTTCAAAATAATATTATATAATAGTATATATATATATATATATATATATATATATATATATTTGTCTGTTAACGCTCTATCGGTCGCAAGGTCGTTTTATGCAAAAAGACAGATCAAGTTCTTTAATGGCTGAAATCGGACCAGTGGGGGATTTTCGAAAATTCGAAATATCTCCGTTACCATACGTCGGATCAAACAATTGTATAGAACCGATCTTATTGCAACTTAAATTTACTATAAATATTGTTCTACACATTTATTCTCTATCTTGAATATTAACCGAGATATTTGCATTTTTATTAAATGTGGGACAATAACGGATGAGTGAGTTTCCCGCCAAAAGCTAGTTCGACCGTAACTCTTCGGCTCTCGTGGTAATGGAGATTTCTCTATTGTATAACTTCACGTGGGAAATCTGTTTACTTAACGCAGCTCCTGCGTGACGGACTTTATGTATTTATTTTTTCTTATTTTAAACGGGAATTTAAAACTTTGCAGGCAATTCAAGCAGCGTCTAACAAAACTGCTTTCTGTGATAATTGGTCAGGTAAATTGAGATATTTCGTTCCCTTAATTGTGATCCTTGGAATTAAACCATTTGTTGATATCACGACTGCAGTAACGGTGACAGAATCTAGATTGTAATGGGCTTTTATTTCAATAGCCAAGTACTTTCTCGTTTGCTCGACGTAAGACTTGAGAATATTCTCATTATTTGGGACAGCTATATCAATGATGTCCACTGATTTTTTTTCCCCTTGCCAATGACAATAATATTGGATTTATTATGATGGACAGTAAATATAATTATTAATTTAACTATAATTATTTTTTATATTTTAGGTATCCTATTATTTCATTTAATGTTTCTTATATTTCTTTTCCACTATTTTAACTACTTTAGAGTATGTATCCTTCACCTCTCTCCTTTAGCCATAAGTTAACAATTTAAGAAATACAAGAACAGCAAAGGAAACATCATGAGAAAGATATATGGAAAGGGAGAGTGTGGTACCCACAGCAAATAAAATTCTCTTTTCCCCTGTTACTCGAGAAGGTAAGAAAAGGAAAAAGACAATGAACCATGAAACGTGTTATTCCAAGCTTAAAAAGTATCCATTTGAGTTTTACTGTGTAAGGTACAAATATATTCGGGTGTTGATATCGTCTAGATTTATCATTCTAAACTGCATAAATTACGTTCTATACTAACTGTCTCAAATAAAATTAAAAATTATACTTAGCAATGGCTGAAGTGCATTCGGAAGTTCGTAGCCCTCGAGGAGTGGAAACTAGAATTTCAAAAACTCATATTTCATGTTCTCGGAAGAAACATGAAAACAAACTGCCACAAATTAAAGTAGTTACCACTCCCTGGAATATTGCAATCAGAATAATCCGAGAAGAGGAAGTTGCTCTTGCTCTTTACGAATTGGACATACAAAATTATTCCATAATTATTTATTGAATGGCTCCTTCCCACCAACCTGCGGCTGCTGTAATGTTTCTCTTACTGTTTCACATATTTTTCCTAACTTTGAAAAATACAATCTTCCAAGAAAAGCGTTGAACCTTAAACCAAGAGCACCTTGGAGACGATGAAGAAGACATCAAAAGGCTTATGGCATCCTTAATAGAAACTCATTTGTTCCAGGAAATATAGAACCATGACAATAGCAGATGTGGTATATTGCCATAAATAAATAAACAGTGGGGCATGGAAGAAGAGGGTTTAGGGGAGGAAGAATCGAACATTTCAAATATTTCCATTATTGTGAGCCAGCTCGAAAAAATGTATATATTTTCTAAATCTCCGTGGTAAATTTATTTTTCAGTATTCAGTAAACACCTACTCCTATGTAACCGACTTTAGCAGATTTTCCTTCAGGGAAATCATCTAAGGAGATTGTACTCATTGCCCGATTTTCAAACAATTACCACAAATGTCCATCGATCCTACCCTAGGAGATGGGGCAAATGAGGTCCGTTCAAAACTACATATAAATATACAACAAAACAAACTGCACTCCTTCTGGACAATCTGCCTAACTGGGTAATATTAAAAAATATATCTTTTTTTTTATTATTTTTAAAACGAGAATTTCCAATTAAAGTTTGATGGGTCACGAGGAAAGGAGAGCAGCTTCCATTTTTTTAATGTGGTGCTTTTATTTATATAAATGATAATTTATAATTCTCGCCGAATGGTTGATTACCACAGTAGATACATTCTAGAGGTCGTTTGTGGATAATCCCAGATCTTTTAAAACTTGGGCTGTCCTCTGGGATATTGCACCTATGAGCAAACCTTTCGTTTTTTACTTGATATTTGTTTCGAACCTTACTGTGGGATTTATCTCTCTTAAATTATAAACGAGTTATTCGTACTTTATTTTCAGCCTTCATTAACCCACACCCCCTCCCGAGCCCCTTTTATTGATCGTTTTTTTTTTTTTACATAGATATAGAGAATATACGGTAAGACGAGTTCACAAGGTGTTAAACCAGTCTCCTTCGTTTGCATTTCTTTTGATTATTACAATGTCTGCTCGTTACAGCGATCCATCAGACGACTTGCACGCAACTTCTTCGTACACTTCCCAATCTTTGTTGTATATATATATATATAAGCGTGGCGGACTTTTTTAAATAAACAATAGATGGTGTTAGATGACCAACGTGTCCAGCAGGCGTGAAATCTGCTTGGTTTAGCCAGCTCTTAGCGCGTTCTTGTATTTAATAATCTTTCCAATAGATTTACACATCACTGCATACAAAATATGAAAGGAGCCCTTGTTGCGTGGCTATATGCAAATAGAGCCCCCTTATTGAGCAGAAGAAAGTTGGGATGGGAAAATTTGGCATTTGTATCGGTGATAGGTGTGGGAGACGCCCTTACACCCCCTATCTATGGGAGCTATAAGAAAAAATTATGTTGAAACCTTTTGGTGGAAAGTGTGGCCGAGTGACCTTCAATTCTTCAAAAATTCCTCACCTTCTCGCCAGCTTTCCCTTCTCAACAAGGAAAACTCTCAATTCTCAACCGCTCTCCTTATTTACACCCACGCCCTTTAAATAAAATATTCAGGAACTGGCTAATAAGCAAATTTCTATAATAATATCCCACGCCGAGATGAATATAAATGAGTCATTCTAGAACAAACTAATCACCACTAGAAATACTAAGTAATAGAAGATAAAACAATAAATGACTAGAAAATGGTTCCGACAAAATAAGCCAGTAAATGGACTTTACTATGCCAGTTGTCAGTAGCGGCGTCCCATAAAAGCCAAAGCGATAGAATAACTATCATTAATGAGTGGGGGAAATAAACTATAAATTGCCTAATTCCGTAGGCATCACCCTACCTTCATCCAGCTCGAAAAGTTTTAGATAACCAATCTTGCCGTAAATATAAGTTTCTATCACTGTTTTATACATGTTTTCTGAATCTCCGCGATAGTTAATTGAATTTTTTTTGTTTAACCCTCCGTCGGGCACAGCTGGCCTGAGAGGCCAGGAAAACATATTTTTTGATGCCCCGCCTCATTCTGTTTCCCCTGTGAGGTGCCATTCCCAGTAGTTTCCTGATTCGTGTTCATGCTTAGAATGCCCCACTATATTCTACTGCCATCCTTCATCCAGCACATCTGGTCCCTAGGTAGCTTGTGAGGCCGACTGCAATTGCAAAGTCGAAGATGAGTTTTTTTCAAAATATATATATTGCAAACCGTTTCTTTTACTAAGATTAATGCTATTCTATACGGAAGTTCGTCGATATCTTGAGAAATAAGTGCTAGTCTAACTCTGGCCTCTCAGGCCGAATGCGCCTTATCAATTTTACTTGTTTTAGTTTAAGCTTCATTCTATTCTAATAAAGTCATTATTTTACGTTCTAAATAGTATATTTGTTTTTCTTAGATCCTAGCAAAGTCTGTCCTACCAGCGTTTTAAATTAAAATTATTTAGTTGGGGAATGGGGGGTTAAAATATGTGTGCGGCCTCTCAGGCCGGGTGCGCCCGATTTTGTTTCGTCCAGAGGTGCGCCCGACCAAAAGGATCATGCCAAAAGGATTCTAAAGAATTCTTCATCGTCCCCAAGGGGTTCTCTTGGTTTAAGGTTCAACGCTTACGTTGACACTTAAGTGGTCGAAATTTGTGTTTGGCCGTTACCAAAATCTAAATATCGAGTTTTATGTAAAAATAAAGATCAAGTTCGTTAGTGGCTAAAACCGGAAATATGGGAGGGGAATTCCGAAAATTTACAATGTCTCCGTTATTAGACGTCGGATCGAAAACTTGCACAGAACCAAGCTTATTGCAAATTTAACAATCCATAAACGTTATTATTTAAATATAGAAATATTTTGATTTTGTTAGTTTTCAGCCTTTAGTAAACCCCCACTCCTACTCATTTCGTATTAACAATAAGCTGTTATATAATAGCCCACTTTATTCTCAGCTTAAATAGAAAATATGGCTTCCGGAGATTTACATTATACGAGATACATGCAAATTCGTTGTTTGATAACTTCATCAAATAAGATTTTACGTTCTTGTTTTGAATGTTTATTTGATCTATATCATACTCGATTTATAACCCCGGTCAGTCTAGACTAAATATCATACTTGTTAGAGGCTTAAATCGGACAAGGATAGTGGGGATTTGAAAAATCAAAATACACTCAACCGCAAAAAAAAACCGGACACTTAGATTTAGTCTTATAATTTTGTTAAATACTTAATATATATGTATATTAATCTTTTTAATTAAAATAATTGGTTAATCTATAGGTTATTTAAACAAAATCTGCCAAAAGTGAATAATTGTTATTGATTATTTACAAAAAAATACAAAATAAAAAAAAAAAAAGATAAATTAACACATTTAAAAAAAAATTATTCTTCATTTTTATTACAGTGAATGGTAGACTTCGCTACCCCAAGCGTTTCGGCAATGTAACGTAAGCTCCGGCCTTCCATCTAAGTTTAAAAGACCCATTATTCTGGACCGAAATAAAAATAAAACATTAATTAAAGAAAATGCTTGGTTAATAATTAAAGATGTTTAAATGTGCGAAAAACTACTTACAGTTTAGAATAGATCAACTTCACGACAAATAAATCTAATCTGAGTTTTATCTAATTGTTTACTAATCCTGAAGGGATTAGTTCAATGGACTTAGACTCTAAATTATCTGTAATAACTAGAATACCCTCATAAAGAAAATTGCTGAAAATTAGCTTTTAATACGACAAAAATGAAGTGTCCGGTTTTTTTGCGGTTGAGTGTATATCCGTTATTATGAGTCGGACCGTAAACTCTTATAGAACCAACCTTGTTGAGCTATCGGAGGTCTTCAATTAGG
Organism: Riptortus pedestris; assembly: GCA_019009955.1. Lineage (NCBI taxonomy): Eukaryota > Metazoa > Arthropoda > Insecta > Hemiptera > Alydidae > Riptortus > Riptortus pedestris. The sequence continues at coordinate 123,511,062 of CM032233.1, forward strand.
TATTAAGCGAGTTCTTCCTCCTTTCTTGTTTACTGCCTTCAAAAACCCCCAAATCCTACTCATAGGATTTTAGAAATGAGAATTATTGAGAGACGGTAAGAGTGTGCCGTATTAGCACATGGGAAATCTGCTTCGTTTAAGCAGCCCTTACGTGACGGACCTTTTTAGGTATACGGATTATACTCCTAATGAGGCGTTCTAGTAAATAATGCCAATCATCTAGAGTTTTAATTTTAAGTAAATGAAGGAGAAATAGTGTTTCAGAAGTTTCTGACCCTTGTACTATCAAATTAGTGGAGTTGGGTCACTGGTGAACCACAGAATTATCTCTGAGGAAAAGCTGAATATACACCAGGTAAAAACAAGATTAGAACCATTATTTCATAATGATGAGTTCTTGTTAACAACCTAAAGCCAGTCTCTCTCCTTTCAACTTCAATCCTTCACTGAACTCGGAAGTTTTCCCTAATGAGCCTTTCATTTCCTCATATACTCTAATACTGAACAGCTACATGAAAATTATTTTTGTTTCGTATTAATCAATATATATAATCTTATCCACTGACTCTTCTTCGATTTCCCTTAAGGGAATTTAGCTATTTTCTGTGGGGGGGGGGACAATTTTCACCGTGTATTACTTTTAAAATACATTTTACCCCTGTTCATTTTAGCATAGATTCTGTTAAGGGAAATCTGCAATTGAGGTAGTTCATGACGCGATTATCGAAAAATTTCTTCAAGTTTCCTTCGATCCTACACAGGTGGTGGAGAGAATGTGACCCTTTCTCTCTATACATACGTATAGTCGTTAAAAATTTTAAATATATACTTGTCGGTTGCCGCTCTAGTGGTCACACCTTTTTTTTGATCGGTACCAAACTCGACATTTAAACGTTTTATGTAAAATAAAGACCAAGTTCGTCAACGGCTGTAATCGTACCTGTCCTAACAGGCCAGCCAACCTTCTAGCACTGAATAGATAGATAGACCGGAAAGACATACAATTAATGAAATATATCTGAATATAACATATTGATTTTATTGAAAACAATTTACTAAATCTAGTGCTGTAATTTGTAATGAATCAGAATCAGTTTTATCTCAATCACTTAAATTTTAGTAATACAAAGACAAAAAAAAGGGGTGGGTCAACAGAACGTATTTGCACATATCTCACAAAATAAAAGTTCAATGAAATCAATATTTGGTATTTAGCCTTGTAATGAAGTGGTTCATGATATAACAGCTTATTATTAATATGACACTAGTAGGGGTTTACTAAAAGCGTAAAACTAAAAAATCCAAATATCTCGGTTAATACTCATTATAGAGGAAATATGTATAGAACAATATTTATTGTAAATTTAATTCGTAATACGATTGTTTCTATACAAATTTTCGATCCGACGTATAGTAACAGTGATATTTTGATTTTTGTTAAATTCCACGCCTCTAAACCCCGGTCCAATTTCAGCTGTTAACAAACTTGATCTTTCTTTTTACACAAAACGACTAAATGTCGGGTTTGGTAACGATTAAACAATAATTGCGACGGCTAGAGTGGTAACAGACAAATATAAAGATATATAGATATATTCAGTTTTGAACGGACCTCATTTTCATCTCCTAGAAAGGACCGATGGGCATTTAAAGAAAAATTTCGAAAATCGCGTCACGAGTACGACCTCAATAGCTGATTTCCCTTAAGGGAAATGTGTTTAGTTCTCGCAGTACCTGTGTAACGGACTTTTTCTCTAAATATTTGAGTTATTGGGTGTATGGGTTTTCACCTCTGAGTAAAATCCCTACTGCTACTGGTGGGATCTTACTTTAAGGCGCTATATTCCTGGAACATTTCACATGGGGCTTAGAGAACGAGAGTGGAGTGTGAGGGGTCAGGTGAAAGCAGCCCCATCTACTCCTCCATCCTCTCCCTAGCAACTCTTCTTATCAGCTCAGCCCACGAATTTTGCAACTAGCCAACATTCACATGCTCATATAAATCAGCTGTTGGGAATGCCCCACGTGAAACAGATTGCATCATAGAAGGGCTGCTTAAACTATAATTGGTATAAATTAAAGAGCTTCGTGTTCGAAGGATGTTTTTTTTTTTATAGAAAAGTTGAATACTATAAAAGAGGTTCAGTTATTTATCAATAAACAAAACTAAAAATATTTGTCATAATAATAGTCAGAAATAAATTTATGATCACATATATTGTATCTTTAAGGTGAAGACAAGATTCTCATCCCTTATGAAGCATCTGATCCTTTAATAAATCAAAGACTAATAAAAAAACATCTCGATAAATTAAAAGTCCGTCACGCAGGGGCTGCGTTCACTAACCAGATGTGCTCCACGCATTTGCATTTACCTCAAAAAGTAAAATTTCAATGAGAACAATAATTGGTACTTATGCTCCAAATAATGTGCTCCACAGTATAACAGCTTATTATTAATATGACATGAGAAGGAGTGGGGGTTTTAAAACCGAAAACTAAAAAATGCAAAAATCTCGGCTAATAATCAAAATAAAGCAAAAACGCACATAACAACATTTATTGAGCATTACATTTGCAATAAGATTGGTTCTATACAATTTTTCAATCCGACGTATAGTAACGGAGATATTTTGAATTTTCGAAATTCCCCCTCGAATGACCCCCCCCCTCCCAGTGGTCCGATTTTAGCCATTAACGAACTTCTTTCTTTTTACAAAAAAAAAATTAAATTCCGAATTTGGTAACGATTAAACAAAAATTGCCCCCGCTAGAGCGGTAACAGACAAATATATATATATATATATATATATATATATATATATATATATGGTTTTGAACGGACCTCATTTTCGTCATCTACTGGGTAGGATCGATGGACATTTGAAGACATTGATGACATGAGTATAGCTGATTTCCCTTAAGGGAAATCTGCTAAAAATGCATGTTATATATTTAGAATGGTGTAAAAAGAACTAAAAAAATTAATTCATCATATATACTTATTAAATTAAAAGTTTTCACTATGTATTAATTGAATTTGAGCTAATTTTATTACCAATGCGTTATATACAATTTAGTCATTACGTCCATACCATTCACAATATTTAACCTTTTCCTTCAACACTAAAGATAATATTTTTTAATGACTGAAATCAGACGGACATTGGGGGAGAGATTGTTATAAAACCAATCTTGTTTAACTATTGATGCTCTGCAATTGTTGTTCTGTGCATTTTTTCGTAACTAAAGAATTAAGAGAGTTATTCGTACTTTCTTGTTTTCAGCTTTCGGTAAACCCACCCTCCCCAATCCCCCTTCTACTCGTCTGGTTTTTAGCAGATTTCCCCTTAGTGAAATCAGCTATTGAAGTCGTACTCATGACGCGATTTTTGAAAAAGTTCCTCAAATGTCCATCGAACCTACACAGGAGATGACGAAAATGAGTTTCGTTCAAAACTGTATATGTATGTATTTGTTAAGGCTTGCCGTAATTTTTATTTGACCGTTACCAAACTCGAAATTTAAAAGTTTAATGTAAAACTAAAGACCAAGTTCGTTAATGGCTGAAATCCGATAAGTGGGAGGGTGATATAGAGGGGGGAATGTCGAAAAATCTTAATATCTCCGTTGTTATGCGTCGGTTCGAAATATTGTACAGAACCATTTTTATGCAAATGTAATTTTATATAAATGTTGTTGCGTGCATATTGTCACTATGTTGATTATTAACGGAGATTATCACATTTTTCAGATTTCGGCCTTCAGTAAACCCCCTACTTATGTCATAAAAACAATAAGCTGTTATGTAATGAAGCACTATATTTGAGCCTATATACTAAATATTATTCTCATTGAACATTTACTTTTTGAGATAAATGCAAATACGTGACGTACGTGGGAAATCTGCTTAGTTAACGCAGCCCTTGCTTGACGGACTTAATTTTTTACACGATATTCATCATCTCATGAAGCCAGACTGACAGGTTCTTCTCTCATTCTACTTCCCAAACATACTTGTTTCTTAATGTCACTAACCCCCTGTCACACATATTCCACAATCCCAACAACTGTTACCAGCAGAGCTTATAAATCTTACATTCTAGATGCTGACCAAGCTGAGTTGAGACTTGGCAAACTTTACAAAATGCTGGAGAGGCTTCAGCTGTGATTCGGTGACATGCATTTCCTTACCTCTTGCTGGGAGCCGCACGTGCTGGCCATTCCTAGCTTCAATTCACGCCAGTCATTAATCTCTTCTTTTACCTGTCTTTTTTCGAATGGTATATTTCGTTTTGAAATCGAACCACGAGTTTTCGTTTAATAATTTTTCAAATTTTACTACTGATTTATCAGTATTTTTATTTGAAGTAAGTTTAAAAATCAATATTTATCCATCACTTATTGTACGTCTGATCATTAGTTTCGGTTAAACGCGACATTGACTACAATTTTCAATTTTATTATGTTCTTTAATCATAAATGAATTTAAAGTAATTATTTTCAAGAATTTTAGTTATACATTTTTGTGAATCATATACATTTCTTTTTAAATATGAAGATGAAAATTAATATTAGGTACATGTAAACACATTATAAAATATACTGCTTACAAATATATAAGTTTTAATTCAAATAGTGTTATTATTTTTCTTCTCCCATAAAGTTCTGTATTTCAATTATTGAGATACAAAAAGGCAGGTGATGGTATTATTTGTATTAAAGTTACATTGAGGTCTTTCATCCAAACGTTAGAAAAACAAACAAAAAATATCCTAACAAAAAGAAATAACTTAAAACAAAACTGTAAACAAAAAAAAAGTTAGATTCGCAGATTTTTTTTTCTTTATACAACTTTCTTTCTCATGTATTAAAAGAGAGAATTAGTTTTTAATAGAAAATAAATTATTTATAAGCAGGGCCCCAGTAAGGCCTAATGTATGCAAAAAAGGATTTTGGCGCCCCTTAAGGCATTTTGAGTTATCTTTTCTTCTTTTTTTTATGGTAGGTAGGTGCTTGAAACAATGAAAAGAACTGAACTTTAAAAGTCATATTTATTTGTAGACTAAAATATCAAAATGAAATAAACAGAATAAAATCTAAGTCTTTTTTTTGGGCCCTTGGTTTTGGCGGCCCTGAAGGATGGCGCCCGTGTGCATTGCACACTTTGCACATATGGTAGCGGGGGCCATGTCTATATGTTTATTTTTTGCAATATTATGAACTAAATCATTAAGTGTTTTATTACTTCTGAAAAATAGATCGAAAAATGGAAAACATTTTAGTGGTAGCGGATTAGTATGTAAAGCCACTAGCGGGGAAATTTACTCGCAGCCGGAACGACCTCAGCTGAGGTATCAAAAGATCGCTTCCGGTTAATTTGTTTTTTGTGCCAATCAATCAAAAAAACTATTATACTCGTATAACTACCAAAAGTTTTAATATGAAATATCTCTTTAATATCGAGAGTAAAAATTTTGAAATGTCATATTTAGGAATTTAGTTTTGCACCTCTTTTAATTTAAAAATAATATTCGTACGTTATTAAGGGAGCAGCCATTAATGCTTAATTTGATTACAAGTTTAACATTGTGTAGCGGCGAGGTACTTGAATAACCTTGACAGCTAGTCATAATTTCCATGTGTTCGCGAGTATCTCGCTGCTATACGTTGCTATAGAGAAGTCCCTATAACTTAGTGAGGCTAGACTCGTGAGTCTCCTATCAGCATTCGAATAGTGAACCGCGTTTTAGGTTACAGTGCGTAATTATTGACTGTGAAAACGGGAGTCTGAAGTGTGGCCGTGGATGGGCCTTTTTTGTTAATAACTTTATCATTATTTATTATTTTTGTTAATATATTTGATTTAGTTAATCTGGCCTTGACTTCTTTACGTCTCGCATCGCCCCTCCACAGTTGAATTTGTTTTGAATCTCATTTCAAAGTTTATCTTTGTTAGTTCTCAAGATACCATTAGTTTTTAAGAGTGGAAAAATATATCCACTAAAAAAAAACCTGAAATCTTATTTCAAACAAACTTTACAGTTTTATTTATATAGACGAGAAAAAGTAATAAATGTTGTCGAATGGTCTCTCCGAGCAATTTTTATAACGTCTCACCTACTACTGACCATATATCAATGGGCGGTGATAAAAAGTGCTCATAAATATGGTAGGTAATTACAGGCTGGATAAAGTTGGACTAATTTAGAAAGCAGTTTCATTGGCCAGTCCCTTCCTTGCAGTCTTGATGAATAGACAGCACGAGTTTGACCTCCCTCACAGACATTCTCACACTCCAGCGTATTATATAAAAATATGAATATATTACTTTAAAAATGCAGATATATGGAGACGGGACTTTAAAAAACACCCCAAGAAATATAGATGGGAGACTGCCATCTTCAAGACAAAGTTCTGCCGAATACTTGTATAAGAAGTCCGTAAGGGGCTGCGTTAACTAAGCAGATTAAACACGTGCGTTACGTATTTTCTTTAATCTCAATAAGTAAAAGACTAATAAGGACAATATTGGTATTTAGGCTTCATATAAAGTGCTTCATAACATAATACCATATTGTTAACATGTGATGAGTAGGAGTGGGGGTTTACTAAGACCAAAAACTAAAAAATGCAAATATTTCGGTTAGTATTCGATATACTGAAAAAATTTATATAACAACATGACATAACATTTCCGTTAATATTAAAGATAGGAAATAAATGTATATAATAATATTTATTAAATTTAATTTGGAATATGATTGGATCTATAAAATATTTCGATTCGAGGTATAATAAACGATTACAGCCTTCAACGAACTTGATCTTTATTTTGACTTCAACCGTTTAAATAATCAGTTTGGTGCCAATCAAATAAAAATTGCGGTCTCTAGAGCCAAGCGACAAATATATATATATAATCTTGAACGAACCTCATTTTCATCTCTTGGGTAGGATCGATGGACATTTGAGGAACCTTTGAGGAAAACCCCAAGAGTTGAAATGGGGGCTTACGGAAGGCTAAAAACAAGAACGTACGAATAACTCACTGAATATCTAAGCAACGAAAAAATGTACAGAGCAACAATTGTAGAACAAAGATAATTTGATAAGATTGATTGAGGAAATGTTATCCCACTCTATTTCTCCAGTAGGCATATCCGTATGTAAACAGGAATTGAAATGTAAACACAAAGTAAAAATGGATGTTTATTTACTCTTAAAATAAATAAATAAATAAAATAAATCGTTTCCATCACAATAATGTGAAACCAATATATATATATATATATATATATATATATATATATATATATATATATATATATATATATATATATATAATTTTCTCTGTCCAGCATTTTTAAAAGTTGGAAGCTCTTTACAGCTTCAATTGTATTTGACTAAAAACAGTAGTACTAATAATAGGAAGCAAAAAAAGTCCGTCACACAGAGGTTACGTTAACTAAGCAGATTACCCGCGTGCATCACGTATTTGCATTTATCTCAAACCGTAAAAGTTTAATGAGAGCTATATTTGGTATTTAGATTTCAAGTAAAGTGCTTAATATTATAACAGCTTTTTGTTAATGTGACATGAGTAGGAGTGGAGGTTTACTATAGGCCGAAAACTAAAAAATGCAAATATCTCGGTTAATAATCAAAATATTGGAAAACTGTAAGTTACAACATTAATAGAACATTAAATTTGCAATAAGATTGGTTCTATATAATTTTTCGACCCGGCGCATTATAACGGAGATATTAAGAATCTTCAAAATTGCTCCTCTTAACCCCACTCTCCATTGTCGGATTTTAGGCATTAATAAATTCGATCTTTTTTACATAAAACCTTTAAATATCGACTTCGGTAACGATCAGACACAAATTGCGACCTATAGAGCGTTAACGGAAAAATGTATATATATTCGTCATCGCCTGGATAGGATCAATGGCCAATTGAGGATATTTTTCAAAAATCGCGTCATGAGTACGACCACTATAACTGATTTCCCTTAGGGGAATTCTTCTAAAACATTTAAAATAAGACCACTCACAACTACTCCTGTTACTGTTATAATGCCATTTATTAATTTAGCTGTCCCCTGGACATTGACGAGTTATGTCAAGTGCCTAGGAGCTAGTCTAATTAAATTCAGCTGAAGGTATTAGAGGGACACTTAGATAACGGCGTTGGTATTCTAGAGGTTACGGCCCATTCACCATTATCCAGGCCCACTAATTATTCAAGTCAATACCCTTCATTCCACTTCCCAGTCCTATCCCCCACATCAATTACCATATTCTCCATCAGGCAGAACCTACAACTCTTTCCTGGCTAACACGGAAAATCTATAGAAGTATTCTACTCTGAAAAGTCCGTCACGCAGGGGCTGCGTAAACTAAGCAGATTTCCCACGTGCTGGTATGAAACAATACTGATCCCGTATCACGTAAATCTTTTGAATATCGACACCCCATCCCTATTGCTTGTCCGATTTCTACCATTAATGAATGTGAACTTTAGAGTTGTTTGTTACATAAGGTTCTAGGGCGAAAACTACTACATCTCCTGCATCTCCTCTCTATTATTAGTATGGGGTTTGTTTATTTTTTAGAGGTCTCTTACAGTTCCTCTGGGGGTTTTTTCAGAGGTTCCCACCCTCTGTGATATGTTTCCCATATACATCTGTAATTTGTGTAGGTTTTATAGTTTTAATTTTATTTATAGTTTTGACATATGCTTATCTTAGTTTGCTTCTTTTATTAGTTGACTTGTTAGTAGATTTTTTATTGTTTTGGTTTTAATTTTTTAGTAGTTGACTAGTTATTAGATTTTCTAGTTTTATTTGTTGACTAGTTTTAAGATTTTCCATTGTTTTACTCATTATTTTGTGTCTGGTTTTATGACTGTTGTTTTATTTTGCTTTTGTGCCATGCTATGAATGTTAAATTAACTTGTGGTTGTGTTTGTCAGCAGGCACTGAGGATGGAGCGTTGACTCCGAAAGTGCACTCTGCATAATATTAAAAACCAGTAGAGGACTTGGCCTTCTTATTGATCCTTATACATTTGTTCCTCTACCATCCAGCATATTCCAGAGAAAACTACTACGTTATCATCGCCCTGTAATATCTATAACTCACGTTTTGGTTAAGTACTTGCATATTGAGAGTTAACTGCGTTTATGTAAATTGTCAATATTGTAATTTTTGTAAATTTATATTGTAATCATATCCTCATCCATATCGCCATTTTAACAATATAAACGAGGATACAAAAAGTTTGTAATTTAAATTTCTTTGAATAAATTTGTAATTTTCACGAAATTAAACAATTGATCTACTAGCTCTTTGGGATCATCTCCAAGGGCCACTGCTACATTATTGCAAATATTTCATTCGTTTCGAATAGCTGTATACTTATGGCATTCCATTAATATGTGGTACATAGTCAAGCCTGTGTTACACTTCTCACAAATCGGGGGTTGATCTTTTGTCATTAGACAACCATGCGTAAATCTTGTGTGCCCTATTCGGAGTCTTCCTAATACGATTTCATCTCTTCTGTTGCCTCTTGTCGAATACGTCCATGGACGGATGGAGGTTTTAATAGTTTTTAGTTTATTGTTTTCTGATTCGTTCCACATTTGTTGTCAGTTTTTATAAATTTCTTCTTTGAGTTCTACATCTGCTTCTTCATTTCCATCTATTCCCACGTGGCTTGGAATCCACAACCCTTCTTAACTCTCGGAGCATTTGTATATAATTATGTATTTTTTGTACTATCTCACTTAAGAGAAGTTCAATAAAGACTATTCTTCGTTCGCTAAGTTTCGAATGAAGTGGTTTAAGATATAACAGCTATTATTAATATGTTAATTGTTAATTTTTCGAAAATCAGGTCATGAGTACTACCTAAACAGCTGATTTCCCTTAAGGAAAATCTGCTAAAAACATAGAATTTGCGATACATAGGTAGGTAAGACTTTTAACGGCCCTCACTTTAGCCATCTCGTAAATGGGATCTGTGAAATTTGATGAAATGATGTGTGTTGACAAATTGCTCCATTAGAACAAAACTAAAAAGGAAGTTCACTTTGCAAGAATTGTGTTGAAAGTAAAAGTACTCCTAAAGTGGGAACACCAATATGTTTGGCTATGGGTCAATAGCACTCTATATAACCACTTAGAATCCCTTTATAGAGTTAACAGATTTCTTTTCGAATGTCTCATTTCCAAAACTAATTATTTTTAAAACTCATTTTACTTAGCATATAATATCTTATATTGAGTCGTCACTAGTATATATTAGATAAACGGAGATTGGAGATACATCTTCTAATAAATATTCTCTAGTTTATTTATTATATATTTTCCTTAAACAAATTTATAAGCATATTTTAATATTTAATATTATTTTAATATTTAAATTTATATACAACAGAAAGTCGAGAGGCTCCTGTCTTTAAAGAATCAAAAATAATGACTTTTCCAAAATATATATGTACCAAACAGTATTGTTTGTGAGAGAAATCATCAACTTGTTTTAAAAAGATAGTCTAACACATAATCATAATACAAGAAATTTGAATATGCTACCCCCATCACAAACATAAATACTTCGAAAAAGCGTATCATTTTCAGGAGTAAAACTCTTTAACGCTCCGCCAGAATTTATTAAAACTATTAAAAAATGTTCTTTTTTAAAAAATAAATTGTAGTTCTTCGTGTCTGAAAGATTTTTTATGCACAAAACACTAATAGTACAAAAAAATTTCAGTTATTAAATAAAAGTACAAAATATTTGTCATAAATATCGGTCAAAAATAATTTGTGATCAGGTACATTGTGTCTTTAAGGCAGAACAAGTTTATCATCAATTATAAAACTTGTCATCCTTTAATAAATTTGCATGACAATAAATTAAAAAAAAATGTATGGCATATATTTACAGTGTTAAGATTGTTAACGAAATTAATTTATTGTAAATACTTATTTAAATTGATGGATTTTTTTAATATTTATTAGAGCTAATTTTATAACGATTGTATTATGTATGTATAAATTTCATTCAATGACATCTAAGAAAATTAATTGGCATGAAATTTGAAAATTGTTTAAAGAAAACAAATCTATTTGACGTATCGTATTAAATTAAGTTAATGCAAATAAAAACATTCCATTTCGTTTCAAGAGTAAAAAAAATTAAGTGTGTGGTTTTTCCTCCTTTTTCTTAACAGAGATTTGTGGCATTATAGAAGACTATTAAGAAGTTAAATTTTCAAATAAAAACTGTTGAATAGACACGAGTAATTTCGGGGTGGGTTTTAAAGAATTTTAAAATTATTTGACTTCTCTTGTGTGTAGTTTAGTCAGAAATTTTTTTTTTAACTGTCATAATAAAGAAGCGTAGGGATTGTAATTCTAAAGAGGAAAAACACGAAGCGAACATCAGATTGGCAATATCATCAGAACTTGGATATAAAAAATAAAGAATGAATATTATATCGCGAAAGACGTGAGAACTGATAATATCTGAGGTCCTGAGAAGAGGCTGGGGCAAATACTTTGTCTTTAAGAGTGTTCCATCATCTCTTTGTATGTTTTTCCATTCGTATCATAGAACAATTAGTACTTCTTATATGTTAGGTTTTCCAAACCAAAATATGAATACGGGAGCAAATCCTTGACACCTGATCAACGTATCGTGAGTTGTTGATGTAATAGATTCCTTTTGTTTTATGCTATTTTATTTTACATTAATTCTAAATATATTGTATTATTATTTTTAAATATATTGAATTTTATTTACTTAATTAAATCTTGTATTATTATGCTTTTTTTTTCTTTTTCATTTTCATTTAAATGGCATTTAATTTTCGAGTCACGGTTATTCATTAATACAGTTTGGGTTTGTTGTAGTATTGGAATAAATCTATATCCCTGGAAATATTGATAATTGTTATAATCTGCAGAGAACTTTCTCGAAGATAATAAATTGTGGGAGTTGTTCACTATTTAATTATTAAGTATGTCCATGAATCAATTACATTGCCCTTTTTGTTTATAGCAGTTTTGGATTTGTGATTTTGTGTATATTTAGATTTCCTCTATACTTTTTTTGTTTTGAACTAACCGTGTTACTCGTCGCTAACGGATTGAACTTGATGGTTTCCAGTGGAAATATAAATACTGGATACAAAAAAATCATCCCGTCATATTGAACAGTAACACAAATTCCGTGTAACATAAACCAATAAAGTGCTGCCATTCATTTATTTTAGATATAAGCAGGCAGACACATTTATGATTAGAATTACTGTTATCGGTAAAATTTATTGATATAGGAGTTCCCGTTGAAATATGAATATTGGATGCACTAAATAATCCACTTATTGCCTTCAAATTAATCATATTTATAGTTTTGAGCATGAAGCGTGGAATGTCTATTGAACGAATATTCACGAATTAATTATCATTCGCAGGATCAAATAAAACTAGTTTCCCGTCAAAATAAAACTGTTATATTGTCTTAGCAACCGGAGAAAACTTATGATAAAATTTTGTTCAGGCATTCTGTTGTAATACGATAGAAAAATGTATGAGGTGTAAAGTATCCTTTTAACAACACTCATTCCCTTAATACATGTACTATCAATTTCCCAATTTTTTTCATGAAACACGAATAAAGCCTTTGGCGCAGTCAAAATTCATAAATGTAAATAACGATCTAGGACCAAAATCGTTCTAATCACACATTTGTCCCTAATATTTTTTTCAATTAAACCATTGTTAACGAAGATATTGGTGAATAATGTATTTTCACGCCGAAGTAAACCCTACCCCACTCATAGTGAAAAATTCGGATTCTCATATAGCCTATGTTGTACGCCGGGATAATTCACAAATATAAAAATTCAAAGAAATCTTCCTAGCCGTTTTTTAATGATTGACTAGAAAACGGCCGGAAAGACAGACTGACAAGATTTTCAATTTTGATGCCATTGTTCTTAGAATGGTCTAAGAAATTCCCCATCAGTAGAAAATCAGACAAACCATAGAATTTCATTTATATAGATTTCTCCTGATAATTATTGTTTGCTTTATCCTTGCGTATATTTCATTGAACAACCTAAACAATCAAAACGCCCTGTAATAAACACGTAATTCTAAAAGAGTTCTTCAATAACTCATGCCTTACTGTCTTCACATCATTCAATTGGTATTGATAATTTATTTCAAGAGTAGAAAGTAAGACTGATATTACAAAGAACACGAGGAACATTTTTAGGGGTTGGTGAAAGAATAAGCAAAGTCATGAGACAACTTTTCCTTATGCTCCAAAAAAGCTTATATGAATTTAAATAATATTATCGTGGAATTTCCTAAAGCTAGAGGCTTTTATTTCTTTTTCTGGAAATGTTGGAAGAGAGAATTGGAAAAAGTAATATAATACATGTGCAAGATGCTTACGTGGTGTGGTTTCATGGTGGATTTGCTGGGCTACTCCTGGTTAGGCCCTGCTTCAAGACTAGACTGGCAGCTCCTTTCTCCTGCAAACCCTCAACTCCCCTCCCTCACCCTCTCTCTATATCCCCTTTCTCTACCTCCCTCCCACCCACCCTCTCTACAACATCCCTCTCTCTCTCTCTCTCTCTCTATATATATATATATATATATATATATATATATATATATATATATAGGATATGGGAAACAACAAAAAAAGTCCGCCACGGAGAGGCTGCGTAAACTAGGCAGATTTCCAAAGTGCTGGTAAGACACACTAGTGATCTCATATCACTACCTATTCTGATTGAAAGGAAGAAAATACGAATTACTTGCTTAATATTTGGGTTAAATGCATTGAAGAACAATTGTTGAGCATCAATACTTTAACGACACTGATTTTATTACCTTTTACCATCCGACTCATAATTACGGAGATATTTTCCTGGTCCGACTTCAACCAATAAAAAAAACTGAACTTTAGTTATGACTGAAACGGTTAAGTGTCGAGTATGTTATATATTAAAAAAACATTTTCCAGACAAGAACATAAAATCTTAATTGCTGACGTCGTCGTAGAACGAATTTGCATGTATTCCCCATAATAAAGGTCTCTTGAAATAAATATTCGGTATTAAGCTTAGAACAAATCGATCCGTTATATAACAGATTATTGTTAATATGTCATGAGTGGGAGTGAGGGTTTTCTTAAGGATGAAACTAAAAATACAAATACCTCGGTTAATATTCATTCTTAAGAAAATATGTATATCGACATTTATAGGTATTTGTATTTGCAATAAGATTGGTTATGTACAATTTTTCGATCCGACTCATAGTAACGCAGATGTTTCAATTTTTCGAAATTCCACCCCAGTAAACCCCCTCCCCTTTCCACTGGTCCGATTTCTACCAATAATGAACTTGACCTGCCTTTTTACATAAAAGCATTAAATATCGAGGTTGATAATGATCAATCAAAAATTGGGACCGCTAGAGTGTTAATAGACTATATATATATATATATATATATATATATATATATATATATATATATAATTGTGCTGATGTTTTCGACCAGGTTGTATTTATATAGGGTGTGTTATTCTTCTCGGAGTTTTGGTCAATGTTGGTGTAATAAATCTTAGTTTATGCCAATATTTCGAGAATCTTTATTTTCTCTTCTTCAGGGCTGTAAAATTACATGTACTACTTTATAATATTGCACTTTGTTATTACACATTATTGTAAAAGGGTGTTTTTTTCTTATTATTACTTACCAAGACTAAATAATCTATAAACTATTATACATTCTTATTGCACTACGACTAGGGTTATATATATAGATATTTATTTCCTTCCTGAAGTAAGGAAGGAAGTTTATTAGCCACACGTCCCGTACAATAATTAGTACTATTGTAATATTATATATATATATATATATATATATATATATATATATATATATAATTTTGAATGGAACTCATTTTTGTCATCTCCTGGGTGGGATCGATGGACATGTGAGGAAAAGTTTCGATACCCTCTTTATTATTTTTAACATGCAAAAATAATGAAGACGCCCCCCTGGCATTTACAATGCTAAATCATACAGCGTTAATTTTAATTAGTATTGATTGTCTCTCTTTCATTAAGGCAAGCATAATTTTCCTAGAAACTAAGAGTGCTAGCCAGCAATTTAAAATTGTTCTCCAAAGTCACTATAGAAAAAAAAACTCAACAGGAGAATCAAACACGTTGTGATAATCAGCCTTAATCAATGTAGTAATTTGTCAGCAATGGTTAATCTTAAACCTGATAGGTTCAATAACCCTAATTAGAGCTAAACTACAATTAAACTGTATTCACGTCTGTAAATAGTAAATATCCTAGATTGAGAATAAAATGTTAATAGTTAGTTAAAATGTCACAGCCAAACAATTAAAATTCCCAAGCCTATTAAGTAACTATCAACCCCTAAAACCCATTTTAAATCTCAATTGTATTTATTTGTATTTTTTAAGTCCCCCACTTAGTCATCGCACGTTAACAATAAGAAAATGCATCATGGAACGTGTTATTCCAGGCTTAAATACCAAGTATTGTTTTCAACGGACCATTATTATGTGAGAAACATGGAAATACATTGTGTGTGTGTGTGTGTGTGTGTGTGTGTGTGTGTGTGTGTGTGATGTCACTAATTAATATTTTAAAGCGTCGAAAGCACATATTTTATTTACACTATATTCAATAGTAACCGTTTCATTGAACTCTTAAGGCTCACTCACATTCATTAATGGTAGAAATCTGACCAGGAATAGGTGATGATTCGAAAATTCAAAATATATCCGTTATTATGAGCCGGATCGGAAATTTTTAAAGCACCAAACTAGTTAAGCTATTAATGTTCTACAATTGTTATTCTATACATTTTCTCGGAACACAAATATTAAGTGAGTTATCAATATTTCCTGTATTTAGCCTTCAATAAACCCGAAAACCTAATCATTGGGTTTTCACTTAGAAATAGAGAAATATGTTGAGTGTGTCATCCAGTGAGTGGGAAATCTGCTTATACGCAGCCCTGGCGTGAAGGCTGTATTGAGCCTGAGTGCGTTCTAATAGTTTCCGTAAGGAAGTTTTTCCGTTCCTTTTCGTACTTGGAACTAAAAATGGCCTGATTATTCATCACTTAAATGATTGAGCATCTAAACATTACACTGAATGAGGAATGGCACTCTAAACATCCATTAAAGTTTAGAAAAAATAAAATCCCATAATTGATACAGATAAATACTCTCGTATTCCTCTTAATTGTCTTAAAATCTCCCAATTAATAAGAAACAACTTAGCCTTAAATCAAACCGTGTGGTGCTAAGGTAGAATTACATAAGAATAGCCGATGTGAAATTTAATAATAGGCCCAAGAGAAAAGCCGGCCCCTGGATTTGCATTCGTTGACATGCAACATTGCTCCGTGGACTCATTATTCAATCAATATGCACTGATTTAAAATGTTCCTGCAGATTCTTACGCTACCATTTCCCTATGGCGTGGCTTTGAGCAGATTTCTCTCCTGGGAAATCAGCTATTAAGGTTGTAAAATATTATTTTCAAAACTCAAACGAGGGTCGTTTAGAAATCCACCCTCCCACTGGTTCGATTTCAGCCATTAACGAACTTGAGGTTTAGTTTTCCATGAAACGCTTATATATCAAGTTCGGTTACATTCTAATAATAATTGCGTCATGAGTACTACCTCAATAGCTTTTTCTTTAAGGGAAATCTTCTAAGAGGTCATTTCAAAACACTATATACATATATATGTGTGTGTTAACGTTCTTACGGTCCCCATTTCCATTTGATCGTCATTCAACTGTCGGGCCTGTAGGAGAGTGGGTTTAGATGGGGGGAACTTGGAAAATATCACTGTGATTATACGTCGGATTGAAAAATATTCTATAAATGTTATATTTGGCTCAGGTTAGTCATGTGAGTTCAAGCGTTGGCCTTAATCTCACCTTGTAAACCTAGAGTGGCGTGTTAGATTACCACCTGGACAATAGGAATTTATTTAGTGACAGAATCCATTAAATAAAATCCTTTGTCCCAGCCTGGCTAGAAAAGGGTGGTAACCTGTAGATAACTCGTCCCGATTAGCCTTAGTTGCAAAATGTAATAAATAATTAAAAAAAAAAATTGCATTTTTTAGTTTCAGCCTTCAACAGTCCACCACTTCTGCGCATTTAGTATTAACAAAAAGCTTTAATATCATAAACATAAAACAAAAATTGCATTTACCCCCAAATTAAAAAACTGAATTAAGTAACGTCATTATAGAGAACAGTGCAGGGGCTCAGGTTAGCCATGTGAGTTAAAGCGTTCGTTCTGAGAACAGTGCAGAGCTCCAACACGAGAAATGGCTGGGATATGGTATGTACCTGAGGCTGGGAGCTAGGGAGAAATGGCCGGGATATGGTGTATAGCTGGAGGCTGGGAGCTAGGGAGAAATGGCCGGGATATGGTGTATAGCTGGAGGCTGGGAGCTAGGGAGAAATTACTGGGATATGGTATATAATAGCTGGAGGCTGGGAGCTAGGGAGAAATGGCTGGGATATGGTATATACCTGAGGCTGGGAGCTAGGGAGAAATGGCTGGGATATGGTATATAGCTGGAGGCTGGGAGCTAGGGAGAAATGGCTGGGATATGGTATATAGCTGGAGGCTGGGAGCTAGGGAGAAATGGCTGGGATATGGTATATAGCTGGAGGCTGGGAGCTAGGGAGAAAAGGCTGGGATATGGTATATAGCTGGAGGCTGGGAACTAGGGAGAAAAGGCTGGGAACTAGGGAGAAAAGGCTGGGATATGGTATATAGCCGGAGGCTGGGAGCTAGGGAGAAATGGCTGCGTTCTTCTACTTCACGGATCGATCTTCCCTCTCGAAAGTTGACCTTGGGCGACCTTTCACTCACTTCCTACTCTTCTTCCCACCAGCAGCACATCACCACCAGTCCCTTACATTCCCTTATTTTTAGCAAACATTCCCAGCTATTGAAATTGAGCTGATAACGCGATTTACGAATTTTATCCTCAATACATCCTCGGATATGTGATCCGTTCAAACATTTAGTTGTTCGTTAACAGCTGTTTTAGATGGGATGCGTGATCTTAAATACAAAGCATCTCAGTTATTATGATTCTGATAGATAAATTCAATATAACTAGACTCACTGGAAAATAAATATTTATTTATTATATTAATTATATATATATATATATATATATATATATATATATACATATATACTAGCTCAGATACCCGGCTTCGCCTGGGAATTGATTTGAGGCTGAATGGTGATGGTATTTTTTTGGCAAGGCTTTACTTTGCACAATATTTTGACATTAACCCGTCCCAGTGTTTAGGGTTAATACCCGTTGTTGGTATTTGTTAATAATAAAATTAATTTTTTATGTAAGTCTTCACTGTCCTCCAAATTGTCATATTTCCCGTCTCCTGTGCATTATGCATAGATTTCATCTATTCAGGACAAAATATTAACATTGATTTGAATTAATTTTTCCAGCTGAGGTACCTGATAGTTCAAATAGGAATGAATTGTTGAGCATATCAATATTTCTACGCAAATTAGTTGCCCCACACATTGTTCCTAGAGAAATGTATAAAAAAAAAAAAGTTAATCTATATAACAAAGTAAACAACTTTTGTTATGTGCATGTTTGTCGAAAAACCCCCACTCCCGTTCTAACCTAAGAATTTTAATATAGCTTATAATCGTGGAAGAATTAACGCTAATTGAAATACCGAGTTTTGTTAAGTTCGGTTCAATCGTTAGCGCCCAATAAAATAGTTGACTCTCGCTTTAGTTTATAGTGTATATATCGTTTATAAGAGTTTATACTCTCCAATGGTCTAGCTACTAATGACGAAATGAAAAAAAAAAAGAAAAAGAAAAAAAAAAAACCTTTATGTGCTTTGCAGCATTATGATTGGCCCAATCATTTTCTTCCCTATTGACAAGTGGTGTAATCTCCGAAAAGATTAAGATTTCATGGGAATGATCCATATTGACCTTCGCTGAATTCATTCATAGATGTAAATAGAGATGGTCCAGATCAACACCATCCTCCTACTTTTTTTTTTTATCTATTATGTGATAGTAGATCGTAAAAGTCATAATTGATAGCGTCATCCCACAACGTTTTTGAATGTATCGCATCCAGTAAATATCTGTTGAAAATAATGTTTGGTATTTACGCTTCGAATAGGGTGAATAGTGAAAAAACACAAATGTATATATGTGTGTGTCTGGGGGGGGGGGTTGATAGATATTTTATAATTTTGTTCTTACAATTTATATAATAGAAATTTTCTTTGTATTTATTTATTAATTTAATTTTTTAAAAGTCGAAAACTATTTTATCCTTTATTACTCTGTAATTTCTTTATAAATTACGCTTTTATCATCGATTTATTATTTTTAATGGTATTTGTTGTTTCTCCGTTGTGGACTGAGTTTGTTGTTCTATATTTTGAGTTTTTCTTCTACATGTTGCGTTTTTGTTCAATATGTTGAGTTTTTGATCTATATTTTGCGTTATTTCTTCTATATGTTGAGTTTTTGTTCTATATGTTGCGTTTTTGATCTATATTTTCCGTTTTTCTTCTACATGTTGCAATTTTGTTCTATACATTACGTTTTTGTTTTATATGTTGCATATCTGTTCTATATTTTCCGTTTTTCTTCTAAATGTTACGATTTAGTTCTATATGTTGCGTTTTTGTTCTATATTTTGCGTTTTTCTTCTACATGTTGTGTTTTTGTTCTATATATTGGGTTTTGTTTTATATGTTGCGTTTTTGTTCTATATGTTGCGTTTTTGTTCTATATTTTGCGTTTTTCTTCTAAATGTTACGATTTAGTTCTATATGTTGCGTTTTTGTTCTATATTTTGCGTTTTTCTTCTACATGTTGCATTTTTGCTCTATATTTTGCGTTTTTCTTCTACATGTTGCGTTTTTGTTCTATATATTGGGTTTTTGTTTTATATGTTGCGTTTTGTTCTACATGTTGCGTTTTTGTTCTATATTTTGCGTTGTAATAATATTTATATACAATTGGTTATTGGTACTATACAATTATTCAATCCGACGTATAATAGCGAAGATCTTTCAATTTTTTTGAAATTTAAATGAATTCATTTTAAATGAGGTGTATGAGAACATATTGGTTATACAATTTAATACGTGCAGAAGGAAGTGGTGTCCAGATGATAGATTGTGTGGAATCCCAATAAGCTACCTAATTAAAGTCCATCACGCAGGGGCTGCGTTAACTAAGCACAGCAATGAAACAATATATTGAAATATGGATATTGGAATAAAGATATAACAACATTTATAGAACATTAAATTCGAAATAAGAACGATTCTATAAAATCTTTCGATCCGACGCATAACAACGGAGATTCTCCCCCTCTAAACCCCCCCCCTCCCTCAGGTCCGATTTGGCCGTCACGAACTTGATCTTCCTTTTTACATATAACGTTTAAATATCGCGTTTAGTAATGATCAAACAAAACTTGCGACCACAAGAGCTTTAACAGACATATATATATATATATATATATATATATATATATATATATATATATATATATAAACATAAACAAACAAAATAAGCTGCCCTCTTTCTGAGGGTACCTATACGATCAGCCTCCTAATCAGCCAGTGTATTATTATTTTTAGTTTTTAAATTTCATTTATATGGTATATGGGAATTTGGAATTTTATAAATTGAATGGAGCAAATTTTGGAGGTATCTCAGGTGAGAGTGCGGCTTAATATTCCATCTTTAATTTTTAAATAAATGATGATTCACAATTGTAATCGATGATGTTATGATAAGTGTGGACAAGTCCTTTAGATCATCTTTTGCCAGAACATATTCTATTAATATCTTGAAGCATTTTTCATGGAGGACTCCTCTTGAACCAAACAGTAGTCCCATAACCGTCCAGTCTTGGATTTGGTATTTTTTCAAAGAAATAGAGGCAACATGGTTCGTATATTGCTTTCTTCTCTTGGTCCACCTCATCTGCTTGATTTTTGTTCATCTCAAAACGGACAGTAGGATCCAGAATTAAGCCCTTCTTTTCATTTTTCTTGATGGCTACAATATCTGCTCTTCTCGGAGTGCCGTCTGAGGAATTGCAAGTCACCTCTTCGACTATATCCCAATCTGGGTGCTTCTTATTCAAGAGGTGAGTGATTTGAGTCCGCACTTTATGATGACGTGAATTACGCATCTGCTCGCCCCATTGGCAGGAACCTAAGACATGGGGAAGGGTTTCAATCTCACTGCAATGCCTACAGTGGGTGTTGTCTAGGTTCCTTCCTGGGACAGAGCGAACTGGCACTAGATTCACGTTCATCTTCACTGCTGTTGTCCATTCTGATGAAGACAGCCCTTTTTTGACAGAAATCCACGAATAACAGGCCTGCCAGTAATTGAACGTTTCTACGCCTTTTCCTTTAGCTGGTAAAGAGCACCACTCGCTAAAGGATCTATGGCGTAGTTCTTGTCGCAAGTTTCTGGCACTGATATATTCGTTCTTCTCTTTTGTAATATCAAGGGCTTTTAAGTAGTCCGATATTTTATATATATATAAAATTTTGAACGGACCTTATTTTCGTTATTTCCTGGTTAGTATCGATGGGCACTTGAAGAAATTTTTCAAAAATCCCATCAGGAGTACAACCTCAATAGCTGATTTCCCCTAAGGGAAATCTGCTAATAAAAGTAGGGTCGAGAGGGATATTGGAAGTTTCATTAGGAGTTGGAGTGTAACGGTCTGGGAAGGAGTAAAGCAGGAGCAGCTTCAAACGACACACTTACGCCCCAGCTCCTAGCCCTAAAT
The DNA here is from genome assembly GCA_019009955.1 of Riptortus pedestris. Taxonomy (NCBI): domain Eukaryota; kingdom Metazoa; phylum Arthropoda; class Insecta; order Hemiptera; family Alydidae; genus Riptortus; species Riptortus pedestris. The sequence continues at coordinate 123,533,013 of CM032233.1, forward strand.
ACTCAGTAATATTTTCACCGTTGGTTTACATTTCATTTTATGTCTCAATAACGGTTAATTAGATGAGCTATAAATGCGCTACCAACCTCATAATGAAAACTCACAACTGGAATAGATGCTGCATCGTCTGCCTATTTCAGGTCGCATAGACGTTTTACATTAGAGCAGGAATTTATGATGATTAAATATGAAATTGTAGTAGTCGTTATTAAACTATCTCCAAAAGTAATGGGCTTTCTATATCTGTGTTAATAGGCATTTAGAATAGAAGGCTCCCCAAAATGGAAATGAACTATTGAGTTTGTATTCATGAGACGAGTTTCGAAAACTTTCATCAAAATATCTCCCGATCCTACCTAGTTAAAACAAAGTCCGTCACGCAGGGGCTGCGTAATCTAAGCAGATTTCCCTCGTGAAGATTAATAATAGATAAACTTACATACTGCTAATACAACACCACCGTGAATAAATACAAACGGTAATAAGAAATCTTTCCCCTGCCGGCGGGAAACGTCTCAAATGTAAACAAACAGGTCTGCCAACGTCTCAACCGAAAGAAAAACAATAACTGAAACATATCAAAGTATAACATATTCATTTTATTGAAAACTATGTCCAAACTTAGTACTGTAATTTATAATGAATCAGAATAATTTTTACCTCAATCAATCAAATTTTAGTAGTCCAAGAATTTAGGACGGGGAGGGGGGATCACAAGAATATATTTGAATCTATCTCGTATAATGAAGGTCTCTGGAAAACAATATTTGGTATTTAAGCTTCAAATTATGTGGTTTATTATATAACAGAGTATTGTTTATGTAACACGAGTAGAAGTGAGGGTTTACTGAAAGCTGAAAACTGACAAATGCAAATATCTTGGTTAATATTCAAGATAGAGAATAAATGTATATAAAAATATTTATAGTAAATTAAATTTGCAATATTCTATACTATTTTTCGATCCGACGTATGATAACTGAGATATTTCGAATATATATATATATATATATATATATATAGATATATATATATATATAACAACAGGAATGGTTGTTATCTATATATATATATATATATATATATATATATAAAATTGTAACCTCTGTCTGTACATTGATTTTTTTCGCGAAATTTCACGATAACTTTTCGTTTCACATTTCATAGACACCATAACTGCATTTTGTTTCTTTGGTGTCTGTTTGTTTGTTTGTTTGTTTGTTTATTTGTTTCTTTGTTTGTTACCTTTTCACGCATAAACGGCTGAACCGAATTTTATGAAACTTGGTATGTATATTACTACTAGCCCAACTTAGACTTTAGGCTATATTAATATTCTCTAAGTCAAACAGGAGTGGGGGTTATAAGGGAGACCTTAAATTAAAAATAGCGATATTTCGTTTCCTATAGCTTTTTCAGCAAATATGCACATAACAAAAGTTGTTTATTTTGTAATTTAGAGTAACTTTTGTTATATGCACTTTTGCCGTATACGGAAGTATAAATGCGGGTATCTGAGCTAGTAACATAATAAATATAAGAATAAAAATAGCAACATAGGAATAACTTTAACACAACACAACAATAATTATAATTTAAAATAACAAGACAATGATTGTAATAGTACATAGCAATAACTATTGTAAAATAATATAAGTTGCAATAACATAGTGGTAAGTGGCAATAACATATATTTAATAAAACATAGCAATAATTGTAATAGTGCATACCAATAACTATTGTAAAATAATATAACTACAGTTCAACAATTATAATATAGTTTAACAAACAAAGACACCATACTATAAATATATAAAACATACAAAAGGCTGTGACCCTGCTATGTAAACAAAACAAGGAAGGTTACTATAACCCTAGTCATAGTGCAATAAGAATGTATAATAGTTTATAGATTATTTAGTCTTGGTAAGTAATAATAAGAAAAAACACCCTTTTACAATAATATGTAATAACAAAGTGCAATATTATAAAGTAGTACATGTAATTTTACAGCCCTGAAGAAGAGAAAATAAAGATTCTCGAAATATCGGCATAAACTAAGATTTATTTCACCAACATTGACCAAAACTCCGAGAAGAATAACATACCCTATATATATATATATATATATATATATATATATATATATAGAGAGAGAGAGAGAGAGAGAGAGAGAGATAAATATATATTTATATAATTTTGAACGGACCTCATTTTCGTCATCTCCTGGGTAAAATCGATGGATATTTGAAGAAATTGTTCGTAAATCGCGTCATGAGTACGTGACCAGTCCGGCTGCGCAAACTATGCAATGTCCCACATGCTGGTAAAACACACTTGTGATCTAATTTCTTCATATTTTGTATTTCTATCTAAAAAAAACAACTAATGATTAGAAGGGACGGGGGGAGGGGGGGCTGAAACTGAAGGCTGAAAGCAAGAAAGTTCCAATAACTCGCTTAATACTTGAGTTACGAAAACATTCATAGGACAACAATTGTAGCGCATCTGTAGTTAAACAAGACTGGTTTTATAAGACTAACTATAACGGAGATATTTTGAATTTTCGAATCCCCTCCCTCGTCAAAACACCCACCATTCCAGGTGATTTCAGCCTATAAAAAATAAGATTTTCTGGATTCAGTGAACCCCCACTTCTACTCACCTGATTTTTACATAGTATGGTAAAATATAGGGGAAGAAGAAATAATCAAAAGTGTGTCATACCAGCACATGGCAAGAGTGCTAATGCTCTTCTCTATTTCAGAGTCTTTATTCAGGAGTAAGACGTACTTGCACTAACCTTAACTGTTTATTTCAACAGAAACTATTTTTATTACTCATGATATATATATATATATATATATATATATATATATATATAAAATTGTAATCTCTGTCTGTACATTGATTTTTTTCGCGAAATTTCACGATAACTTTTCGTTTCACACGTCATAGACACCATAACTGCATTTTGTTTCTTTCGTGTAAGTTTGTTTGTTTGTTTGTTTGTTACCTTTTCACTCATAAACGGCTTAACCGAATTTTATGAAACTTGGTATGTATATTACTACTATCCCAACTTAGACTTTAGGCTATATTAATATTCTCTAAGACGAACAGGAGTGGGGGTTATAAGGGAGGCCTGAAATTAAAAATAGCGATATTTCGTTTCCTATTGCTTTTTCAGCAAATATGCACATAACAAAAGTTGTTTATTATGTAATTTAGAGTAACATTTGTTATATAAACTTTTGCCGTATAGGGAAGTATAAATGAGTTATACGCTAAAAACTATAGCGGGAGTCCACAATTTTATTTGGCACAAAAGACTCAACCGAACTAAACCAAACTCGCTATGTGAATTAATACTAACGATTTCCTTATAATAAGCCATACTAACATTTCAATAGACGGGCAGGAGTGGGGGTTATAAGGGAAGCCTGAAATTAAAAATAGCGATATTTCGTTTCCTATTGGTTTATCCGCAAATATAAACATAACAAAAGTTGTTTATTTTGTTATTTGGAGTAACTTTTGTTATATACACTTTTGTCGTATACCTAAGTATAAATGAGTTGTTAGCGGGAGCCAACAATTTTATTGGGCACTAACGGCTGAACCAACATAACTCTTTATGTCAATTAGCATTAATTCTTCCATGATTATAAGTTATATTAAAATTTTTAGGTTCGAACGGGAGGGGGGTTATAAGGGAGGCCTGAAATAAAAATTCACCATATTTACATGTATAAGAGACGGGAAAAATAAAAAAATCGAAGACAGTGAAGCCTTATCGAACAAATAATTCTATTATTAGCAAATTCATGGCAACGACGGGTATCAATCCTAAACAATGGGACGGGTAAATGTCAAAATATTGTGCAATGTAAAGCGTGCTAAAAAATACCATCACCATTCAGCCTCAAATCAATTCCCGGGCGAAGCCGAGTATATGAGCTAGTATACATATATATATATATATTTATATATATATATATATATATATATATATATATACATATAAACCTCAAGAGGGAAATCTGCTTAGTTTAGGCAACCCCTGCGTGACGGACTTTTTTACTTCACGAGTATAATATTAATGACTGCGAATGCGCTGTGCAAGTTAAAGGACATTTCGTTCGTTATATTGTGAAACATTTCATGGATAGTTTAATCAAATCTTTATATTTCCAGGAGGAACCATTTCTACTTCAACCTATCAACAACTGGTAACACAGTATACCCCCCCCCCCCAATGAAGTGTGGGTAAAAGAAATTTTAAATTTGGAAATATAACAACCATTACTTTAAAAAGTCGTGCTATATATTTACATGTGAATAAAAGTACGAATGAGTGACATACAGTTAGACAAACACGCTGATGGGACTCTATGTTGTCGAAGAAAAAAAATTAAAAATGATAAAGACACTTTTAATATCATTTCATAAAAAAAAAGTATAATGATTGCAAGATTATTTAAAACCTTATGTAAAAAAAATATGAAAAAATAAATGAATTATATAATATTAGGGTGGGTTAGTACTAATGTCAACCTTGCCTAATTTAAATGAGGGCAAAGCTCTCTAACATAGCTGTGCCTCCATCGCCTCAAATTCCCAAACATTAACTCCAAACTAATCTCAGGATGAACTTATTAGATTGTTTTCGAGTCTTAATTTTCACACCGGCTCCATCGCAATTATTGGAATTAGAAAATTTTGTCACATATAAAAGAGACCGCGTAAACACCTCCAAGACTGATTACAACGTAACTAATTAATTACCAAAAATAAAAAACGTCAAGCAGGGGTTGTGTTAACTAAGCAGATTTCCCACGTGCTTAACGAATTTGCATTTATCTCAATACCTAAAAGTTCAATGAGAACATTATTGTGTATTCAGGCTACAAACAAAGTGCTTCATAATATAACAGCTTATTGTTATTGCGACATGAGTAGAAGTGGGGGTTTACTGAAGATCGAAAAAACTAAAAAAAAATGCAAATATCTCAGTTAATAATCAAGATAATGAAAAAATGTACATAACAACATTTATAGAACATTGCATGAGCACTTAGGTGGGTTTATACAATTTTTCGATTTGACGTATAATAACGGACATCATCTCCTGGGCAGGATCGAAGAACATTAGAGGAAATTTTTCGAAAATTGTTTCTTGAATCTCCTTCTTCTTTGGCCTAAGTAGAGGTTTTAGCAGATTTTCCTTAAAGGAAGTCAGCTATTGAGGTTCTACTCATGACGCGATTCTCGAAAAATTTCTTCAAATGTCCATCGATCCTACTTAGTAGATGGCGAAAATGAGGTCCGTTCAAAATTATATATATATATATGTGTGTGTGTGTGTGTGTGTGTGTGTGTGTGTGTATGTGTGTGTGTGCGCGTGTGTATGTGTGTGTGTGTGTGTGTGTGTGTGTGTGTGTGTGTGTGGGCGCGCGTGTGTGTGCGCGTGTATGTGTGTGTGTGTGTGTGTGCGTGTGTGCGTGTGTGCGTGTGTGTGTGTGTGTGTGTGTGTGTGTGTGTGTGTGTATTGTCTGTTACCACTCTAGTGGTTGAAATTTTGGTTTAATCGTTACCAAACTCGATATTTAATCGTTTTATGTAAAAAGGAAGACCACTGGGAAGGGGATTTAGTGGAGAGGAATATCGAAAATTCTTAATATCTCCGTTATTATGCGTTGAATCGAAAAATTGTATTAAAACCAATCTTATTGAAAATGTAATGTTCTATAAATATTGTTATGCACGTATTTTCACTATCGTGATTATTAATCGAGATATTTTTGCATTTTATAATTTTCGGTCTTCAGTAAACCCCCCTCCAGCTAATGTCATATTAACAATAAGCTGTTATATAATGAAGCACATTATTTGAATCCTAAATATTGTTCTCATTGGACTTTTAATTTTGAAGTTAAATGCAAATACGTGGCACATGTGGAAAATCTGCTTAGTTTGCGCAGCCCCTGCGTGACGGACGTTTTTAGACCTGCATGTAGTTTTGTATGTCTATACAATTCACTTCTTATATGTTCTTGTTCTCAGAGCTATTTGTAAGAGTCCGCTTGAGCGTATTGTCAGTTCTGAAAGCTGTGGAGTTCTTTCTACTTGACTCTCTGCCTTAAGTGAGGACGAATTAATCTTGTGGAGACTTCCCCTGAATGATGCCCTTCAGCCCGGGTATGAGGGAGTGTAGATTAGTCCGAGAGATATTGGTGGGAGGGTAGAAAGTAAAGGGAGAGACAATCGCCGGCTCCTAGAGACGGTGTAATGAGGGAGAAAGCATTCGGCCCCGAATTTGCCACATAAAAGCCCCAATTCTAATATGATCTTATCAAGCAACTATTTCTCCTGAATCAAGGTACTGAGCAAAATCTTCCTTCACCTCACTCCAAACGCCATCCGGCATGATTACCTTCATGTCCTAACATTATTTCTAATAACTGATCCCACCAATTCTTTGTCCTGTACACCCACAACTGAACATGTACGGAAATTGTAAATCGAATGTAAAACGTCCGTCACGCAGGGGCTGCGTAAACTAAGCAGATTTCCCATCTTCTGGTATGACACGCTTGTGATCTCATTTCACCACATATTCTCTATTTATATATAAAGTCGATGAGTAGAATAGGGGGGGGGGGGTACTGAAGGCATAAAACAAGAAAAACCAGTACTCGCTTAATACTTGACGTAAGAAAAAATGAATAGAACAACAACTGGAGAACATCAATAGTTTAACAAGATTGGTTCTATAACATTTTACGATCCGACTTATAATAACGTAGATATTTATAATTTTTAGTCGCCTCACTTCTAAACCCCATTCCAGGCCTGATTTCCGGATCAATTACAATTATGATCATTAGCGTTGACTGAAACTGTTAAATATTGATAAATATGGTATAGTTCAGATAACTATTATCGAGTAAGGAACGAAAAATCATAATTGATGATCTTATCTCATAACGTATTTGCATGTACCTCCCAAATTAAAAGTTCAATGAAAACAATATATTGTATTTAACCTTAGAATGAAGTGGTTCATGATATAACACCTTTCTGTTAATCTATATATATATATATATATATATATATATATATATATATATATATATAAAATTGTAACCTCTGTCTGTACATTGATTTTTTTCGCGAAATTTCAAGATAACTTTTCGTTTCACATGTCATAGACACCATAACTGCATTTTGTTTCTTTGGTGTCTGTTTGTTTGTTTGTTACCTTTTCACGCATAAACGGCTGAACCGAATTTTATGAAAATTGGTATGTATATTACTACTAACCCAACTTAGACTTTAGGCTATATTAATATCCTCTGAGACGAGATTATAACAAGCCATACCAACATTTCTAGGAACGGGCAGGAGTGGGGGTTATAAGGGAAGCCAGAAATTAAAAATAGCGATATTTCGTTTCCTATTGGTTTTTCGGGAAATATGAACATAACAAAAGTTGTTTATTTTCTTATTTAGAGTAACTTTTGTCATATTCACTTTTGTCTTTTAACAAATTATAAACGAGATATACACTATAAACTAAAGCGGGAGTAAACTATTTCATTGGGCGCTAACGGTTAAACCGAACTTTAAAAAAGTCGGTATGTCAATTAGCATTAATTCTTCCGTGATTATAAGCTATATTAAAATTTTTAGGTTAGAACGGGAGTGGGGGTATAAGGGAGGCCTGAAATAAAAATTCGCTATATTGCATTGTCTATTTTTTTTTTCGACAAACATGCATATAACAAAAGTTGTTTACTTTTGTTTTATACATTTCTCCAGGAACAATTTGTGGAGCAAGTAATTTGCGTAAAAATATTGATATGCTCAACAATTCATTCCAATTTGAACTATGAGGTACCTCACTTGGAAAAATTAATTCAAGTCTATGTTAATATTTTGTCCTTAATAACTGAAATCTATGCATAATGCACAGGAGACGGGAAATATAACAATTTGGAGGACAGAGACGACTTACATAAAAAAGTAATTTTATTAATAACAAATGCCAAAAACGGGTATTAATCCTAAACATTGGGACGGGTAAATGTCAAAATATTGTGCAAAGTAATGCCTTGCGAAAAAAATACCATCACCATTCAGCCTCAAATGAATTCCCGGGCGAAGCCGGATACCTTAGCTAGTTTTAAATAAAAACATAACTTATAACATATGAAATACTAATGAGATTTATGCTATAAGTAGAGGTGAGGGTCTACTAAAGGTCGAAAACTATAAAATACAAATATCTCGGTAAGTATTCATGATAAACAAAATATGTATAGGATAATATTAATAGAGCATTCAATTTTCAAAAAGGTTGGTTCTATACAATTTTTCGATCTGAAGTGTAATAACGGAGATTATTAAAATTTTCGAAATCCCCCCCCCTCTAAACCCCCCTTCTCAATGGTCCTATTTCAGTCATTAACGAACTCGATCTTTATTTTTACATGAAACGTTTAAATATAGAGTTTAGTAACGACCAAACCAAAATTACGAGTGCTAAAGCGTTAAGAGACAAATATATGTATATATATATATATATATATATATATACTATATATTTATATTTATATATATATATATATATTTATATATACACTCAACCACAAAAAAAACCGGACACTTCATTTTTGTCGTATTAAAAGCTAATTTTCAGCAATTTTCTTTATGTGGGTATTCTAGTTATTACAGAGAATTTAGAGCCTAAATCCATTGAACTAATCCCTTCAGGATTAGTAAACAATTAGATAAAACTCAGATTAGATTTATTTGTCGTGAAGTTGATCTATTCTAAACTGTAAGTAGTTTTTCGCACATTTAAACATCTTTAATTATTAACCAAGCATTTTCTTTAATTAATGTTTTATTTTATTTCGGTCCAGAATAATGAGTCTTTCAAACTTAGATGGAAGGCCGGAGTTTACGTTACATTGCCGAAACGCTTGGGGTAGCGAAGTCTACCATTCAATGTAATAAAAATGAATAATTTTTTTTTTAAATGTGTTAATTTATCTTTTTCTTTTGTATTTTTGTGTAAATAATCAATAAAAATTATTCACTTTTGGCAGATTTTGTTTAAATAACCTATAGATTAACCAATTATTTTAATTAAAAAGATTAATATACATATATATTAAGTATTTAACAAAATTATAAGACTTAATCTAAGTGTCCGGTTTTTTTTTTGCGGTTGAGTGTATATAGTTTTGTTCGGACCTCATTTTCATCATCTCCAGGGTAGGATGGATGGACATTTGAGAAAATTTTTCGAAAATTACACCATGAGTACAGCCTCAAATGCTGATTTCTCTTGAAGGGAAATCTGCTAAAATATGATGTATAAAGCTCGCCAAATATTTAAGCAACGAAAAAATGTATAGAACAAATCTTGTAGAACATCAATAGTTAAATAAGATTGGTTCTATTACATTTTTCGATACTACACATAATAAAGAAGATTTTTAATTCTTCTCTCCCCCTCAAACTCCCATTCATGCCCCCTTTTCCTGTTCCGATTTCAGCCATTAACGGTTGTGATCTAGTGTTCAATTAAACGGCTAAATATGGACTGTGGTATTGATCAAATAAACATATTCGAGTAAAGAACGTAAATTCTTAACTGATGGCGTGATCAAACAACTTAGTTTCATGTATCTCTCACAGCAAAACAATATTTGTTATTTAAGCATCAAATAAAGTGGTTCTTGATATAACAGGTTATTTCAAATATAGCATGAGTAGGAGTGGGAGTTAACTAAAGCCTGAAAACAAAATAAAGTCCGTCACGCAGGGCCTGCGTTGCGTAAACTAAGCAGATTTCCCACATGATTTTACAATAGAGAAATCTGCCTACTAATAACGGCAGTAGTAGTAAGGACGGCAGTAGTTACGGAAATGGCCGCGCTAGCTCTCGGCGGAAAGTCCCGAACATAGCCGACTCCTGCCGACCACACACACAATACAAATGCAAATATCCAAGATACAGAATAAATGTATAGAACAATATTTACAGTAACTTTAATTTGCAACAAGATTGATTCTTTACAATTTTTCGATCCGACGCATAATAACGGAGATATTTCGAATTTTCAAAAATCCCCCCTCTAAACCCCCCCCTCCCATTGGTCCGATTTCAGCCATTAACGAACATGATCTTTCTTTTTACATAAATCGATTAAATTTCGAGTTTGGTAACGATCAAACAAAAATTGCGAACACTAGAGCGTTAACAAATATATATATATAATTTTGAACGGACCTCATTTTCGTCATCTCCTGGGTAGGATCGATGGACATTTGAAGACATTTTTCGAAAATCGCGTTATGAGTACGACCTCAATAGTTGAGTTCCCTTAAGGGAAATCTGCTAAAATGCAAATAATTCTGATAATATCCAGTAAGGAGAAACAATGTATATAACAACATTTATTGTAAATTACATTTACAATAAGATTGTTTATATACAATTTTTCGACCAGCGTATAATAGCAGAGATATTTCGGATTTTCCTACTTCCCCCCTCTTAACCCTTCGTCTCCCACTGGTCCGATTTTAACCATTAAAGAATGTCATCTTTATTGAATAAAACTTTCACATATCGAGCTCGGTAATAACCCAACAAAAATTGCGACCGCTTGAGCGTTAACAAATATGTATACAGATTAGAACGGACGTCATTTTCGTCATCTCCTGAGTAGGATCGATGGTCATTTGAAGACATTTTTCGAAAATCGCATCATCAATAGCTTATTCCCGTTAAGGGTAATCCTCTAAAAATGCAAATATGTTGGTTAACAATATGGTTTATAATAATTAAGATTGGTTATGTAAACGTTTTTGACTAGTGTCATAATAATGGAGGTATTTTAAATTTACCATCTGAAACCCTATTGAAGGGAATCTGCTAAAATTCTTACGCACAATATCGACACATATTGTAATAATTATAAAGCATTAAATACAGGAATATGCTTAGTAGAATTAAGGAATAACGTATAATAAATAAGATTTATAGGGATTTCCTATCTTGAGATACCGTTATCTCTTCAAGCCGTCACCTCCAGAAGAAATATATGATTTGAAGCAGTGAAGCTAAGATTCTAGGACTTGTATAGGGGCATTGTACTTCTTATCTGAGTTACAATCAATAAATTATCTTCTTCGGCCGTTCTTGATCCTGTCCATAGGAACCCCATTCATATCGTTTTTAACTTGGAAATGAGATAATTTTAAAAGAAGCTGCAGTTGCCCAGAGATAGTTCTAGACACAATAACTATTACACGAAAAACGTCCGTCACACAGAGCTGCTTAAATGCTGGTGATTTCATTTTACCATGTCCTCTATATTTTAGCACTGACGCTTCATGACGCGATTTTCGAAAAACATTGTTCAACTGTCCATAGATCCTACCCAATAGATGATGGAAATGAGGTCCATTCAAAATTTTATATATATATATATATATATATATATATATATATATATATATACACACACACACAAACACGCATTGGTCTGTTAATTTTTAATTTTTGTTTGATCGTTTCATTTTTGATATTTAATTGTTTCATGTGAAAAGTCAGATCAACTTCGTCAATGGCTGAAATTGGAGCAGTGGTAGGAGGGGGGGGGGATTTAGAGATAGATTCGAAAATTCGAAATATCTCTATTACTATAAGTCGGAGCGAAAAATTGTATGGACCCGAACTTATTAAAAATTAAATGGTCTATAAATGTTGTTTTCTACATATTTTCTGTATCATGAATATTAACTGTTATATTGGGATTTCTTAGTTTTCGGCTTTCAGTAAACCCCGCGACTCCTACTCATGCCGTATTAACAATAAACTGTTATATCCGGAACCACTTTATTCCAAGGTTAAATGCCAAATATTATTTTTATTGAACTTTTACTTTGTGAAATATGTACAAATACGTTCTGCTCAGCCCCCTCCTTTTGTTCTCGGATTACTAAAATTTGAGTAATTGAGATATAGTTTATTCTGATTCATTATAAATTACAGTGCTAGCTATAGTAAATAGTTTTCAATAGAATTAAAATATTATATTCAGTTATATTTTAATAGTTGCTTTTCTTTCCTGTCTATAATATTTCTATATATCTATTCAGCTCTACGAGGCCGGCTGCCCTGTTTGTTTACAATTGTGAAGCTTTCCGTATGTAGAGATTATTAAAATGTAAATTGACTGAACCATTTCTCATTACCGTTTGTATTTATTCACTTAATATTCACGGAGGTGTAGATTTATCTATTGTAAACCTTCACGTGGGAAATCTGCTTAGGATACGAACCCCTAGTGTGGTTTATTTTCACTTATTTATTTTATAAAATCCCACACAATAATTATTATTATTGATTAGACTTTCTAATCCAAAGTTCTGCGCATCATAGCACAATAGATGCTTCATATTATATTTCAAACCTCACTCTTCATAAAGATCTTCATATCCTATTAGTAAAGGCCTAATTCCCTTATGTTAAAAAAAAAAAATCCACACGATGCTATCCAATCACACTAATCTAGAAGCCCTAGCCCTTTCTAGTACCACTCATCCCTAAAAATCCGGATGGTGGGAGGAAGGTGGTAACTGAAAGCTGTAAAAAATAACAACTGAAACTACGAATAACACCCTTAATTGTTGAATTATGGGTAAATGCATAGCAAACAAATGTAGACCATCATTAGTTTAACACCTTATAACCTAGATATTTTGAATTTTCGAATCCCCCCACGTTGTCTAAACCTCATTATTCCAGGCCCATTTTCAGCCAATAACAAATATGATCTTTAGTATTGACTGAAGCGATTATATATCGAGTATGGTATACATCAAATTAACATTTTCCAGACAAGAACTTAAAATCGTAATTGATGACGTCATCAGATAACGATTTTGCATGTATCTCATTTAATAAAGGTCTCTTAAAAACAATACTTGGCATTTAAGCTTAGAACAAAATGTTTCATGATATAACAGCTTATTGTTAATATGGCATGAGTAGAAGTGGGGGTTTACTTAAGGATGAAAACTGAAAAAATCCAAATATGTCGGTTAATATGCAGTATTTGGAAAATATATATATAACAACATTTGTATGCAATTTATTTTTCCATAAGATTGGTTATGTACAGTTTTTCGATCAGACTTCTCGATCTCCGTGTAACGAAGATATTTCGAAACGTCGGATCGAAAAAGTATATATGACCAATCTCATTGCAAATGTAATGCTCTATAAATGTTGGTACGTAAGTTGTTTCACTATCTTGATTCTTAACCGAGATATTTACATTTTTTAGTGTTTGCCTTCAGTAAACGCTCACTCCTACACATCTCGGTTAATATTCAAGATAGAGAATAAATGTATATAACAATATTTATAGTAAATTTAATTTTCAATAAGATTGGTTCTATACAATTTTTCGATCCGATGCATAATAACGGAGATATTTTGAATTTTCGAAAATCCTCCCTCTAAACCCCCCTCCCTCCCTCTGGTCCGATTTCAGCTATTAACGAACTTGATCTGTCTTTTTACGTGAAACGGTTAAATATCGAGTTTCGTAAAACAGACAAATATATATATATATATATATATATATATATATATATATATATATAATTTTGAACGGACCTCATTTTCGTCATCTCCTGGGTAGGATCGATGGACATTTGAATAAAATTTTCGAAAATCGCGTCATGAGTACGACCTCAATAGCTGATTTCCCTTAAGGGAAATCTGCTAAAAAAAGAAAATGACGAATAAAAACCACATACATAAATAGAAAACAACATTTGAAATTAATTATTTGAAATAAAAAAAGAAACACATAAATATCTAGGAATAATCAAATCCATGGATTGGCCCTTAGTCTATAAGCTCCAAGTACTGGGGTTGGTGTGGTCTGTGTGGCATATTAACATTAAGCTTTTATATTGTGAAGCACATTATTTGAAGTCTAAATACCACATATTGTTCTCAATGAACTTTTACGATTTAAGGTAAATTCAAATACGTGACGCACGTGGGAATTGCTTGGTTAACGGAGCAGCTGCGTGACGGACTTTTATTACCCCACTTGAATAGCCTTGCAGAGTTAATGGGCAGACGACGGCTGGGGACGACCGCTTTATGTACTACTCTGCGACTTCGTCCTCTTTCGGCTAACTCAATTTATAATTACATTTAGTAATTCAAATAAATTCTAGAAGTGTTATTACGATTTAAGGATGAAAACTAAAAAATCCAAATATGTCGGCTAATATGCATGATATAGAAAATATGTATATACCAACATTTTTATGGAATTTAGTTTTCAATAAGATTATAGGTTATGTACAGTTTTTCGATCACCATATAGTAGCGCAGATATTTCAAATTTTTGGACCCCCCCCCCTCCCACTGGTCCGATATCTGCTATTAACGATCTTTCGTTTTGCGTACAAGGATTAAATATCGAGTTTGGTAAAGATCAAACTATAATTGCGACCGCAAGAGCGTTAACAGACATGTATGTATGTATATCTATTTGTATATATATATATATATATATATATATATATATATATATATATATGTGTGTGTGTGTGAGAGTGTAATTTTGGACGGACCTCATATGTAAAAAGTCCGTCACGCAGGGGCTGCGTAAACTAAGCAGATTTCCCACGTGAAGCTATACAATAGAGAAATCTCTATACGAGAGCCGAACAAGCTTTTGGCGGGAACCCCCCCCCCAACATAAGGGGCCCACATTTAATAAAAATACAAATATCTCGGTTAATATTCAAGATAGAGAATACATGTATAGAACAATATTTATAGTAAATTTAATTTGCAATAAGATTGGTTCTATACAATGTTTTGATCCGACGTATGGTAACGGAGATATTTCGAATTTTCAAAAAACTTCCCTCTAAACCCCCCCCCTCCCCTGTGTCCGATTTCAGCCGTTAACGAACTTGATCTTTCTTTTTACATAAAACGACTAAATATCGAGTTTGGTAACGATTAAAAAATGGTAACAGAAAAATATATATATATATATATATATATATATATATATATATATATATATGTATATATATACACACAGTTTTGAACGGACCTCATTTTCGTCATCTCCTTGGTAGGATCGATGGACATTTGAAGAAAAATTTCGAAAATTGCACCATGAGTACAACCTCAATAGCTGATTTCCCTTAAGGGAAACCTGCTAAAAATACATTATGTTGAGGTATTGTCTTAGAACACGAATAAAGTTTATTTGCCTGGAAGTCGGAAGTTATTTGATTGCTATACTATCAAACTGGATATTTATTTATTTATTCATACAATAATCGCATTTCGCGACCGGGGCGATTTAACATATATAATCACTTTATTATATTTACGTAAGTATACTCATTTCTGCAAATATTTTCAGTATTTTCCTACATTAAATTTTTTTGAAAATATTGTTATGTTTCACGTAGTGCAATAGGCGGTCCATATACGGGCTACAGTCATGTAGTAATTCAGTCAAAGTGTATGGTAGGTCTATGTGAGTCCTTAGGTAGCAGTCAGTTAGTAAATGTTTTATAGTAGGTCTATAGTAACAGTGTTGGCAGTAGGGTTCGTCTTCTCCAGTAAGTAAGTATGAGTTAGTCGTGTATGGTCAATTCTTAACCTCGTTAAAACTACTTCTTCTCTTCTAATTAGCCTTTTTTGAGGAAGCCCATTCACCAAGTATATGTTTCAGTTCTTGAAGTTTGTTATCACTAGTGGTAAAATTAGTGTTCTGCCATGAATTGAGTATCATATGTTTAGCTCGGGCTTGAATATCTTGATGTGTACAGTATTTGTTGTCGTGAGTTCTTTTTTGAGAAGCTGATTTGGCGAGTTCGTCTACTTGTGTGCTTTGTCTAATGTTTGTGTGTCCGGGTAACCAGTACGTAGTCATTATTTTGTTTAATGTCTGGACTTTGTGTAATATGTACGAGATGAGAGAAAGCGAACTATATATGTTTTAACTGGATATTTAACGGTTACATGTAAAACTGAAGATCAACTTCATCAAAGGGTGAAATCGAAGGAGGAGAGAAGAGGTGGGAGGTGGGCAAACATAAATCCATAGCTAACTTGGCGTTTTTATTCCCAATGGTTTTGTATAATGGCTGTGTGGAATTATAACTGTAAGGGGTTTCCTATGAGAAGGCCTGAAGCCCAAAGCCCTATAGAAAAGTCCCATTTGGCTGTCCTTGAGCGGAGCCTTTCACCGTGGCCGAGGCACAATGCAGCCCTCCAAGACTATTTCTCCACTCTATACAACACTATTTAGTCCAGTTTAGGATTTGTTCTGTTTATGAGGGAATTGGAGGTCCCTCGCAGCCGGGGGCCGTCATGCTCCGCTAATACTCCAGGGCTAGGCCTTCCAATCTCAGCTGGAAAACTACAATAAGGCACATTACAACTACTAGCAAAATTGCACACTAGATGCTTGCTCAAACACGATCAAAAAAGGCCTTCACGCAGGAGCTGCGTAAACTAAGCAGACTTCCTGCCTGCTCCTATAACACTACTGTTCTCATCACACCATGTTTTCTATATTTCTAAATAAAAATCCGATGAGTAGAAAACACCGGGTATATAGTGTGTGTATATATATATATATATATGGTGTTGTTGTTTTTGGAGTTTTGGTCAGTGTTAGTGAAAAAATCTTAGTTCATTCCAATATTTCGAGAATATTTATTTTCTCTTCTTCAGGGCTAAAAAGTCCGTCACGCAGGGGCTGCGTAAACTAAGCAGATTTCCCTCGTGTAGTTTAGTAATAGATAAATCTACATACTGGCAACACAACACCACCGAGAATAAATACAAACGGTAATAAGAAATGTTTCATCCAATTTCAATAACCTGCCGACAGGAAGCGTTAGGTTAGAAATGTAAACAAACGGGTCTTCCCGCCTCACACCGGAAAAAAAAACAATTACTCAAATATATCAGACTATAAAATATTAATTTTATTGAGAACTATTTACTATAACTAGTACTGTAATTAACAATAAGTCAGAATAATTGTTATCTCCATCAATCAAATTTTAGTAGACCAAAACCTTAAGACGGGGGGGGGGGGGGCACCAGGACATATTTCCATGTATCTCGTGTAATAAAGGTCTCTTGAATACAATTTTAGGTATTTAATCTTCGAAAAATGTGATTTATTATGTATCAGAGTATTGTTTGTGTAACATGAGTAGAAGTGGCGGTTTGCTGATGGCTGAAAACTGAAAAATGCAAATATCTCGGTTAATATTCAAGATAGTGAAGAATTGTATACAACAATATTTATAGGAAATGTAATTTGCATTACGATTGATTCTGTACACTTTTTCGATCCGACGTATAGTAGCGGAGATATTTCGAATTTTCGAAAATCCTCCCCTCTAAACCCCCCCCCCCCTCCCACTGGTCCGATTTCAGCCGTTAACGAACTTAATCTTTCTTTTTACATAAAACGACTAAATATTGAGTTTGATAACGATTAGACAAAAATTGCGACCGCTACAGCGGTAACAGACAAATTATATATACACTCAACCGCAAAAAAAACATCTCAAATAAATAATAATAATGAAATCTCCAGAGGAGTGATCTATTCCAGGTAAATAAAAGTCCGTCACGCAGGGGCTTGGTTAACTAAGCAGATTTCCCACGTGCTGGTATAACGCACCATGTATATCACACTACCATATTTCTCTTTTTCTAAGTCTAAATTGGAATGATAAGAGTTGGGGGTTTTGTTTAAAAACAGAGAAAAAAACATGAATAAGTGCGTTATAACCATGCTTATTATTTGATTTTAAAAGATAATATATAGACAAACAATAGTAAAGCTTCGATAGATTAACAATACTGGTTCCATAAACATTTTTCAATCATAATAACAATGCTGGTATGCATTAATAAAAAAAGTCCGTCACGCAGGGGGGCTGCGTAAACTAAGCAGATTTCCCTCGATGAAGATTAGTAATAGATAAAAATCTAATACTTCTAACACAACAACACGTGAATAAATACAAACGGAAATAATGTTTTATCCTATTTCCAATAACCTGCCGCAGGAAGCGTTAGGTTTGAGAAATGTAAACAAAAAAGGGTCGGCCTGCGTCCACACCGGGAAAGAAAAAAACATTACTGAAATATATCAGAATATAACACATTTATTTTATTGAGATCTATTACCTATATCTATTAGTGTAATTTATAATGGAGTCAGAATAATTGTTATCTCAATCAATTTAAAATTTTAATAGTCCAAAACTTTAAGATGGTGGCGGGGGGCGGGGGGAGTCACTCAGAGGCATATTTGCATGTTTCTCGTAAAATAAAAGTCTCTGAATACAATTTTTGGTATTTAACCTTCACAATTAATGTGATTTAATTATGTAGCAGAGTATTGTTTACGTAACATGAGTAGAAGTGGCGGTTTTGCTGAAACTGGAAAAAATGCAAATATCTCGGTTAATATTAAAGAATAGAGAATAAATGTATATAACAATATTTATAGTAAATTTTAATTTGTAATAAGATTGATTGTGTTATAAATTTTTCGATCCGACGAAATTAGTAACAGAGAAATTTCGAATTTCGGAAATCCTCCCTTTAAACCCCCCTCTCATTGGTTTCCGTTCAAAAAGGGGCCGTTAACGAACTTGATCTTTCTTTTTACATTAAAAACGATTAAAATATCGAGTTTGTAACGATCAAACAAAAATTGCGACCGCTAGAGCCGGTAACAGACAAATATATAGATAGATAGATTGATAGATAAATATATATATTTATATACTATATATTTTTTTCTATATATATAGATATATATATATAGTTTTGAACGGACCTCATTTTCGTCATCTACTGGGTAGGATCGATGGACATTTGGAGGAAATTTTTCAAAACTCGCGTCATGGAGCTACGACCCCAATAGCTGATTTCCCTTAAGGGAAATCTGCTAAAAAAATATGAGTTTAACATATTGATCATAAAAATAAGAGGAAAAGGACCACCTTGATAATGAGTGACAAAGGTCGAAACGCGTTGGGGATAAAAATAAATATTAAGGATACACAAAAAGTCCGTCTCGCGGGCTGCGTAAAACTAAGCAGATTTCCCCATGTGAAGTTTTACAATAGAGAAATTGCATATGGTAACAGAAGAACCACCGTTGATTAAAATACAAAATGGTAATGAAAAATCATTCAGTTAGTTAAAATAAATTCCCAAACTGAAACGGGCTTCTGAATTGGTAAGAATAATTTGTATTTTAATATAACTCAAATTTGAGTTAGTCCAAGAACTAATGAAGAGGGGGCGGATGAACAGAACTTATTTTCATAAATCAACAAAGTTACGAAAGGTAAGGTTAGGTTAGGAAACGACCAGGTAAGGATTAGGAAAAAGAAGCCTTTTTCCACCTGAGCCGAGTACTGGCGGGGAAATGGCCCGACCTAACCGAAACTATACCCGGACCACAGACTTCATAAAAATGCAATATCTCGGTTAATATTTCAAGATACAGGAATAATGTTTAGAACATATTTATAGTACCATTTAATTTGCAATAAGATTGGACTCTGTACAATTTTTTAGTAACGGAGTGATATTGCGAATTTTCGATAATCCTCCCTCTAAACCCCCCCTCCCACCGGTCCAATTTCAGCCGTTAAACGAACTTATATTCTTTTTACATCAAAACTACTAAATATCGAGTTTGGTACCGATCAAACAAAAAATTGCGATCGCTGGAGCGGTAATACAGACATATATATATATATTTTTATATATTTATATTTATATTTATATATTTATATATATATATACAGTTTTGACGGGACTTCATTTTCGTCATCTACATAGGTAGGATGATGAGGGAAATCTGTAAATTACAGGTAACTATTTATATATATATATATATATATATATATATATATATATATTATACAACACCACTTTATATATTATTTGCACATATATATTAGAGTGTACCCCTAGATAGGTTTGTGTTAATTTACTTTACCAAGACTTATATTTTAGTATCTTTTAGTCTTGGTTAAGTAGAATTATACACACACACAAGCGGGCCGCCGCATTTTGGTTTAATCAACAATGTACCATATCGTATGTACTAATGTAGTACCTGTACATTTTAGCCCTGAAGAAGAGAAACTAAAGATTCTCGTGGTATTGGTAACGGCTAAGGTTTTTTCACTAACACTGACCAAACCTCCAAAAAACAACACCACATATATATATATATATATATATATATATATATATATATAGATATAGGGTAGAGGGGTACGGAGATGGGATTAGAGGGGGAGAATTTTGAAAATTCACAATATCTCCGTTACTATGCGTCGGATCGAAAAATGGTATAGTATGAATCTTATTGCAAATTTAATGCACTATAAATAGTGTTATATCAATTTATTCTCAATCTGGAATATTAGCCGAGATATTTGAACTTTTCAGTTTTCAGCCTTCAGAAACTCCCATTTCTACTCACGTCACATAAACAATACATTGTATTGTAATCAGCCACTTTGTTTGAAGCTTAAATACCAAATATTTGTCATAAAAATCGTTCAAAAATAATTTATGATCAAGTTGCATTGCGTCTTTAAGGAGGGATCAGTTTCTCGTCATTTATAAAATATGTCATTGTTTAATAAAGTTTAAGAATAACTACAAATCATGCCAATTAAAAACATCCTTCAAGCAGGGTTTGCGTAAACTGAGCAGATTTCCCACGTGTTAGCATGGCACACTATTGATCTCTTCTCACCATATAATTTCTAGTTCTAAGTAAAAATTCGATAAGTAGAAATGGGGGTTTACTGAAGGCTGAAAAGAAGAAAGTACGAACGGCTTAATATTTGAGCTAAACAATGTATAGAACAATAATTATAGAGCATTAATAGTTTAAGAAAATAGCTTCTGTCAATCCGACTCAACCCAAACACCCCCTATTCCTGGTCCGATTTCTGCCATTAAAGACTACGAACTTTAATGGAACGTATCGAGCATCGTATAGATCAAATAAACATTTTCGAGTCAAGAACACAAAATCTAAATTGAAGACGTAGTCACACAGCGAATATGGGTTCAATCGTAGGTGCCCAATAAAGTTGTCGGCTCCCACTTTAATATTTTAGTGTATATCTCGTTTATACTTTGTTATACGACAAAAGTGAATATAACAAAAGTTACTCTAAATAACAAAATAAACAACTTTTATCCTGGGCATATTTGCCGAAAAAAGCAATAGGAAACGAAACATCACTATTTTTAAATTTAGGCCTCCCTTACAACCCCCATTCCTCTCCATCTGCCGGGCTGATTTGTGAATCTAAACCATCCAGGGCGCCACCCAAACGCATACAAAAAAGTTCATTCAAATCGGTCCAGCCGTTTAGGAGGAGTTCAGTGACATACACACGTGCAATTGAATTATATATAGAGATATATTTGTCTGTTAACGCTCTAGCGGTCGCAATTTTCGTTTGATCGATATCAAACCCGATATATAATCGTTTTATGTGAAAAGAATGATCAAGTTCCTTAATGGCTGACATCGGACCAGTGGGATGGGGGGGGGAGGGATTGAAAGGGGAGGATTTTTGAAAATTCGAAATATCTCCGTTATTATAGGTCGGATCGAAAAATTGAATAGAACAAATCTTATTGCAAATTAAATATACTATAAATATTGGTCTATACATTTCTGCTCCTTATTGAATATTAACCGAGATATTTCCATTTTTCAGTTTTTAGCCTTCAGAAAATTCCCACTTCTACTCATGTTACATAAACAATACTCTGTTATATAATAAACTAAATTATTCGAAGCTTAAATACCAAATATTGCTTTGAAGAGTCCTTTATTATTTGAGATAAAAGTAAATATATTCTGGTGACCCCCCTCCCCCCACCGTCTTAAATTCTTGGACTACTAAAATTTGATTGATTGAGATACAAATTATTCTGATTCATTATAAATTACAGTACTTTATGTAATAAATAGTTATCGATAAAATTAATAAATTACATTCTGATATATTTCAGTAATTGTTTTTCTTTCAGGTTTGAGGTTAGCAGAAATGTTTCTTTACATTTCAGACAATTCCCGTTGGGAGGGAAAAGATTTCTTATTACCGCTTATATTTATTCACTTAATATTTACGGTTGTGTTGTGATACCAGTATGTAGATTTATTTATCTATTGTTAAACTTCACTAGGGTCATCTGCTTAGTGTAAACAGCCCCCGCGTGACGGACTTTTAAGAATAGTGGATAGGTGTCAAAATGAATCTTAATTTGATTCGAGTTTGTAGTGAAGCTGGGAGGATGGGAGGATCAAGAACATGTAGAGGAATAGGGGCCCTACCATATGTGCTGGTCCCCTCCCAATTAGAGACCAGCTGTGCATTAGCTCAGAAATAGCTCATTAACTAAAGAACTACGACCCGAATTGAGAAAACCATGAGATGAGCTCCTGTTCTTCGGGGAAGGGTAAAGTGCAAATAGACCAATATATAGACCTATACTCTCCAGGCGATTGGAATAATTTATGGAATAACTCTGACAGTAAACTTAGAGAAATCAAATCAAATACGCTCAACTGGACTTCAAGTAATAGACACTCTAGAAGAGAAGAAATTGTACTCACAC
Source organism: Riptortus pedestris (assembly GCA_019009955.1). Classification (NCBI taxonomy): domain Eukaryota; kingdom Metazoa; phylum Arthropoda; class Insecta; order Hemiptera; family Alydidae; genus Riptortus; species Riptortus pedestris. Next base: position 123,555,799 of record CM032233.1, read on the forward strand.
GCCTACGCACAGGACACACTAGACTAACACATTCATGTCTAATGAGCAGGGAAGATGGACCTATATGTCGCTACTGCTATAATATTATTATTTATTTGAGATACCGCTAAAAAGGCGATTCATCTTTTAACATGTTAGAATATAATTTTACAAAATTAAATAAATATTAAAATGTTTACAAAGCTAAATTTTACAAATGTACAAAATAAATAGAGCCATGCCGCTACAATGGCGATTCATCTTTTAACATGTTAGAATATAACTTTACAAAATTAAATAAATATGAAAATGTTTACAAAGCTAAATTTTACAAATGTACAAAATAAATAGAACTATGCCGCTACAATGGCGATTCATCTTTTAACATGTTAGAATATAATTTTACAAAATTAAATAAATATGAAAATGTTTACAAAGCTAAATTTTACAAATGTACAAAATAAATAGAACCATGCCGCTACAATGGCGATTCATCTTTTAACATGTTAGAATATAATTTTACAAAATTAAATAAATATGAAAATGTTTACAAAGCTAAATTTTACAAATGTACAAAATAAATAGAACCATGCCGATAAAATGGCGATTCATCTTTTAACCTGTTAGAATATAATTTTACAAAACTAAATAAATATTAAAATTTTTACAAATGTACAAAATAAATAGAACCATGCCGATAAAATGGCGATTCATCTTTTAACATGTTAGAATATAATTTTACAAAATTAAATAAATATTAAAATTTTTAGAAAACTAAATTTTACAAATGTACAAAATAAATAGGACCATGGCGATTCATCTTTTAACATGTTAGAATATAATTTTACAAAATTAAATAAATATGAAAATGTTTACAAAGCTAAATTTTACAAATGTACAAAATAAATAGAACCATGCCGCTATAATGGAGATTAATCTTTTAACATGTTAGAATATAATTTTACAAAATTAAATAAATATTAAAATGTTTACAAAGCTAAATTTTACAAATGTACAAAATAAATAGAGCCATGCCGCTACAATGGCGATTCATCTTTTAACATGTTAGAATATAATTTTACAAAATTAAATAAATATTAAAATGTTTACAAAGCTAAATTTTACAAATGTACAAAATAAATAGAACCATGCCGCTACAATGGCGATTCATCTTTTAACATGTTAGAATATAATTTTACAAAATTAAATAAATATTAAAATGTTTACAAAGCTAACTTTTGCAAATGTACAAAATAAATAGAACCATGTCACTACAATGGCGATTAATCTTTTAACGTGTTAAAATATAATTTTACAAAATTAAATAAATATTAAAACTTTTACACAGCTAACTTTTACAAATGTACAAAATAAATAGAGCCATGCCGCTACAATGGCGATTCATCTTTTAACATGTTAGAATATAATTTTACAAAATTAAATAAATATTAAAATCTTTACACAGCTAAATTTTACAAATGTACAAAATAAATAGAATGGGTAAAACTAAATATAATTTGTTAGTATATTTAGAACATGAGGGGAAAAAATAAAATAAAAGAAAAACTATAAATAGTTAAACTGGAAGGAGGCAAAACTTATATTCCACGTACAGTGCTTGCTATATATAACTTTCATAATGGTAAATAATAGCTTTTATATTTCATCAAATAATCCATTATTTCTTAAATACTTAAAAACATCATCTATAAATTGGCTACTGTCGGCCAGTAGTTCGCACACATTTGTGGGCCATAGGTACATTTTTACTTGTGTGCAGTCAGTTAGTATAGTTAGTAGTAGTTTTACAGTCAGCGTTCTGTTGCAGTAGCGACATATAGGTTCATCTTCTCTTGCTCGATGTACATATGAATGCATGTATGTCTTGTATGCCCTGTGGCGTAGAGGCGTGTATGTACAATTTCTTTCTCCTTCTAGAGCGTCTATTACTTGAAGTCCGAGTTTGAGACGTGGTTTGATTTGATTTCGCTAAGTTTATCTGGTCAGTGTTATACCATAAATTTATTCCAATCATTAACTTACGAGATTTCATTATTTGAGAGAAAGCGTGCTTGTGTGGGGTATGTCTAAAAAAAAATCTATTTTGTTTCAAGTTCAGTTTATTGTATGGCTGCTTTGTCTACTATTTCCACTTTTGAGATATTGCCCACATGGCCGGGTAACCAATAAATAGTAATAGTGTCTTTAGTCTATGATATATTGTTAAAAATTGGCATATATCAAGGAGGATTGGTGGAGTACATGTCTTCAACGTGAACTTTTATTGAAACTTAATGTGTCTGTTACATAATGACTATGTCTCCTATTTAGTAGTTGTGATGTTCGTTAGTCCTAACAGTATATCCTGTAATTCTGAGAAAACAGTGTATATTGTAATTGTAGTCCATGGTAGTTCTTTTGTGCACAGTATTGTCTCCTGCCACTGCAGCATCTATCTCAGTCTTCATATTCGGTTTTGGATGCGTCTCCTTGTGTATATAAAAAAGTCCGTAAACTAAACTAAGCAGATTTCCCATGTGAAGTTTTACAATAGAGAAATCTGCATACTGACAACACAATACCACCGTGATTAAATACAAACGGTAATGAGAAATATTTCAGTTAATTAAAATAAATTCCCAACTGAAACGGCTTCTGAATTGTAAGAATAATTTATATTTTAATAACTCAAATTTTAGTAGTCCAAGAACTAAAGAAGGGGGGGGGGGCGGATGAACAGAACGTATTTGCATAAATCTCACAAAGTAAGGAAGGTAAGGTAAGGTTAGAAACGACAGTTAAGGTTAGAAGAAGCTTCCACCTGATCCGAGAAATGAAGAAAATGGCCTAAATAATCCGAACTATGCCCGACCACAGACTTCATAAATATGCAATTATCTCGGTTAATATTCAAGATAGAGAATAAATGTATGAACAATATTTATAGTAAATTTAATTTGCAATAAGATTGGTTCTATACAATTTTTCGATCCGATGCATAATAACGGAGATATTTTGAATTTTCGAAAATCCCCCCTCTAAACCCCCCTCCCTCTGGTCCGATTTCAGCCATTAACGAACTTGATCTGTCTTTTTACATAAAACGGTTAAATATCGAGTTTCGTAATGATCAAACAAAAATTGCGACCGCTAGAGTGTTAACAGACAAATATATATATATATATATATATATATATATATATATATATATATCTATATATATAATTCTGAACGGACCACATTTTCGTCATCCCCTGGGTAGCATCGATGGACATTTGAAGACATTTTTCGAAAATCGCGTCATGAGTACGGCCTCAATAGCTGCCCTAAAGGGAAATCTGCTAATATAACTCTCTCCGGTCTATTGCTACAGAAGGATGACTGTAAAACGCTTATTAACTGACTGCACACAAGTAAAAACGTGCCCATGGCCCAGAAATTTATTACAACTACTAGCCGACAATAGCCAATTTATGGATGATATTTTTAAATATTTAAGAAATAATGGATTATTTGATGAAATATAAAAGCTATTATTTATCATTATGAAATTTATATATAGCAAGGATAGTACGTGGAATATAAGGTTTGCCTCCTTCCAGTTTAACTCTTAAAACTTTTTGTTATTTATTTTTTTTCCTCATGTTGTAAATATTTTAACAATTTATATTTAATTTTGTCCATTCTATTTATTTTGTACATTTGTAAAATTTAGCTCTGTAAAAATTTTAATATTTATTTAATTTTGTGAAAATATATTCTAACATGTTAAAAGATGAATCGTCATTGTAGCGGCATCTCAAATAAATAATAATAATGAAATCTCCAGAGGAGTGATCTATTCCAGGTAAATAAAAGTCCGTCACGCAGGGGCTTCGTAAACTAAGCAGATTTCCCACGTGCTGGTATAACGCACCATGTATATCACCTAACCATATATTCTCTATTTCTAAGTCTAAATTGGATGAACAGAGTTGGGGGTTTTGTTTAAAAACAGAAAAACATGAATAAGTGCGTATAACTCGCTTAATATTTGAGTTAAAAGATAATATATAAGACAACAATAGTAAAACTTCGATAGATTAACAAGATTGGTTCCATAACATTTTTCACTCATAATAACAATGCTGGTTAAGCATTAATCAAAAAAAATATGAGTTTAACATATCGATCATAAAAATAAGAGGAAAAGGGCCACCTTGATAATGAGTGACAAAGGTCGAAACGCGTTGGGGATAAAAATAAATATTAAGGATACACAAAAAGTCCGTCACGCAGGGGCTGCGTAAACTAAGCAGATTTTCCATGTGAAGTTTTACAATAGAGAAATCTGCATACTGGTAACACAAAACCACCGTGATTAAATACAAATGGTAATGAGAAATCATTCAGTTAATTAAAATAAATTCCCAACTGAAACGGCTTCTGAATTGTAAGAATAATTTATATTTTAATAACTCGAATTTTAGTAGTCCAAGAACTAAAGAAGGAGGGGGGGGGATGAACAGAACTTATTTGCATAAATCTCACAAAGTAACGAAGGTAAGGTAAGGTTAGAAACGACAGGTAAGGTTAGAAGAAGCTTCCACCTGAGCCGAGTACTGGCGGAAATGGCCGACCTAATCCGAACTATACCCGACCACAGACTTCATAAAAATGCAAATATCTCGGTTAATATTCAAGATAGAGAATAAATGTTTAGAACAATATTTATAGTACATTTAATTTGCAATAAGATTGATTCTGTACAATTTTTCGATCCGACGTATAGTAACGGAGATATTTCGAATTTTCGATAATTCTCCCCTCTAAACCCCCCCTCCCACTAGTCCGATTTCAGCCATTAACATACTTGATCTTTCTTTTTACATAAAACGACTAAATATCGAGTTTAGTACCGATCAAACAAAAATTGCGACCGCTAGAGCGGTAACAGACAAATATATATATATATATATATATATATATACTGTTTTGAACGGACTTCATTTTCGTCATCTACTAGGTAGGATCGATGGACATTTGAAGAAAAATTTCGAAAATTCCGTCATGAGTACAACCTCAATAGCTGATTTCCCTTAAGGTAAATCTGCTAAAAAAAAAAAAAAAATTAAAAAAAAATTAAAAAATAAAAAAAAAAATTAGAACTTAAACAAACTTTACAATAGATAGCCTTTTTAAATTGTTTTCTTCTTTAAAAATTCTTATTTATTTATATCGCTAGATAGCTTCGGGCTCTTTATCGCCTTCACAAGGCGGGGGTCCATTCTCTCTAAAATTACAAATTCAAACTTTTTTTTGTTAATTTTGAACACTCTCTATATATAAAATACATCTCTTATTATTACCCTCTTACCAAACTTCAATGACTAACATCTGTAGATGTTGCAAACATTCAAAAACAACATTATCAAATTCTGTCAACTTTTACGACCAAAATTCAAAACTACCTTTCTAAATTTCAGTAAAACCACATCTACATTGGTTGCATAACAACAGGTCAATGGTTAAAGAAGAGTTGACTAGCCAATGTAGATAATCTTAATACTGAGGAGGTTATTATCTAGTCCAGGGGTCTCCAAACTACGGCCCGAGGGCCACATCCGGCCCGCGGACAGATTTTGTCCGGCCCGCGGAGAGCTAGCATACTTGAAAACTCCTTTTAGAGAACATATTTTTTATAGCAAATTAAATTTAGTTTACTGAAGTATTCTAATTTTATGTTGAATAATTATTAATATGACATCTACATTGATATGGTCATGGGCTAACTACTCGTAACATTGTTGTAGGTTTATTGTTATTGTTTTTGTGATAAGTTGGATAAAGAAACACAGAATTGTAATGAGTAAAGACATGTATAATATGCAGAAAATTTAACTTCAGTATATAATAACTAACAAATTATTGAAATGAATCCAACTAACATTTTATACATTTTAAATAAAAACATAACTTATAACATATGAAATACTAATGAGATTTATGTAATTGAGATTTTCCACTGACAATAGTTTGTAGTTGTGGACTAATTTTACTTGTATCAATTATTCACTTTTTACTACCGGCAAAAATGATAATATGGTTTGGCCCTCGGAACTTACTGGAGTAATCAGTATGGCCCTAAGGCTGGAAAGTTTGGAGACCCCTGATCTAGACCATATGTGGGCAACAACCGGCCTGCTGTAAGATTTGATCCGGTCCGGGAGACATTTTGAAAATCCAATTAAACAAAAATATTCCACTACTTACTCCAAACGAGGAAGATGTGGAGAGATTTTTGAGTTTGGCAGTACTTATAAATGCCAACAGTTACATTTAATAGCGAAAGTTAATAAATCTAAACAACGTACAAGGCTGACTGACAATAATTTGGAAAAAAAATTTCGTCTTTGTATCAGTGGAATTAATCCAAACATCGATGGATTAGTTTCCCAAATTCAAGGTTAAGTGTCTCATTGATTTCGGTGTCACTATTTAACTTTCGTTGTTTGTAATAATTCCAAATTAAGTTGAACTCAAGTACAGAACAGCATAAAAAAAAAGTCCCCCCACTACAACGAACAAAAGAAAATGATGTGAACCAAGTAAAACTGAAAATAAATGTAGGTGTACTAATTACTGTTGTGAGATTTGCAAAAACAAAATTTGTTTACAACATAGTTCCATGCTTTGTCCTAATTGTAATGCAGCTCTGCAAAAGAAATAACAATTAAACTGGTATTTTTAAAATTTTTTGATGATTTTCATTATGTCTTATCTAAAAGTGATTTCGTGCTCCTTATTTTTGATTGAAGTTATATTTACATATTTTTTATATTGTTCACAAACTGAAATGCAATATGTATAATTAAGGCATGTGCATTTAAACAATTCCTTTTGATATTTGTGTTTTTTAATTATATTTTAAAAATGATCGTCCACCGTTTCTTTATATTATAATACTTGACAATTTTAAAATTATTTACTTCTTTCAAACAAATACTTCCTCTGTTATGGTTTCTAATCACACGCTGAACATTTTAGTGCAAAATATATATTAAAAAACTTTATTTCCGTAAAAACGGTTGAGGATGATCTGTGAGATACACGCGCCCGATGGCGGAATATTCTTGACGCGCCCGACCGAGGGTTAATTATAATGTTGTACCTATTTTTTCATTTCGTTTTGTTATTTTAATAAATTGTATTATAATTACATTGTTGTATAATTGCATGCCTGATATCTATCGTTAAAAATTATGAGCACTACTTTTAAAAACGGCCCGCGAACGTATTTACACACTAAGTTTGGTCCGCAACATGTCAAAGGTTGCCCACACCTGATCAAGACTATTGCTACTAATTCTGTATATTTCATTTTCAAATAAAAAACACTTATCCATGTCTGTGTATAGATACACAATTACGTCCATATGCACACACACCATATTTTAATCATTTATTCCATTAAAGACCTATACAAAAAACTACAATTTAGTTTAAGCTGATATAGAGTAAAATTTAAAGCGAAAAATATATAATACTTTATTACATACTACATTGTACTCTCGATATCTGTCGACATTTCCGACCTCACGCTCTCTGTCTCTCTATATATATATTATATATATAATATATATATATATAATATAAAATATATATAAATATATATATATATATACACACACACACAGTAGATTTATGCACTGACCATTTATTATTTATGAATGTTTTTGAGGATATTTTATGTAATGATTTAGATAACACTAGTCCAGATAAGTAAAAAAAAATAAGAATAAAACGACATGCCAAAAGGTTTTTAGCGAATTATAGCTTTAAAGAAGAACGTATTATATAATATATTTCATATATTATAATATAAGGGTTGTCTTTCATTTTTATTGAGAAGGAATGGTGACACTCCAAACGCGTCGGGGAAGAAATATATGATTCTATGAAGGACTGTTTATTTTCTGAAGTTATGGCTCAAAAAACATTATTAAATAATAAATGGTCAGTGCATGCATCTACTGTATGTGAGTGTGTGTGTGTGTGTGTGTGTGTGTGTGTATATATATATATATATATATATATATATATATATATATATATAGATGTTATGGTTGTTTGTTGAGGTTTGTGGTCAATGTTGATGAAAGAAATTTTAGTCTATGCCAATATTTTGAGAATTTTATTTTCTCTTCTTCAGAGCTATAAAATTCTCGAAATATTGGCATAGGCTAAAACTTCATTCATGAACATTTATCACAATCAACCACGCCATCTATAATAATAACCAGGTCCAAAACATCTATACAATTATACATGTGTGTGTGTGTGTGTGTGTGTGTGTGTGTGTGTGTGTAGTCTGGCCCGCTTTCAACAGAGCTCCTTTTGTCATCTTATAGTTAAGATCAATGTGCATTTGAAGTATGTCGTTGAAAATAGTGGCATGGCTACAAGGTCCAGGAGGAATGTTTCCCTGCCTCAGATATGAACAGTGCCAATATGAGCATTGGACTAGTGCGGAGGTCACTAACCCCTGGGAAGCCCCGTCCTCTATCTCCATCCCCCCCCCTCCTTTATTTCTATATCTATCTCCATCTAATCAACACCCAAAATCCACCTTCATCCCTAGCTCAATGTTCCCCCAAGACCACATTACTAAAAAAAAAGTTGCATGCACTGCATATTTCGTTGGATTATATTATAAGGGCCGAATCTATCAAAATTATCGTAAACATTTTAACCCTTCACAGACAAGGAATATGAAAATTACATTGCAGGCAAGCTGGGTCACGGGTGACCCAGTCATATTTATAGCACATTTTTTTTCATTTTAACAAAAATATTCCAGTTGTTGTTTTTTTTATATATAAAAAGAAAGTATAGATTGAAAAATTTATTTTATTTAGCAATATACATAATATGATAAAAATACAAAAACTTACATTAGTAGGAACTATACTTAAATTAGTAGGAACGTAGAGTTCCAGACCTTTGGTACCTTTGGTATCCGTATAGGATAAAAGATAAAAATTAAACGAGTAATCTCCTAGAAGGGAAAAAATAAGAAATTTCCAGCTATAAAAGACGAGAAAATTTAATAAAATCTTAGTGATTAAATAATTTTCAGTAAGTTATCAGCCTTCCATTTCATCCGGCAGTCCAGCAATACTTTTTCCTACTCTGAACAGTCAAAAACTTTCCAGATCAAAATAAATAGTTTAAACTCTTACAGATAATCTATATATATATAAAATTGTAACCTCTGTCTGTACATTGATTTTTTTCGCGAAATTTCACGATAACTTTTCGTTTCACATGTCATAGACACCAGATCTGCATTTTGTTTCTTTCGTGTATGTTTGTTTGTTTGTTTGTTTGTTTGTTTGTTTGTTTGTTTGTTTGTTTGTTTGTTTGTTTGTTACCTTTTCACGCATAAACGGCTGAACCGAATTTCATGAAACTTGGTATGTATATTACTTCTAGCCCAACTTAGACTTTAGGCTATATTAATATTCTCTAAGACGAACAGGAGTGGGGGTTATAAGGGAGACCTGAAATTAAAAATAGCGATATTTCGTTTCCTATTGCTTTTTCAGCAAATATGCCTATAACAAAAGTTGTTTACTTTGTAATTTAGAGTAACTTTTGTTATATGCACTTTTGCCGTATACGGAAGTATAAATGAGTTATACGCTAAAAACTATAGCGGGAGTCCACAATTTTATTTGGGACAAAAGACTCAACCGAACTAAACCAAACTCGGTATGTGAATTAGTACTAACGCCTTCATTATAATAAGCTATACTAACATTTCTTGGGACGGGCAGGAGTGGGGGTTATAAGGAAGGCCTGAAATTAATAATAGTGATATTTCGTTTCCTATTGCATTTTCGGCAAATATGCAAATAACAAAAGTTGTTTATTTTCTTATTTAGAGAAACTTTTTCAAATACACTATCATCGTATACCGAAGTATAAAGGCGTTATATGCTGAAAATTATAGCGGGCGACAACAATTTTTATTTGCACAAAAAGACTCAACCGAACTAAATAAAACACTCAGTATGTGTATTTATTAGCACTAACGCCTTCCTTATAATAAGTCATACTAACATTTCTAGGGACGGGCAGGAGTGGGGGTTATAAGGGAGGCCTGAAAATTAATAATAAAAGATTTCCTATTGGGGTTTCGGCAAATATGCACATAACAAAAGTTGTTTATTAGGTTATTTAGAGAAATTTGCTCAACACTTCATTTCAATATGAACTACCAGGTAGCTCTCCTGAAAAAATTAATTCAAATGTATGTCAATATGTTCTCCTTATTAATTCAAATCTATACATAATGCACAGGAGATGGGAAATATGACAATATGCAGGACAGTGAAGTCTTACATAAAAAAATAATTTTATTATTAACAAATGCCAACAACGGGTATTAACCCTAAACACTGGAACGGGTAAATGTCAAAATATTGTGTAAAGTAAAGCCTTGCCAAAAATATACCATCACCATTCAGCCTCAAATGAATAATAAAAAAATCTGCTAATAATACTTTGAATCAATATTTTAAGGAAAACTATGGAGATGCTGGAGCGGAAGGAGGTCGAAGCCTAAACAGTTAATTGAGTTAATTCATATCCTGTGAAATGCTGGCATTACTGGAAATGATTTCCATTGAGCTCTACTATTACGAATATAATCTAATGTACAAATCTATGTTTAAACTATGTGCTCGGATTGGTTTTTGACAGGAAATAAGTTTCATTATAGAGGATATTTAATTGTAATAAATGCTATCCACGATTATGGTTTGAAGTATTCAAAAAGCTGAGTTGGAAAAGTGGAGAGGGATAGATTAGGAACACATTTTTATTTATTCTTCAAAATTAATATTTCTCATCTATGCGTCGCCTGCCTGACCCTCACGGGAAAACAATGCGCCCAGACGGGAAGTGTAGTAAACATTGAAGGCTTGCTCAAAAAAAAAAAAAATACTATTATCATTCAACCTCAAATGATTTCCCTAGCGAAGCCGGGTACCTTAGCTAGTATATATATAAAATTGTAACCTCTGTCTGTACATTGATTTTTTTCGCGAAATTTCACGATAACTTTTCGTTTCACATGTCATAGACACCATATCTGCATTTTGTTTCTTTCGTGTATGTTTGTTTGTTTGTTTGTTTGTTTGTTTGTTTGTTACCTTTTCACGCATAAACGGCTGAACCGAATTTCATGAAACTTGGTATGTATATTACTACTAATCCAACTTAGACTTTAGGCTATATTAATTTTCTCTGAGACGAACGGGAGTGGGGGTTATAAGGGAAGTCTGAAATTAAAAATAGCGATATTTCGTTTTATATTGGTTTTTCGGCAAATATGCACATAACAAAAGTTGTTTATTTTGTTATTTAGAGTAACTTTTGTTATATACACTTTTGTCGTATACCAAAGTTTAAATGCGTTATACGCTAAAAATTATAGCGGGAGTCAACAATATTATTTGCCAAAAAAGACTCAACCGAACTAAATAAAACTCGGTATGTGTGTTAGCAGTGAGGCCTTCATTATAATAAGCCATACCAACATTTCTATGGACGGGCAGGAGTGGGGGTTATAAGGGAAGCCTGAAATTAAAAATAGCGATATTTCGTTTCCTATTGGTTTTTTTTCCGCAAATATAAACATAACAAAAGTTGTTTATTTTGTTATTTGGAGTAACGTTTGTTATATACACTTTTTTCGTATACCTAAGTATAAATGAGTTATACGTTAAAACTTTAGCGGGCACTAACGGCTGAACCGAACTTAACACAACTCGGTATGTCAATTAGCATTAATTCTTTCATGTTATAAGTTATATTAAAATTTTTAGGTTCGAACGGGAGGGGGGTTATAAGGGAGGCCTGAAATAAAAATTCACCATATTTACATGTATAAGAGACGGGAAATATAAAAATATCGAAGACTGTGAAGAATTATCGAACAAATAATTCTATTATTAGCAAATCACCTGCAACGACGGGTATCAATCCTAAACAATGGGACGGGTAAATGTCAAAATATTGTGCAATGTAAAGCCTGCTAAAAAATACCATCACCATTCAGCCTCAAATGAATTCCCGGGCGAAGCCGGGTATCTGAGCTAGTATATATATAAAAAAATACTCTACGGAAAAAAGAATAAGAAAATATGAGGGATAAAAAATCAAAAAAAAGAGAATAAACTCTTAGTAATGAAAGTTCACTAATACTTCAAACTCAGAACAATCTAACAATCTTCTATTTCTTCATCTTCTTCAGGTGAGACTCTGGTAATGCATCGAGAACAAATACTTAGCCTATGCTCAGCACATAGGCTGCGATTACAATGAGCGCAGTTTGTACCCTTACGATCTCTTGATTTTTCACAAAAAGCACACCGACGTCTTGAAGTGCTGGGTCCAGGCTGATTCTCAATTTCTTTTTCATCAACTCTCGGAAGGAGGGGGGGGGGGTACCGTGCACTCCCCCTCCCCTCCTTCCCTTACTTTACTAAGAATATTATTTTTACCAACCCCTGGGTCACCGGCGACCCAGCCTTGCCTGTGAAGGGTTAATCAATTTATACGTATTGTCAATTTTGAAAGCATTTAATGACATCCTTTATTATTATTATTACTGACAATTTGTGATTTATTTGGAGCCTACTATGTCTTTTAGCAGATTCCCCTTAAGGGAGCTACTGAGGTCGTACTCATGACGCCATTTCCTAAAAATTTCTTCTAATGTCAATCGATCCTACCTAGAAGAGGGCGAAAATGAGGTCCATTCAAAATTTATATATATGCTTGTCTGTTGCCTGTCTGATAGGGGAGGTTTAGAGGGGAGGAATTTCAAAAATCCCTAATATCTCCGTTATTATGCATCGGGTTGAAAAATTGTATACAGCCAATCTTATTTAATGTTCTAAAAATGTTGTGCTGTGTTAACGTGTAAAAATATTTTCACTAACTTGATTTTTAACCGATATATTTACATTTTTTAGTTTTCAGCCTTCAGTTTACTTTTTTTGAACCACATTATTTGAAGTCTAAATACCAAATATTGTTCTCAATGAACGTTTAAGTTCAGCACGTTTGAAGGTTTAAGTTAAGGCAAATGCAAATACGTGATGCACGTGGGAACTGCATAGTTAACGGAGCAGCTGCGTGACGGACTTTTATTACCCCACTTGAATAGCCTTGCAGAGTTAATTGGCAGACGACGGCTGGGGACAACCACTTTATGCTGCTATCGTCCAGTTTTGGGCTAACTCAATTTATAATTACATTTTGGGGTCTTTTGCACTTTAGGGGAGCCAGTGATTGCATTAAGACCAACTGTTCCTAGAAGAAGTGATAAACACATGATGTGGTGGTAACCTCAACACTGCTCTTGGTTATCAAGATAACGCTGCCATATTATAAAATAAACATTCTAAATTATTAAAGTAGAACATTTATTTTAGGATGAATAATAGAAGCTAAGTAAACAATTTTTCTTTAAATAAGAACAAAGTCTGCCATATCCTTCAATATTTGTTCGAAAAAATCTTTCTTCTTATTCCTCTATCTCCATAGAAATTCACATAGACATGAGTCCATTAGTGTCCACCTTGTGCCGCATTCCTTCCTGTTTCTGCTTTTTGCCCTATCCCACAGAGATTCTATCGTCTGGGTATATGCGCCCGTATTTGGGTCAACAAAATTCTTTTCTTCAGCAAAGGCACTTTTCCTGAAAAAATGCGACAGCATTTTCTTCATCCCTGCACAAGTTATACACTTCAAACAAATTCATTTTCTTCTTAGCAAAACAGTAGCACTGATACGTGTAAACAAATAATTCCTTAATAAATGCCATATGATTCATTAAGTTACTCAGAAATAACCTGTATGATAACAACTGTTCCTAAAAAGTCGCTGGCTTCCTTAAAGTGCAAAAGACCTACATTTTGTTTTTCAAATAAATATTCGTGTTTAAATGGGTGGCTTCCCGATAATCGATAAATACCATTTAATTTCTACTGTTGTTTTCCTATACACTTTTTCTCTACTTCAAATATTAACTGTGATGTTTACACTTTTTAGTTTTCGCCATTCAGTAAATCCCCACTTATAGACGTCGCACTTCAAATGCCTCACGGTCGGCCATACTTTTTCTTTAAATATCTCATATCAAAAGTTTTTAATAATAATATTATATATTTCTTCCTAGATTGGCACAAAAAAAAGTAGGGTTTGTCTGAACCTAGCATATTGCCCACGTGGTGGCATAACCCACTTTTGGTATCATCTCGTCCAATATTATAGATTTCCCCTAAGGGAAATCAGCTATTGAGGTCGTACTCATGACGAGATTTTTGAAAAATGACCTCATATGGCTATCGATCCTACCCAGGAGATGGCGAAAATGAGGTCCGTTCAAAATTTATATATATATATGTATGTCTGTTACCTGCCTGGTAGGGGAAGAATTTCAGAAATTCTTAATATCTCCGTTATAATGCGTCGGATTGAAAATTTGTATTGAAACAATCTTCTTTCAAATGTATCGTTCTAAAAATGTTGTTAAGTACGTATTTTCAGTATCTTGTTTATTAACCGAGATATTTACGTTTTTTTACTTTTCAGCCTTCAATAAACCCCCACTCCTACTCATGACATATTATCAATAAGCTGTTATATTATGAAGCACATTATTTGAAGCCTACATACCAAATATTGTTCTCAACGAACTTTTAAGTTTCGAGGTAAATGCAAATACGTGCCGCACTTTGGGAACTGCTTAGTTAACGGAGAGGCTGCGAGACAGACTTTTATTACACCACTTGGATAGCCTTGCTGAGTTAATTGGCAGACGACGGCTGGGGACGACCGCTTTATGTACTTATTTCGCGATATCGTCCAGTTTTGGCATAACTCTAATTTATAATTACATTTTGTCATTCAAATAAATTCTAGAAGTATTATTTTACATAATAACGTATATTTTTTTTTATATGATTTAGTATTCGTGTTTAAATGGCTGGCTTCCCGATAATCCCGATAATAAGTACCATTTATTTTCTAATGTTGTTGTCATATACACTTTTTCTCTACTTCAAATATTAACTGAGATGTTTACATTTTTTAGTTTTCGCCATTCTTTTTTTTTAAATATATCATATTAAAGTTTTTGATAATTATATTACATATGTCTTCATAGATTGACACAAAAAAAGTAGGGTCTGCCTGAACTAAGCATATTGCCCACGCGATGGCATAACCAACTTCTGATATCATCTCGTCCCATATTGTAGATTTCCCATAAGGAAAATCAGCTATGACGAAAATGAGGTCCGTTCAAAACAGTATCTATCTACCTATATATATATATATATATATATATATATATATATATATATATATATATATATATATATACACTCAACCGCATAAAAAACCAGACACTTAGATTTAGTCTTATAATTTTGTTAAATACTTAATATATATGTATATTAATCTTTTTAATTAAAATAATTGGTTAATCTATAGGTTATTTAAACAAAATCTGCCAAAAGTGAATAATTTTTATTGGTTATTTACAAAAAAATACAAAATAAAAAAAAATAAAAAGATAAATTAACAAATTTTAAAAAAAAAAATTATTCTTCATTTTTATTACAGTGAATGGTAGACTTCGCTACCCCAAGCGTTTCGGCAATGTAACATAAGCTCCGGCCTTCCATCTAAGTTTGAAAGACCCATTATTCTGGACCGAAATAAAAATAAAACATTAATTAAAGAAAATGCTTGGTTAATAATTAAAGATGTTTAAATATGCGAAAAACTACTTACAGTTTAGAATAGATCAACTTCACGACAAATAAATCTAATCTGAGTTTTATCTGATTGTTTACTAATCCTGAAGAGATTAGTTCAATGGACTTAGACTCTAAATTCTCTGCAATAACTAGAATACCCACATAAAGAAAATTGCTGAAAATTAGCTTTTAATACGACCAAAATGAAGTGTCCGGTTTTTTTTGCGGTTGAGTGTATATATAATTTGTCTGTTAACGCTCTAGCGGTCGCAATATTTGTCTGATCGTTGCCAAACTCGATATTTAAACGTTTTATGTAAAAGCGAAGGTCAAAAAATGTCGAAGATAATAGAACCAATATTATTGCAAATTTCATGTTCTATAAATGTTATTATGTACAGTTTTCCAATATATATATATATATATATATATATATATATATATATATATATAT
The DNA here is from genome assembly GCA_019009955.1 of Riptortus pedestris. NCBI lineage: Eukaryota > Metazoa > Arthropoda > Insecta > Hemiptera > Alydidae > Riptortus > Riptortus pedestris. Next base: position 123,572,053 of record CM032233.1, read on the forward strand.
ATATATATATATATATATTATTAACTGAGATATTTGCATTTTTTAGTTTTCGACCCACAGTAAACCCCCACTCTTATTCATGTCATATTAACAAAAAGCACTTATAAATATGACGCACTTCATTTGAAGTCTAAATACCAAATATTGTTCTCAATGAACTTTCACGTTTTAAGGCAGATGCAAATAAGTGTCGCACGTGGGAACTGCTTAGTTAACGGAGCAGCTGCGTGACGGACTTTTATTACTCCACTTGAATAGCCTTGCAGAGTTAATGGGCAGACGACGGCCGGGGGAGACCGCTTTATGTATGTACTTCAGGACAGTTTCGGGGTAACTCTAATTTATAATTACATTTTGGTACTAAGGTCGTACTCATGACGCGATTTACGAAAAATATCTTCAAATGTCCATCGATCCTACCTAGGAGATGACGAAAATGTGGTCCGTTCAAAATTATATATATATATATATATATATATATATATATATATATATATATATATTTGTCTGTTAACACTCTAGCGGTCGCAATTTTTGTTTAATCGTCACCAAACTCGGTATTTAATCGTTTTATGTAAAAAGGTAAATCAAGTTCGCTGAAATCAGACCAGTGGGAGGGGTAGTTTAGAGGGGGGGGGGGATTTTCGAAAATTCGAAATATCTCCGTTACTATACGTCGGATCGAAAAATACATTTATTCTCTATCTTTAATATTAACGGAGATATTTGTATTTTTATTAAGTGTAACGGGCGAGCTATGGTTCCCGCCGAAAGCTAGTTCGGCCGTTTCCGTAACTCATCGGCACTCGTATAGAGATTTCTTTATTGTATAACTTTAAGTGGGAAATCTGCTTAGTTAACGCAGCCCCTGCGTGACGGACTTTTTGGGATAAATGCCAATATGTCGCTGAATGGAGGACTTTTTTAGAATTAACACTCTAGCGGTCGTCATTTTTGTATTCGGTATTAAATCGTTTTATGTAAAAAGAAATATCATGTTTGTTAACCGGCTAAAATTGGACCAGCGGGAGAGGGGTTTTGAGGGGGGAATTTCGAAAATTCGAAATATCCCCGTTGCTGTACGCCGGATCGAAAAATTGTATAGAACCACTTTTATTGCAAATTAAATTTAATATAAATATTGTTATATACATTAACTCTCTATCTGGAATATTAACCGAGATATTTGCATTTTTATTAAGTGTAACGGACGATCTATCGTCGCTCCTATTCGTTCCCGCCGGAAATTAGTTCGGCCGTTTCCGTATGGAGATTTCTCTACTGTATAGCTTTACGTGGGAAACCTGCTAGTTTACGCAGCCCCTGCCCGACAGACATTTTTTTAGCAGATTTCCCTTAAGGGAAATCAGCTATTGAGGTCGTACTCATGACGCGATTTACGAAAAATTTCTTCAAATGTCCATCGATCCTACCCAGGAGATGACGAAAATGAGGTCCGTTCAAAATTATATATATATATATATATATATATATATATATATATATATATATATATATATATATATCTGTTAACGCTCTAGCGGTCGCAATTTTTGTTTGATCGTTACCAAACTTCATATTTAAGCGTTTTACGTAAAAAGGAAGATCAAGTTCGTTAATGGCTGAAATCGGACCAGTGGGAGGGGGGGTTTAGAGGATGGGATTTTTGAAAATTCAAAATATCTCCGTTATTATGCGTCGGATCGAAAAATTGTATAGAATCAATATTATTGCAAATGAAATTTACTATAAATATTGCTCTATACATTTATTCTGTATCTTGAATATTAACCGAGATATTTGCATTTGTATTCTGCGTGTGGTCGGCAGGAGTCGGCTATGTTCGGACTTTCCGCCGAGAGCTCTGGCGGCCGTTTCCATAACTATTCGTCCCTCGTGAATAGGTTTAGAGGTTTCTCACTACTACAGTTGTTATTGGGCAGATTTATCTACTGGGTAATTCTGAGCTATTATCCGGTTAACTTCAATTCCCTCCATACTGTAATATTACATTAGTGTAGTGCTGAATATTAATATTCAGTCCTAATTATGTGTCGGAAAACGAAAATATATTAATAAACTTAATTTAGTAGTCGTCTGGCTCACTATCGGTATCTGGCTCATGAACGACGCGAGATAAATTTTGTAACACTAAAATTTCCAAAATACGCCATCGGTGGTTAAAACCGAGGGTGGGGGGTTTTCTTGTTCTAACTTTAGTATAAAACAAGAGTACATCACATTTTTAGGGCGATTGGTCAGATTGGCACTATCGGTATCTGGCTCATGAACGACGCGAGGTTGCTCGTCCTCGCCATTGTAGATCTGACCAATTTTTATATAAGGGCGATAATAAGGGTGATATTTTGATTTGTTTGGCGGGCGAGTGAGTGGTTGTCGATGTAGCCTGTAGGAGCCGCTACTATCCGCAGCTCGGCCGAGCCGTTTCGAAGCCTCCTCGCCAGTCTGCTCTGCGAGCCGTCCTTCAATGCACATCGCACGTTGTTTACAATCGCCTCATTACTCGCAGCTCTTATCGGAGACTAATTTCGCCCAGGTGCAGGCAAATATCAACATTTAATTCAATTTCTTTAGTCAGCTAACCGCTTGTGGAAGCCGCTCCGACATCTATATAACCTGCAGTATTAACTGGGAATGCATTCTAAACTCTTCAAGGTAACACTTATATTTATTTTGTTTAATAGGCTGAACCTACGACGGATTTTTACTTTGGTATAACATTAAACGAACCATTGTTTTTTTAACGTAGTCAATCAGTTTTATTTTAAAGACAGGCACTCATTTGATAAGGCCTAAATTCATCTTCCAACTTCATTTCTCTTAATTGGTTTAGCCTTTATTCTTCTTCTAGCTTATTATTCGTATTATTTTTTTGTTTTCGACCGAAATGCCCTCAAAATGTATCCAAATATAATATTATTTCTTTTATTTTAATATTGTCTGATGCATTTTGAAAGTCATATTGTGTATTTCAGTTGCAAATACAATCCAGTTTTTTTTTAGCTGTAATGAATCTTTATGAAAATACACACTGTATTATTAGTCCATTTTAAATAATAAATAAGTTCTTATTTAATTATTTCTTTGAATAGATAACAGAGTATTTATGCCATGCTTTAACCAGAATTTTTATTTATAATTTTATATTGCTAAACACTCGATCTGACATTTTAAAATTTTGTTGCTTATAATATCACATTGATCATATATATTGAAATAATATTTAATATCATATATGATCTTATAAATATTATGGATTTCTTAGCATGATTTTGTTTGTTTCAAAATTTAAATTGTGGATTTTAATTTAGATTCGTTACATGGTGGCTAGAAGTAAGGAATAACATGCAAGGAGGCCGAATGCACTATCCTGAACCGGTTCTCAAACTCGCATTCTAACACATCAGCAAATTATATTGAGCAAGGTAATCTATTACTCATTTCTGTCTATATGTATTTAACAATTTTATAATGTTTGGTGCTTTATATTGATGAAAAGTGGACATGTCTGTTGAAATGTAGAAAATGTCATTGAATGAAAGGTGTAAAAGTTCACTGAAGACAATATTTGGTATTTCGGCTTCACAGAAAGTGGTTCATGGCGTAACAGCTTATTGATAATATGACATTGGTAGGGATGAGGGTTTACTGAAGGCTGAAAACTAAAAAATACAAATATTTCAGTGTATAATGAAAATAATGAAAAATATATAAATATAACAGCATTTATAGAACATTAAATTTACAATAAGATTGGTTCTACACACTTTTTCAATCTGACGTATAACAGCAGAGATATTTTGAATTTTCGAAATTCCCCCTCTGGGAAATTCCATTGAATGAAAGTTGGATTACTTACAATTATATTCCGTCTCTTATAAATATTTCCAAATGGACTATTAACAATTCTCTGTATGAATAGAGTTCAAATTAAGGATATATATTAACTTAATTTTCTTACAAAAAATGTTTATCTAATAGGTAATATTGATTTTTACTCTTAAAATAGTATTTTGATATTACAGCGAATGGCCGAATTGTAGTGTGTAGAGGTCTTTCTTGCTCTAGCAGTAAAATGACACTTGATTGGGTATGCTTGGTAGTAAAGAATGGGCCACTAATTTTATTAGGATTAGCTTTACGTGGGCTCTGCTCATAGTGACACTTTAATGAATTTTTAACCCTCACCTGTACGAAATTCCAGCATCTCAAGAGAAATTGTTTATTTTAATTACTGAAATTCTGAAAATTGTCAAGGATACCCCTCTGCCAACCTCTCAAAACTAAAAATGCTTTGCTGCTCACAAATAAACATGAATTTACTTCTTTAATTTAATATTTATTTATTTTAATTACGTTTAATTAAGTATCAAATAAAAAATAAAAAAAGGATTTATCTGCATTAAGTCCTCAATGTGAGGCCTCCGTCTTGTTATATGCCTTCCTAAAATCTTTCTTGGACTGATTCCAAGCCATTTTTACAATATGGGGACAAATAAAAAAAAATATTGTAGGTAACTCATTCTCATTTCTTTATTAACATAAACATATATGGAATAACAAAGTCTGTCACACTGGGGCTGCATAAACTAAGCAGATTTCCCTCGTGAAGCTTAACAATAAATAAATCTACATACTGGTAACGTAACACCAATGTGAATATTAAGTGAATAAATACAAACGGTAATAAGAAATCATTCAGTCAATTTTAACAAACTTCCGACGGGAAGTGTCTGAAATGTAAACTAACAGGTCTGCAAACCTCACACTGAAAAGAAAAACAATTACTGAAATATATCAGAATATAACATATTAATTTTATTGAAAACTATTTACTATAAAGTACTGTAATTTATAATGAATCAGAATAATTTTTATCCGAATCAATCAAATTTTAGTAGTCCAAGAACTTAAGGCGGGGGGTCACCAGAATATATATGCATATATCTCATATACTAAAGGTCTATTGAAAACCATATTTGGTATCTAAGATTCCAATGATGTGGCTTATTATATAACAAAGTGTGGTTTATGTAACATGAGTAGAATTTCAGACGGCTGAAAACTGAAGGATGTGAATATCTCGGCTAATATTCAAGATACAGAATAAATTGGTATAACAATATTTATAGTATATTTAATTTGTAATAAGATTGGTTCTATACAATTTTTCTATTCGACTTGTAGTAACAGAGAAATTTCGAAAATCCCCCCTCTCACTGGTCCGATTTCAGCCATTAATGAACTTAATCTTTCTTTTTACATAAAACTATTGACTATCGAGTTTGGTAGTGATCAAACAAAAATTGTGACTGCTAGAGCATTAACAGACAAATATTATATATATATACAGGGTGTCCCAATTTCCCATGCCACCCCCCTAAAATCGCCCAATTGTGTTAACAAATGGCTGAGACTTGGTGTGGCAGACACCTGAAGAATCTTTTCAGTCCATATTAAACAATTGTATGTGATGTAATGTAATTTGACAATGTAATGTAACCTTTTCCAGTGACTATAACTTCGGAATTTCCAATGGAATGTCACACTTTTTATGACGGATTCTTGTAGAAAATCAAATTCTAAAACAAGTTTATATGAGTGAAGTTTTCAATTTGGCCCATCCTTTAGTCATAAAAACGCACAAATCTTTATTTCAGAAACAGCACATTTTATTGAAAAATGCTACGACATAAAAGTTGTACCTAAGAAAATTGTTGTTGAAACAAGTCTATGGGAAATGGAATGAATTCCAAAAATACGAAATAACACAAAAGTATTCTTGATGGTACTTCCCTGGAAAATACCGCACCGTTTTTTTTTTTTTTTTTTTTTTTTTTTTTTACATGGAGCCATGCAGGTGGAGAAATGTATTCCTTTACAAATAATTACCACGTAATTAGTTAAAAATAAATTAATTCTAATAACGTTTTGTGTTTTGTTTGTTTGTTTTGGATTCATTCAAAAATACTTTTGCCTTATTTCGTTTTAAATACTTTTTTTTATTGATTTCAGAATCCATTCCTCCTTGTTGTAGCCAACAAAATTATCTTTGAAACAAGTCTATCGGAAAAAATGGATTCTGAAGAAAAAAAAAGAAGTATTTAAAACGAAATAACGTAAAAGTATTCTTGAATGAATCCAAAAAAATTGTTTATATGTTTAAACATCATAATAACAAAAAACGTTGTTTAATTAATTTTAAAATAATTACTTTTGAGGAATACATTTTTCCACCTCCATGTGCGGTATCTTCCAGGGTAGAATCATCAAGAATACTTTTGCGTTATTTTGTTTTAATTTTTGGTTCATGGTGATTTGTTTGCCTTAACCCTTAGGCTGCACAGTTCTCTGACGGGCGAGTGTTCGGTGGTGTGGGATAGTCTAGTCCAGGAGTGAGCAACCTTTTTCATCAACGGGCCAATTTAAATTTTAAAATTTTTTGACAGGCCGCACAGAAAAAAATATTTACATATATATATATATATATATATATATATATATATATATTATAACAGTATAGTCAGTGGAGAAAGCCGATAAAATAAATTCAATTTTAGAAATGCTTGGCGCATTGCTCATCCCTGGTCTAGTATATGCAGAGCCCCATGCACTGAATTCTTTTTACGTTCTATTTCTATCCATATAATTCCAACTCTTCTACTTGTAACTCCAACAGTTCCAGACATTCCACCAATAGACACATTTCATCAGGATCCTCATCTCAATCCAAAGAAGAATCAACTTTACTTTCAATCACACCAGCAAAAAGTTCTAACAAAATTTCTTCATCAGAAAACATTCTTTTTCCAGACATTTTGAAGCACTTAACTGTTCACTTGAAAAGCAGAAAAACTACTGACTAAATATGTAAGAGTAAATTACAGGTAATGAGTAATGGTACTTGAGGTTGAAAAAGGGACATATTAGGTATAAAGGGAATCTCTGTATAGGGAAGCTAAAAATGGGAAAAATAAATCCCTATGTCATCTTTTGGCGTTGAAGTATACTAGCTTCTATAAATAGTCAACAGATGGATAGAGGAAGAACTAATCTAAGTTTGTAGGAATCGAGCGCTAAACACCCCGGACTATATATCAACCTGTAGCATTACTTGCACAAAAACCCCTGACTGGTTTATCAGTCCGTAGGAGCCTAAGGGTTAATGAAGTAATGTGGAAATTGATTTGGAGAGGTAGGCTGTGATGAATAGAATAAAAGAATATGGTCTATTTCCATCTGAAATATTTATTCAGATAGTTGACTTTTGTCTCCATAATAAGACATCATCAGTCTTAAGATTGCATTACATGATCCATTTATAAATGGTCTACATATTTTGAGTCATGCCTGCATAAAGCTCATTTAGGATATCACTTATTAATTATTAATAGTTGAAGTAATCCAAATTTGTGTTAACTTTAGTATATTTCAATAACATTAACATCTATTCAACTCACACTAAACCCTTTGTGAGATGAATTAAGATCCTAAAGTTTAGTTATTGAGCATTTTTTGATCCTTAAGTCCAAAGGGCAATTGCCAGTGAAAGTATAATGAATAGGGGACAAAAACCTCCAAGATCAAAAATTCTCAGAAGCAAGACCTAAGTCCATTGATTGTCAATAATCCCCTCAGCCGTCAGCCAAGCAACAGTTATGTCTGGACATTGGAAAGCTGCCTCTAAGATATAAGTCAAACTTTTGCAACTTGGATATAGTTAAACAAATTGTCCCAATTGTTATCATTTTAAAGGTATATCTCTCGGTTTAAAAATATTTATTAATATTTTTTTTTAATTTATTTATTTTGAATAAATTTATATCCTTTAATTTTGATCCACATTGATTGTTCGTAAAAAGTTAATTTTTACTATCTCAATCATGAAAATTTCCTAGTATAGAAACAACTTATTTCTGTCTTACCTGTCTTAAAACCACATATTGTTCAAATGGATTGAAGTAACAACGGGCATGATTGCTCCTAACGGGGCTCAATTCATTTGGGAGAGCCTAATTGGTCTTCACTTCATTTTCTTTTTCTTTTGAACTGTCCATTCAATAATGTTTGTTTTGATTTATTCAGAAGGGATTAGTAAATAACTATTTCAGAAGACGCTCAAATTATAATAGTTTAGAGAAACTTTCAATTTAACTTTTTAAAAAAAAAAAAAAAAATTATAGAAAATAGGCATTTTGTTAATGTTAAACAAAAGGGTGATACTTGTGCATAATCCTTCCTGATTAGCCCGTTCCATACAGTGGACGCTAACAAATAACAATACCGACATTAATGTTAAATTGAATATGCCTATTTCCTATAAACTTATGTACAATAAACAATTTGGAGAGCCATTTTAATGAAATTTGTTTTATTTTTTAAGTAATTTTGACCATTATTTGTTTGAAAGGGAAAAATGGCTTGACTGATTCCTCATTTGAATAGGGTTTTGTTTAGAAAATAAATTAATTAGGCTGATAGATTTAATAAATTCCAAGATAATTGATGTTATAAATGAAAAGACATGACTTGCTATATATAATATATATGTTATAATGTGTGTGTATCAGTTATTTTTTAAGACACATCATTTTTATTGGGTTGTTATGCTCCTTGTTATTTAACTGTTTCATTTAAAACTTCATTTATTAACAATGTATATATTTTCAGATTCTTCAAAATGCTCCTGGATTTACTAAAATAATTAGTATGACATCACTCCACGCAGAGCAACATAAAGTATACATCTCTGGAAAGCCAGGTAATAGCAATAAGTTTACTTGCGGTAGCAATTTTACATTTTGAATAAGCATATTTTGTTAGTTGCTGTGTAGTCATTATTTTTTTAGTTCGAAATTCAAAAGTTATTTATTTTAGTTACTTGTGCTAAATGTCTTGTTGCTTGGAACATGCTGTTAAATTCACACTGGTTTAAAAAAATGCCAATGTAATATATTTTCAAAAATCTTGATAAATGAATTTTTGCAAATTGCAAGCACTCAGAAAGTGAATATACATGTATCATTCATCATATTGTTATCTTAGTCTGAAAGTAATGAAATGTCTGTTTTTGAATTGTTGAAAACATTTACCTATAATTAGTTAACTTATTCTTTGTTTATTCCTTGAAAGATTATTATAAATTGTGAATATCTCCATTGAAAACCTCAATTATCTTGTGATTTTGTTTTATTATATTAAACTTGTCGATGGGTATATTCATTCTACTGCTTAAGCTGGAAAGAATGTCAGTGAGACTTAAAAATATAATAAGTGAAAAATCAATCTTCTTTTGTATAGTCAAAGTTTCCTCTTGTGTTACTCAAGAAAGAAAATGAAGAAAGAAGATCAATTATAATAATCAGTGATAATTGTTCCTATGTAAATGAGCCACAGCACCTACTTTCAGGAACTTCTTCGAGCTATATTTGTTATAGTTAATAGAAATGACTACACTAAAATTTATAAAATAGGGAAAATTTAAACTCTTAACTATTTTTTTTTAATAAATGAGGCATTGAAGGCCTTGATTCGAGTAACAGAGTAATACATTTTTGTATTATTATTGTATTATAAGTCCAGAATAATACATTTTTCCCTGGCTTATGGTACAATCAGAGTACTGACACTGCCCATAGGTAGAAATGCATTTAAATGTATGGAAAATCTGGACTTATAGTTCTTGAATCATTTCCTTCAATCATATAGGTTCTAAGCAATCAGTTTTAGTCACATTGACTCTTTTTTATTGATCTTCAATGTATGCCAGGGATTAATTTGGTGATAAGACATAATTTTGACTTGAGTCAGATTTGTTGTGACCCTTCCTCACTCCAAAGTTCTTTCTGTAAATAATTTTGAATTATTTTATTGATACAAGATGTTCCTGCCCTACATTGGTTCATTGTGAATTTTATAAGGGGTTCATAGACAACTCTTCTTCAGGTTAGCAGGCTGTATCAGTACATATCCATGCACTGTATATTGACAGTTTTGGGATTAATGAGAAAAAATGGTAGTACTAAAAATAGTCTAATATTCTGAATGGGTTTGATCAGACAGAAGAATGTAAAAATTCTCGTGGATTGCAGTGCATGTAACATTGAAGAGGGTCAGTTTTGATTTGGCTTGCCTTCAGTACAATTTATTGTTCCATTAGTAATAGTTCATTCATGTCCTGAAGCACCCATACATCTAGCTACTTTTGCCTCAGAATGACAAAGTTTTTTTTCCCTTCGCTTTTATGCGTTGGACTTAATCTGTGGATAGATGATACAAGTAGCAGAATCATTGGAAGTAGTTTAACACATTCTGACTGCAACTAAAATAACATTCTACTCCACCACCAGGCGAATTAAATTCATATGGGGAGAGCCGTTGGATTAGTGATACATGTACCTGATTGGTAGTGGTGACTGATTGGCTTATGGTACATTTACCTAATGAGTAGTGGGCACCGATTGGCTTATGGTGCACATACCTGATCATTTGTTTAGCCTGGTTGGATTCGGGAAAAAGATGGTCATTGGTCCTGGTCATGATTGGCTTATGGTACATGTACCTGATAGGTAATCAACACTGATTGGTTTGCTGTACATGTACCTAATGTGCAGTGGGCACTGATTGGCTTATGGTACAAGTACCTGATCGGTAGTTGACACTGATTATTGGCTTATGGTACACATACCTGATCATTTGTTTAGTCTGGTTGGCTTACTGTACATGTATGTCATCGGTAGTAGCTACGATTGGCTTAAGGTACATGCACCTGATTGGCTTGCCGTACATCTACCTAATGAGTATTGGTCATTGATTGGCTTATGGTACATGTACGTAATGAGTAGTAGACGCTGATTGGCTTATCCTACTTGTACGTAATGAGTATTGGGCACTGATTGGTTTATGGTATGTGTATCTGATCTTATTGGTAGTTGACACTGATTATTGGCTTATGGTACACATACCTGAACATTTGTTTAGTCTGGTTGGCTTACAGTACATGTATGTCATCGATAGTGGCCACTGATTGGTTTTAGGTACATGCACCTGATTGGCTTGCCGTAGATGTACCTAATGAGTATTGGTCATTGATTGGTTTTTGGTACCATTTATGCTCTTCTTCGAAGTTATGAAGTTTATAAATCAGTCTGCTATATTCATAAATTGAACCTTCTAAAGTAATTATATACTAACTCCATTATATAACAAGAAAATATCATTTAAAAATGAATGATTACATTTTATGTATTAGAATTATTTTAAAAAGTTATCACATGAGAGTGCAATAAAAATAAATTTAAAGCAGTTGTGATAGGGGATGACAAAATTACTATTTGGAAATGCCATTTCAATTTGAGGACAACCTAATCATTTTATATCCAAGTACATGCTCATTTGTTAAATAAATTATAATTTAATGAAATATGAAAACTTAATCTTCAAGATTAATTTACTTATAATTTGATGCAATATAAAAATCATGATTAATTTAAAAACAAACTGAATGAAAACAAATTCAATATGAATATTATGCTTCCAATTGTTATTAACTTTGAATTTATGGTTTTTGGAGCTGTAAGAGCTAGAACGGTTTTGTCTTCAGAACAGGATTAAGGTTTTATTTTGGTGAACAGCTGCATGGTTATTACACCCTTATATCCTATGGCTTTGTGTATTTTTACTTTGTTTATAAGTCTGGTGTTGTACAAATGAAGCAGTTATTATTGGTTATGTACCGCTATCACATATCCATATCTTTGAATGACTCTTAGGAATGGTAGCCTGTTAATCTTATTTTAGTTAATACTAAATATTGTTGGTAAAATGAGAACATTAAGTTTCTAAGTACATCTGACTACTTAAAAGTTTACTTAGTAGTTCCCTCTTTAAGCTCTAAATTTTGGCAATCTTTTCTTCGTCAAATGATTAGCTTTAAGAGCCAAGTATTTGAATTCGGTGTCATTCACATTTGTAACCTTATTGGTAGTTTATTGGCCTCAATGGCTCAAAGTACCTATTGGATTTAATCACATGAAAAAATTCCTGCAAATCGTTACAAATTGTAGTAGTTATTAATCTTTTCTATAAAAATTATAATATAATTTTTATTTAAACATACATATACAATTCCTATATATGCACAGATGACAGATGCATGCATGCACTTTATTTCAATTCTACTTCTAATATTTACAAGACTTCAGATATATTTTTATATTATATTCTATAAACATTTTTAAAGTCCTACATCTACTATTTACAATTATTTTATTCCATCTGTACATAATGCTTCTATACAGATATAGACCACCCTTAATAATTACAATTATTTAAATATGTCTATATTCTTAATTAAAACTATTTCTTATACTTTATATAAAATTTTCATTCTTAAATGTGCTTATGTACAATAGTTCTGTCATGTTTCTTTATCTATAAATTATCATCTATTTGCTTACATTGACCCCTATACACATATTCCAACATACAGGCACGCAAGAAGTATATTTATTATTTATTTACTGTTGAAGTTTGCTTTCAACTTGTATTACTATAAATTTGAGCTTCTTTTAGTAGTTTTATTTATTTGTCAACAATATCTGCTGAATAATGGAATCCCTGTGTTGTTGAAGTTCCTGTGCTTCGTGCAGGATATTTTGTGTGTTTTATATTGTTTATGAATTCCAGGCAGTTTTCTTTTATATGTTGAATAGTTAGTGGTACATTGGAGTTTTCACCAATAACTTGAGGTTATTTTGTAAATAAATTTATATTTCTTATGTCAAAATAAAAAAAAAGTGAAAACAGGAAGAGGAAAAAAAAAGAAAGAAAAAAAAATGGAAAAAGACGGCCAATTATTTAAGGTCAATATAGGTCACAAGTATATCTGTACAAAAAAAGAAAAATATTAGCAAACCATAAACTGAATTCTAATCAAATTATTGTCATTTATTTATTTTAAATAAACAGAACTCAATAAATAATGCTTTCAAATGAATTTCTCTTCAACAAGAGGCCAGAAAACAATGCAAAAGTTGCATAACCCCTATGCATCCAGCAGCATGTAATTAATTAAAAATAAATGTCACCTACCAATCAACGACTTGAACAACAGTTAGTTATTAATTATATAGCTCTCCACTATGAGTTGGCATCTGGGACAAAATGTAGCACCTAATTAAACAGCTCTTCGCTACAAGTCAACTAGTGGGGTCACAGTCAGATACTTCAGGGTCTACAGATCAATGGTTCACATTACAGGCCTAAATTTTTATCAACAAACTAACAAATATCTTGTGTCTTTTGTGACGTTAACTAACAATTTTGCACGTAGACACTTTCGCCGACACCGAGATAAATTGCGTTAAATGCTGATGTCCTGAAAGACCAAGACATTACTCACAGTCATTCAGCAACCTTATATCACCACTGATTAATTAAAATATAATGATAGATGCTTGAAATATTTTTGATTAAATAGCCTTATTTCATTTCGAGTAAGGACACTTGTAAATGTTAAGCATTTTGAAAATGACTTTGAGAAGAAGACCCAGTAAAATATATCTCCATTAACTGTAACTAAGGCTACTTGTAAAACTTAGTTAAAGGTTATTCCATATCAAAGCATACATTAAATATTCATTTTACTATCCACCATCCAAAATTTGGCTCATTTATATTTGTTTAAATGTACTAGCTACAACTATATGATGTTTTTATACTAACCATTGTAGTTTTATGTTTATATATTTTGTTTTGCTGTGTTTTGTTTTGTTTTGTTCTTGTCTTTTGAATGCTAATAACTTATTAATATTATTTGTTTTTTTTTTACTATTTGGGTAAAGCATGTGGAAGGTATATTATCACCTTAAAAATTTTTACTTCTTAAAATTCTACTGTTATCAAAATGATACTTTATACAAATATTTATTTATGGATGACAATATTACAATCATTAGCCAACATAAACTGAAGAAAATTATAAACAAGATATTCATTTAATTTTTTTGGCATATTTGCAAAATTCCTGTTCGCCGCACAATGTGGACATGAAGTCGTAGATCTCTTAACTATTTAAATTATTGCTCAAACTATAGGCTACCACAAGAGAAATATCTTTGTTTGCAGTTCAGATCAATTTGAGATTACTGACTGAAAAATTGAAATCTTGTCGGTCTTGAATCCCCATGTTTTACTCCATCACTTAAAACTGGCCTTAAGAATTTCAATAGACTTTGATATTTGGATTCAATTATCCCAAGATATGAAATAGGTTATGTGTGAAAACGATCTCCCTGCCAGGAAGGAGTGCATTTTTCCCCCTTCTTTAATATAAAATCGGGGAATATCTTCATTACTTTGGATTTTAATCAAGAAGTGTAGGGCTTAAAGTTTCTTTAGAATATATATTCAACTATAAAAAGTTGTTTTAATGCATTAATTATATTTTAATCCCTTCATACTACTATCTAATTAACCGCTGACTTTAGCTCTTTGAATATTTGTCATATTCAATAAATCACATCATTCTTCAGTCAGTAGTTTCACTATGTCATGGGAGTTTTTTGCAAATGTGCCAGAAATAACCAATAATTTTGTTATTTTTCAGTTGTTGTTAAATAAATTATTATAGCATTTTTAAAATCCTCATGAAGGCATGAACATTTGTGCGAACTTTCTTATTGTTACCTTCGGAAGTATAAGAGATTCAAATTTTGAAGGTTGTAATACATCTTTACCATACTCTATTGAAACAATAAATAACCATTTTATATATATTTACAAATCAAAAAATACAAATTCGAAAGTAAAAACATTTTACAACTGTAATTGATACATAAATAAAAAAAAAAATAGCCAAATATCAAGATCTGTCTTGTCAGGGAGACGTTTTAACCAAAGTAGCAGAAGCTATTACTCTTAAACACTTGCAGTTATCTGTCAGTAATAGAAACATCAGCTAATAAAATAGAAAAACCTTTCTTTGATCAATAACTCGGAAAACAGCTTATAATCAATAATCTCCTGTAAAGTAGATGTTTAATTATTAAATAGTTCTCCAATTAAAGTCAGTGACTTGCTAAAGCAGTATATAATTACCTGGATGACTCCTACACTAGCCAACGATTACGACAATATGTAATCAGAAATGTACACAGCTCTTGACTTCCAGTAAGACAACTGAGGTCACAGATAGTAACTAGAGGGTCTGTGGAACAGTAAGAAGCCTGTTTTATAATCAAACTACTTTCATAAACATAACACGCATGTAGCATGTATCATGGAATACATATACTAACAATCATACATCTATGTATTTCCACAGGTTCAAAGAGATACAGATAAAATCAATGCTAAAAAAACTTGAGATGGTTGTTGGACTTCAACAAATAGCCTATCAAGAACTATTTATCAGAAACATATAATTAAAATCTAATGGCATAAGTTTCAAATATATTTTGGCTAACATGTCATATTCATTCTTTCAAGCAAGATTGCATTGTTATTTCATTGAAAATGATGAAGAAGAAAAAAATCTAGTAATATACAACTTTGATAAAATTGTCAACAATTTTATTTTATTTTATTTTTTTATTCATACTGGTATCTCTGGGATTGAAATTTGAATTACATATAAAAAAGTCTGTTTCTTGATATCATTTGACCCCAAATATGGGCTTATCTAATTCTTTTTGTGTGTCCTTTGGGGCCCATTACCTTTGACAAGAGGCATTATAATATCGTTATTCTGTCTGTCCATATTTCACATTTTTACAACGATAAATTTACAAAACTTGACATTTTTATCTTGATAATGATAATCATTGCCTACAGGCTTTCTGCCAAATTCCTCTTGCCTTCCTTTTGGAGAGCATAAATATAAGTCAGACTCCATATCTTCATTTCACTGACAAGTCTGGAGGCAATTTAAACTTGTAGTTTATATAGTCATATTAGCTAATGCTTATCATTAGTCACTATATGCGCAGTATAGGCGGCTTGGATGGCTATTTTTCAATCCTCATGTGATATTCTCTCCACTTCTTGCTTACCGAATACTTCAATGTTTTTGAGCTTTTCATGTATAATGAGTACATTGTGATAATAATATAACTTAAATAAGACAAGGATGCTAAGGCATATCATTTCAGTCTATGGGATTTGTTTTTTAAAAAATTCAATATGCTAAAAGAAAGTAATTACCCCCATTGCTTACCAATTTTTTTATATTCAATATTTACTGATATTTGAGATTAATTTACCAAATCTATGCAATTCATGAGAGGGGAAAATAAATATATAAATAAATTCATATTTTGGGCAAAGTGACAATGAATGTTTTAGAGCTTTTGGGTGATTCAAATTCTCATCCCAATATCTTAGGGTTTATTCTAATATAAAATATTAATAAAATGTGCTAAACATCACTGATGAAAAAAAAAACAACAACAAAAAATCACTATGAAATAAAAAATATTTAATGATACATTAAGATGGAATATAAAATATACATAAGATACTTCAAGATGGAGCATGTATTAATGAAATAAAGAAATACAAATGAGAATTGATGAATCGCAGCTACCATTCATTGACTACAACGGGAAATAATTGTTCCAGTTGAAGATGTCTTGATACTTTCTGAGTCAAAGTTTTGGATATATATATATATATATATATCGATTATTTCCTAGGTATGCTTGATGGACATTTGTGGAAATTTTTCAAAAATCGCGTCATGGGACGACATTAATAGCTGATTTCCCTTAAGGGAAACCTTTTTGTTTTTGTCAGTTGTATTTTCGATCTGAAAAGTCCCGAAGGCGTAAATTGCCAAAAGGATATTAATCCACAATTTTCAACCTAATTTTTAATTACCTTCAGAAAGAACCAGTGTATCAAAAAGACCTTGACACATATTGAATGTTAAGATTAACATAAAAATGTGAGATTGTTAAAAATTATAAGTATTAAGGAGACGATAAGGTTTGAAAATCTAACCTGTAATCTGATATGATCTTCAAACGCCTGTCATGTGAGCTCCTTGGCCAGCCGAAACAACTGAAATTACAAGTACTGGTTCTAATGGAATAATCAGTTCTCAAATGATTTTATATATATATCAATTTTTCTAAACTGTAAAAACGCCCTTTTTCATACAAATCTTCATTTGTAACTCGTGGAGGAAGTATTTTACCACATATATATTATGCTTCGGTACCGTACCCCAAGCTGAGTGTCTGTCTAGAACGTAAATAATATTTCTTTCATGGTATGAAGTGCGTTTACGAGTACTTGAACTCCTCGTTGAGTCGTTCAGTTGCTATCGGTCCGCATACTAAAGGGAGAAAAGCAAAATGTGAATGGGGTTCACGATTCTGGAACTATTTGACATACACCTCGGAGGATTCAGAACTTTTCATACGACTGTCACCGATAGCATTCTTCCTCATTTGAAGTAATCCACCATATTTAAGGAACCGAGCTCATTTAAAGGCCGAAACTTCCGGGCTTCTTCATTTACGGATAACGACAAAAAAAAGGCCGTCACGCAGGGGCTGCATAAACTAAGCAGATTTCCCACACGAAGGTTTACAATAGATAAATATACATACAGGTAACACTACTGTGTATGCTCAGTAAATGTTCAATACAAGTTAATAATCCCTACTACGGAAAGTGGCTTAATAGTTAACAAACAGGCCAGCCAGCCTCGTAGCGCTGCGTAGATAGACCGGAAACACGAACAATTAATGAAATATATCTGAATATAACATATTAATTTATTTGAAAACAATTTACTAAAGCTAGTGCTGTAATTTGTAATGAATCAAAATCAGTTTTATCTCAATCACTCAAATTTTAGTAATCCAATAACAAAAGAAGGGGGGGGGCAACAGAACATATTTGCATATATCTCACAAAGTAAGAGTTCAATGAAAACAATATTTTGCATTTAGGCTTCAATTAATATGTTTTATTATATAACAGAGTATTGTTCATGTAACACTAGTAAAAGTGGGGGTTTACTGAAGGCTGAAAACTGAAAAATTCAAATATCTCGGTTAATATTCAGGATAGAGAATAACTGCACATAACAACATTTATAGTACATTTAATTTGCAATAAGATTCATTCTATAAACTTTTTCGATGCGGCTTATAGTAACGAAGATATTTCGAATTTTCAAAATTCTCCCCCTCTAAAGCCCCCCCCCTCCCCTGGCCCGATTTCAGTTGTTAACGAACTTGATCTTTCTTTTTACATAAACGACTAAATATTGAGTTCGGTAACAATCAAATGAAAATTAGACCGCTAGAGCGGTAACAGACAAATATATATAAAGTCCGTCACGCAGGGGCTGCGTAAACTAAGCAGATTTCCCCCGTGAAGATTAGTAATAAATAAATCTACATACTGGTAACACAACACCACTGTGAATAAATACAAACGGAAATAAGAAATGTTTCATCCAATTTCAATACGCTGCCGACAGGAAGCGCTAGGTTAGAAATGTAAACAAACGGGTCTGCCCGCCTCACACCGGAAAGAAAAACAATTACTGAAATATATCAGAATATAACATATTGATTTTATTGAGAATTATTTGCTATCTAGTACTGTAATTAATAATGTGTCAGAATAATTGTTATCTCTATCAATCAAATTTTAGTAGTCCGAAACCTTAAACCGGGGGGAGGGGGGGCACCAGGACATATTTGAATGTATCTCATATAATAAAGGTCTCTTGAATAAAATTTCTGGTATTTAAACTTCGAATAATGTATTTTATTATGTAGCAGAGTATTGTTTGTGTAACATGAGTAGAAGCGGCGGTTTGCTGATGGCTGAAAACTGAAAAATGCAAATATCTCGGTTAATATTCAAGATAGTGAATAAATGTATATACCAATATTTATAGTACATTTAACTTGCAATAAGATTGGTTCTATACAATTTTTCGATCCGACCTATGGTAACGGAGATATTTCGAAAATCCACCCCTCTAACACCCCCCCCTCCCCCTGGCCCAATTTCAGCCGTTAACGAACTTGATCTTTCTCTTTACATAAAACGACTAAATATGGAGTTTGGTAACAATTAAACAATAATTGCAACCGCTAGAGCGGTAACAGACAAATATATATATATATATATATATATATATATATATATATATATATATATATATATATATATATATATATATATATATATATATATATATATACAGTTTTGAACGGACCCCATTTTCGTCATCTCCTGGGTAGGATCGATGGACATTTGAAGAAAAATTTCGAAAATCGCGTCATGAGTACGACCTCAATAGCTGATTTCCCTTAAGGGTAATCTGCTAATATACAGTTTTGAACGGACCTCATTTTCGTCATCTACTAGGTAGGATCGATGGACATTTGAAGAAACATTTCGTCATGAGTACGACCTCAATAGCTGATTTCCCTTAAGGGAAATCTGCTAAAAATAACATTATGGGAGGAATAATGAAATTAATGGAGTATAAAAAATGTGCAAGATCTCAAATAGCAAGTAACGCTAAGGGTTATTATGTCCGGCAAAAATATCCAAAATTGTATATATCACAATGAGTCACTAACAAATCCGGAGCTATTTCATTAGCGGAAATCTGCTAATAGTGTTATTACTAGGGATTTGGAAACTAAAAGAAGCCCTTAGAGCACACATTTAATACTACATTAATCCCTCCCCAACCTCTAGGTAGAGTAGCGATGAACTATCAATAAAATATTAATAATGATTTAGGTTAGTTGAATTCACCTTCCTGAAGTCACTAATTGAAATCTGTTAACAATTTTTTGAAGTGAAAACTTCTTTAGGCACGTTGTGCACCCCGTAAGGAAGCATTTGCGGGAGAGGAAAAAAGTATGAAATCGCGACACCGCCACCGCCACCGCTAGTACTATTTTTATACATCAAGGTCACCCACTTCCACTCTCGTCACTCGTCTTTTTACATACATTACTCCATTGCCTCTGTCATCAGAGATACTAAAGACGTGGTACGGTGCATTTGGTTCGGAGGTATTTTCTTTTTAATGGATGAAGTACATAGAAATACAATTGAAATCTTTAAAGAGGAAATCATATCTCAGCTAGGAAAAGAGGACGATTTTCAGTTAACAATGGAGTACTTTTACAACAATCGTCTTTTAAATGATTGGATGTTAAATAAAATGAATAATGCACGTGACTTTAATGAGAAAAGACGTAAATTTTGCGAAATGTTACCAAAACGTGGTCCAAGTCCGTTTAACACATTGTTACAAGCGTTAAACAAAATCAATCTCAACAGTTTATCAGAAAAGATGAAAAACCTTTCAAACAACCTTTAGGTATGAGGGCATAACGAATATAATATTACATCACTCAAATACGGAGAATGAAATGTCTTCAACTAAAAACCGGGGTGCAGTCACGGTCTCGACATTGTATTGTTGCTGAGGGAGCTTAAAACGCCGAAGTTGAAATATTGTACATAAGCTTATAAAAAATCCTCTGTACAGACGTTTTATAAAAGAATACTCGAAGGTGAAACTGTCAGATCCGAATGCGAAAGCATTTACAGAAATTAAAACAGAAATAGATAGACTAATGTATTACACAAGAGTTATAAAATCTGACTTTCGAAAAAATGGACATTACATTAGCTGTATTTGGAGTGATCCTGTCCACACGAAGGTCCTGATACGTGTATATGTTGTATAGTATCAAATAGACATCATGACATAAATAAGAAATTAGCAGCTTTATATACATGATGATGATGATTAACTTGAATACCCGCATTATCGTCTTTGATAGATCGTCCGTTCATATCCTTCAACAGGTATGCATGAGGAAGTGTGTCATGAATTCTGGTTACTTTAAAAATCTCTGCAGACCAATTTGGAGTATAAGACTTAGAAAACACACATTTTTGTTTAGATATTCTAACAAAATCGTTGACCGAAACGTTTTTGTTTTGTTTTTCGAATACAATTATGTCTTTTAACGTGACTGGAAAATTTAAGTTTTCAAAAGAAATTGGAACATTTACTTGTTTGCATTCACTAACGCGCTCGGGATGACGATTCGAAACGTATTTAGACAGTATTGCTCATTTAAGACAATAATCATCCTCGTTTTTTACATTAATAACTGCCTTCTTGTTTCTGATTTTGCGCGGAAGAGGAATACGACTTTTGGGCTTAATGGGAATTTATTTATGCAGTCTCATTAATAAAACGTCGATTTTTTGAAGTGAAAACTTCTTTAGGCACGTTGTGCACCCCGTAAGGAAGCATTTGCGGGAGAGGAAAAAAGTATGAAATCGCGACACCGCCACCGCTAGTACTCAACTCAAAGCTAAAGGAGCTTCTTTTCTTCATAACTCCTGAACCAAATTAGCTAGAGTTTTCGTTCGCATACCATTTTAAAGAGGACAAAACCAGCATCATTTCGTCCACAGATACTATATATCTACCATTTTTACTTTCATAGATATTTTAATCCGAAGTTTAAATAAATTCGAATATTTAAATAAATAAATTCGAATATTTAAATAAATTCCGATATTTAAATAAATTCGAATCAAAACTGTTTGTATCCTACTTTAGCTACCATATACCGATTGTATCAGTTTTAGAAATTGGTGATGGTGCAAGAGTTGTTGAAATTATGGATAGAAATTGATTTTTCTGAGTGTACTTAACTTATTTTTGTAAAGCATTTGTAATAATTCTGAAATGTATTTTTTTTCTTTTATGTAAAATAACTGAAATAATTATGTATAGTATTTTATATTGATAAATAAAACAATTCGTGGTACATTATTTTTTTTATCACTATTATTTTTGTCATTTCATTTTTTCATGTAAAATAGAACATAACTGTTACTTATTGATAAATAACTAAAAATATTTTTAAAATAAGACTTCGTAAAAAAAATTTCTCAGCAATGCCAAAATTGAGCGATCAAAGCTAAAGGAGTTTTCATTTCTACCGGCAGTCCCCTGACTGCTTTTTTTTTTTTTTTTTTCGGATTCTGACAACTTGTTCACAAACGTCGTGGAAAATCGAATGGAAACTTACAACAACAAAAGTCCGTCGCGCAGGGGCTGCGTTAACTGAGCCACGTGCTTCACCTCGAAATTTGTATTTACCTCAAAATGTAAAAGTTCAATGAGAACAATATTTGGTATTTAGGCTTCAAATAAGGTGTTTCATAATATAACAGGATATTGTTAATAAGGCATGAGTAAGATTGGGGATTTACTGAAGTCCGAACACTAAAAAATGCAAATATCTCGGTTAATCAAGATAGTGAAAAAACGAATATAACATTTATAGAACATTACATTTGGAATAAAATTGGTTTTATACAATTTTTCGATCCGACTCATAATAACGGAGATTTTTCGAAATCCCCCCCTAAACGCCCCCCCTCCCACTAGTCAGATTTCAGCTATTAACGAACTAGATCTTTCTTTTTACATAAAACGACTAAATATCTAGTTTGGTAACGATTAAACAAAAATTGCGACCGATAGAGTGTTAACACACACACACACACACACACACACACACACACACACACACACACACACACACACACACACACATATATCCATATATATATATATATATATATATATATATATATATATAGTTTGAACCGACCTCATTTTCTTCATCTCCTGGGTAGGATCGATGGGCTTGTGAAGACATGTTTCGGAAATCGCGTCATGAGTACAACCTCAATAGCTGATTCACCTTAAGGGAAATCTGCTAAATGTAAGAACCTATCATCATAACTACAGTTGTTTCGTCTGCCCGAGAAGACGCACATGACAGGTGCTTAAAAACCTAGGCTAATTACAGGTTAGGCATTCAAACCTTATCATCTCCTTAATACTTACAATTTTTAACAAGCTCACATTTTAAATTTAATTTCAACATTGAACATGTCTTAAGGTGTTTTTGATAGACTGCTTCTTTCTGACGGTAATTAATTAAAAATTAAGTTGAAAAAGTGTGGTTAAATACCTTTTTGGCGATTACGCCTTCAGGACGCTTCAGAACGAAAACACTTTACAAATTGAATTTCTACAAGAATCTTTCATTAAAAATATACATTTTCATAAGGAATTCCATAGTTGGGTGCGCTGGAGAAGAACTGGAAGAGTTTAGAAAGTCGATTTCAGTACCAAAAGAAATTTCATTCTCCACAACTAAGACGAAACTATGTTTCAAAAGTTCTCAAAACCCTTCAAAAAGGGGTACCAGAGATTGAAACAGCCTTTTTATGCAGGGTGTCGTATATATGCGGACCACTATTGAAATATCTTGGAAACTGTTGGAGTGATTGCGAAATTCTAAAGAACCAAAGTTCTGGCTCACATCGAGATCTTTCAAATGCGTAATTTATTAATTCAAAAAGATATTTACTGTTAAGCGCTCGCACAATTCTCGGTGTTTACTCTTTACCTCACATTTTTAATTCGTTTTAGAAAAATAATCAAAAAATAACGAATTACGTGCCAAAACCAAGAAAAGAAGTTTTATTATTTTGTTATTTCAATAAGAATGAAATATAAAGATATTGCAATTGTGAGGTCTCTTCTGCCACTTACAGGTGATGTAAGAATGACTTAGACCAGAAAAAAGTTTCTTTATTATTTCAGTTTTCGAGGACTCTGGATAAATCAAAAGCCCTGATAAAAACTATAGTCTTATATTTTGGAATAACTAAAATAACGCTCTTCTCAAGCGGAGAATATACACACGGGGCAAATAATATACACCATGTGCAAGGGATTTTATCACAAGCAGTATAAAGCACTCAGAAAACACAAGGCCTGAAGTTTTCACAACTACACTTCTCAACACGGCATTTATAACCCCAGTTGAGTTTTTTTTCCCGGCCTTCTATAAAGTGAACGGGGCTACTGTCATATCCGGTGACTAGCACAAACCAATCCTCCAGCGAGTCATCGCTATAGCGAATGGTGGTATACCACCTCCTCCCAGTAGCTCAGTCGTGGAATCGAACAGTAGGATGAGTCCCCGACCCAGACGGGTTCGTCGCTCCCCTGTAGAATGTTGCGTGGCAGAGCCATTAGGAATTGGTGGAGTTGCCGCAGTAGGTAGTGCTGCGACAGGGGGACTGGAACAGGTGTCCTTGTCGTCGTGCAGCAGGTACGCCAGTTTCAGTCTGTCGATATCACCGTCCGGGGTCCTCCAGGCAGCTGGATCCTGACGGTATTGCAACTTCGTCCGAGCATTTCATGAGGGCCGGTGTAAGGTGGGGACAAGGTACGATTGACGGTGTTGTCCCTCAGGAAGACATAGGAGCAGTTCTGCAGGTTACGTTGTACGAAAGATTTCCTTGTCGACTGCCTGTAAGCTACTGGACGAAGCTGCTCCATATGCTCCCTAAGTTGGTTGGCAAAAGCTCCTTGCTCTGAGGCTCCCTGCTCGAACTCCTTCTTGGCAGTGGCAGCTGCATAGAGCTTGGGTGTGAGCCTCGCTTTCCCCGTCACCGGTGACCCACGGATCTCGGTATGCTGTACAACGGAATGGACGGGCTTCTTGATGTGGACTGTCGGTCGGGTGATGCTGGCGTACGTCTGAAGAAGGTCCATGTACCATTCGCCTCTAGGAACTGAGTAGATGGTTGGAACAGGAACATCGTCTGGTTTCCCCTGGGTCGTGAGGCCTTTAACTCGATCTACAAGTTGGTAGGTAGTCAGGTCCATCATAATGGTAAAGGAGGTCTGCTCCTATAATTGGCTGTCCGACTTCGGCTAAGATGAATCGCCAGTTCAGCTTCCTTCGTAGGCCCAAGTCTAACGCGAAGACCTGGTCTCCTAAGGTGGAGATGGGTGTTCCGTTAGCAGCGAATAACACGAAGTCGCTTTCCAAAGCTTGCTTCGTACTCTTCCTGGGGATGACGGACACAGCTGTACCGGTGTCGAACAGTTATCGGAGTCGGGATCTACAGTAAGTGCCAATAGGTGGCGTTGGGGTTCTTAGCGGCGGGTTCCGCCTCTGCCGTCACTGTGCCTAGTTTCTTTGTGACTTAGGCGAGTTGGCTGGCTTCCAATCGCAGGGTGCCCTACATTTGTTTGCCCGGTGACCAAATCCGTCGTGGTAGAAACAAAAGCGGCGATTTCTGCTTTTGCTGGGGCTGCTACTTCGGCGGCTGTTCTCCCTTGAAGCCTCTGACTTCCTGTCCCAGGTCTTCAAATCCCGCTATCTGCAGCGTGAGTATATCTATGGCTGCTAGGAGTCTGTCCTCTCGATCTGTATACCTGCTATGCCTCACAGATGCCACGTTCTAGGTCCTTGTATGGGTAAGCCCCGCGATCCTGTCGGCTATCTCACTCAGCTTAGCCAAATTGGAGTGATCGGTTGACGCTAATGCTGCCTGCATGTCATCAGGTAAGGACCTCATCCATATCGACTTAAAAGGAGGTGCTCTGTTACTCCAGGTCCTCCTAAATCCCCAGCTCACTGAGAAACAGGCAAGGGCGCCTATCGCCTTGCCACTGGTCTTCCAATAGCTTCCGAACCTTTGCATTGTCTGATGGCCATAAAACTTCATAATCCGGGTCTTATTGCATTTGTAAGGGTTCTCTTCTTGGGGGGATCCTAACTAAATCTATGGCTTCCCTTATTGCACCTCTGCCAAGCTGGGCTACTGTTAGCATGAGTTTCTTCAAAGAGCCGGTAATTTTATGCAAGGTAATAACCGCCTCTGCTTGTAAAAAGAAAACTAAAGGGTCTGTTCTACTGAAGGAGAGTAATTGAACCCTCACAGTTATCATTGTCCAAGACTCAACCTTCTGACGGACAAGGCAGGAGTATGAGGTTGGTCCCTTGGTTTTTCATCCTCCAAAGTTAGTAAATCGAAAGTACTTGAGTGAGCCTTATCCAAAATAAGTGATTTTGTACTTATGTATTCTTTATTCACGTCGGGGTCACCACTTTCGATGACTCAGGCTAAATAAAAAGTCCTTATAAAAACTTAAGGTCTTATATTTTGGAATAACTAAAATAACGTTCTTCTCAAGGGGAGAATATACACAGGATTTTAACACAAACAGTATAAAC
Source organism: Riptortus pedestris (assembly GCA_019009955.1). Taxonomy (NCBI): domain Eukaryota; kingdom Metazoa; phylum Arthropoda; class Insecta; order Hemiptera; family Alydidae; genus Riptortus; species Riptortus pedestris. The sequence goes on from CM032233.1 coordinate 123,598,206, forward strand.
TCACCCAAAAAACACATGGCCGGAAATTTTCTCAACTACACTTCTTAAAGCGCCACTTATAACCCCAGTTGAGGTTTTTTCCTCCGGATAGCGAATGACCGACGACTTTGCCTACTGTCATATCAGGTAACCGATTCATAGCAATCCGCGAGTGAGTCTCCGCTACACAGTACACAATATCTAATTTTAAATGTATGCTTACATTTCATAAAATATTTACATGACATCTTCAAAACTCTACCATTGATTACGAAACATAACTCAAATCTTCGTCCAAGACGTTAATCTATGAACTATCTCTGACGAGGTGGAATGATGTTCCCTCTTCGTTGAAGGCGGAAGCATAGATATATAAAAAACACGTGAAATATTTTCCACTGATTTATTTTTCGTCAACATGTTTCATGTTGTCTATGACGCCTCATCAGGAGTACTACACATACTGTAAAAAGTCCGTCACGCAGGGTAGATATTAAGAATTTTCTCCCCCCCTCCACCTGGTCCGATTTCAGCCGTTAATGAACTTGATCTGTCTTTTTGTATAAAACGATTATAAGGTATATCAAGTTTGGTAAAGATAAAACAAAAATGGCGACCGCTAGAGCGGTAACAGACATATATATATATATATATTGGGATGTTCGATAATTAATGTCGGTTTTTATTCATATTTTTCAAAATGAATTTATTGATATTAACTACAACATTAATCAATGATATATTGACCATTTTGTTGGATTACCTTTTGCCATCTTTTGGTGAGTTGAAAAATTCCACATTCGAAGAAGCCTTGGTTTTTAGAAGCAAAGAACTGGCCCAACTCATTTTAAACCGCCTCATCAGAATCGAAAGTTTTACCATTGAAATGGTTTTGAACGGAGCGAAACAAATGGTAAAGGGCTATATGGAGCATGTGGCATCAGTTCCCAATTGAGCTCTGTTAATATTTGACGAGTTGTCAAAGAGGTGTGTGGTCTGGTGTTATGATGGAACATCACGCCTTTGAGATTGGCCAGTTCAGGGCGTTTTTGCTTTATTTCTTCGTTCAGTTTCGATAGTTGACGACAGTAGACATTCGAATGAATTGTTTTGTTTCTTGGAAACAACTCAAAGTACACTATACCCTTATATTACCACAGAAAGCATAATCTTTTTTTGGTGAATATCGGCTTTGGATGTCGATTGTAGGGGCTCATTTTGCATGGTCCATGATCTTCGGACTACGTTATCGTAAACAATCCATTTTTCATCACCCGTTATGATTCTTTTTAAAAATGGGTCCTTTTCGTTACGATTCAGGAAAGAGTCGCATATGTTAATACGTTTGGTGAGGTGGATATCCTTTAATTCGTGAGGAACCCAAACATCCAGTTGGCTTACGTAACTAAGCTGTTGTAAGTGCAAGTAAACGGTTGAATTCGATATGTCGAGCTTCTGTGCTATCTCTCGAGTTGTCATACGCCGGTTGGTTTCCATTAACGCCTTTAATTTGTCATCAGTAGTGGTTGGACGACCAGTATGTGGTGCATCTACACATTAAAATTTCCAGAGCGAAAGCGAGCAAACCAACGCTGACACTGGCGATCAGTAAGACAGTCCTCACCATAAACTTCACATAATTGCTTCCGTGCTTTAGCGCATTTTTGCCCTTTCGGAAGTAAAACAATAAAATATGCCGATATTGCTCTCTTTGATTGTCCATTTTCAACTAAAGTTTTAGCCAACTTGTCTACTAATCAGACTCAGTTATTTACTGGACATAGTCCAAAATCTAATCTTTAAAATAGTATATTATAATCAAAACCACGCAATCAATACTGCCTGAAATATGCATTTCAAACAATCTTATCAGAAAAAAACGACATTAATTATCGAACCACCATATATATATATATATATATATATATATATATATATATATATATATATATATATATATACACACACACACAGTTTTGAACAGACCTCATTTTCGTCATCTCCTGGGTAGGATCGATGGACATTTGAAGAAAAATTTCGAAAATCGCGTCATGAGTACGACCTCAATAGCTGATTTCCCTTAAGGAAAATCTGCTAAAAGATTTAACCTTACCATCGAGGCGGTCACGTAGAGACTGACAAAAATGTGGACGTGCAACACCAGTCAGTTGATGACATCGTTACATTAAAATGATGGGCTGTGTAAAAATCGATTACATAAAAAGGCTCGAGTTTTGAAAGATCTATTCCAGAAGAAGCTTAGTTACATCTACATTTATTGGTCTTTATTTAAATATTTAATAAATATGCCGTGTAAATTACCTCTCTGTCTTCTTGTTCACGACATATTGTTTGCTTTGAATACGGATATTTTTAGCAGATTTCCCGTAAGGGAAATCAGCTATTGAGGTCATACTCATGACGCGATTTCAAAATTATATATATCTGTTAACGCTCTAGCGGTCGCAATTTATGTTTGATCGTTACGAAACTCGATATTTAACCGTTTTATATAAAAAGAAAGATCAAGTTCGTTAATGGCTAAAATCGGACCAGAAGGAGGGGGGGATTTTTGAAAATTCGAAATATCTCCGTTATTATGCACCGGATCGAAAAATTGTATAGAATCAATCTCTATTGCACATTAAATTTACTATAAATATTGTAATATACATTTATTCTCTATCTTGAATATTAACCGAGATATTTGCATTTTTATTAAGTGCGTGGGACATGTGATCAGGTATTCGGGTTAGTTCGGCCGTTTCCGTAACTGTTCGGCTCTGGTGGAAGCTTCTTCTAACCTTTCTTGTCGCGTCACCTTGTACTTTGTGAGATTTATACAAATACGCTCTGTTCATCCGCCCCCTCCCTTCTTTAGTTCTTGGACTTCTAAAATTTGAGTTATTAAAATATAAATTATTCTGATTCATGCAGTGCAAGATATAGTAAATAGTTTACAATAAAGTTATTGTTTTATATTCAGATGTTTATCACCATTTGCTTTTCTTGCCGGTGAAAAATATGTCTATCTATCTGTTCAGCTCTGAGTGGTTGGTAGACCTATGTGTTTACAATTCAGAAGCCGTTTCCGTTGGGACTTTATTAAAATTAATTGAAAGATTTCTCATTACTGTTTGAATTTAGTCACAGTGGTGTCGTGTTACCAGTATGAGGATTTCTCTATTGTATACCTTCACATGGGAAATCTGCTTAGTTTACGCAGCCCCTGAGTGACGGACTTTCTTTTTATCTTCCGCTTGGTTACGTTTTTTGTAATCTAAAATTTCCACCTCGTCAAAATTTAATTTATGTTTAAATGTCACAGATTGGACGGCGAAAGAGGATCTAATTTTTAAGTTATAGACATTTCTACAATGCTGTTTCAATATTTTCCTTAAGGTTTGCGACGATTCTCCTATATAAATTTGTCACAGGCAGGACAGTTATGAGACGACACGTTCCCTTGTAATTTGTCTAGCAAAGTTGGACGGCTAAGTCCTTGCTAGGTGATGCAAGCAGGCAGGCTGTATTATTGGTGGTCGCCATGTGCGTGCTGCGACATTATCAGAAACTATATTATTGGTTCTCGTTTCTCAACTTTATGTCCAACAGGCAACATCGCCTGATCAAGTTCAAGGGAACGAGGTTCAACTTTGTCATGGAGTGAGTCCAAAAAATTGTTCAAATATCAACGTTGAGCGAATATTTGAACAAGTTATGCTTTCTTGTATTATATTTGCATATTTAAAATTACGTATTATGTTCTTCTAATTGGGCAATAATAAAGGAATTTTTTGGCTTGCTTTCCCCACCTGTGCAAGACATAAAATACCTCATAATTTAAAACGTCTTTATGATTCTTATTGAAATAATGAAATTACTTGTTTGCCATCCTGAACTCGGACTAAATCTTCTATATTCATAAATTTAAATAACGTTTCGGAACTGCAATCTTTTTACTAAAAAAAAATGTATTCTTTTCATTTTCTCGATAAAACCAATATTAATGAAATATGTGTTTTCACGTCGAAGTGGTCCCCTCCCCCTACTAGAAAATTTGAGCCTCTGCTGAACCTACTATAGTTGACTCACAAATATAAAATTCTATTGGGATATTCCGCTTCGATTTCGAGTTATGATCTGACAGTCACACACAATATTCACTATTTATGCCATTGTTCTTAGAATATTCTGAATCGTGAAAAAAAATGTATCCTCGCCGAATTTAAATAGAAATCAGGCAATCCTTCCACTTTTATTTCTATACGCTATCCAATCCTTTTTCCATTGATGAAGACCTTACCAATTTGTTATTATTTTGGGCAAACATGTATACTAAATTTAATATTTTCTTAAATGTAAAATTAATTATATTACATTAAACATAAACATAATATACACTAATAAAGATAAAAATACATCTTTTAACTTTAGTTAACATAACATTTTATAAAATATCATTTTTAACATTCATAAAATAATACTATATATTATAACTATATTCTTATTCATTTAAAGTTAAATCAATAATAGCTATGACAAGAATAAGAATTATTGGGATACGTTTAAAAAAAAAAAATGATAATATTTGATCTACCTTTGAAGAACTAGCATAATTACATTCATTCATTTCCGCTTAAATTCTTCTCACAACATAATATATAAAGATAGCAAGAAAGGAATTAAGGAACCTATTGTAAATTCTATCCATTGTTCTCCCATTCATATCATAAATTCAACAAATCTGCGTAAACAAATAATGAAAAAGTCCATCACGCAGGGGCTGCGTAAACTAAGCAGATTTCCCACGTGAAGTTTCACAGTCGAGAAATCTGCCCAATAACAACTGTAGTGTAAGGGATCTCTAAACCTATTCACGAGGTACGAATAGTTTACGGAAACGGCCGCCAGAGCTCTCGGCGGAATGTCCCGAACATAGCCGACTCCTGCCCACCACGCACAGAATACAAATGCAAATATCTCGGTTAATATTCAAGATACAGAATAAATGTATAGAACAATATTTATAGTAAATTTAATTTGCAAAAAGATTGATTCTATACAATTTTTACGATTTGATGAATAATAACGGAGATATTTTGAATTTTCAAAAATCCCCCTCTAAACCCCCCCCTCTCACTGGTCCGATTTCAGCCATTAACGAACTTGATCTTCCTTTTTACATAAAACGATTAAATTCCGAGTTTGGTAACGATCAAACAAAAATTGCGACCGCTAGAGCGTTAACAGACAAATATATATATATATATATATATATATATATATATATATATATATATATATATAAAATTTTGAACGGACCTCATTTTCGTCATCTCCTGGGTAGGATCGATGGACATTTGAAGAAATGTTTCGAAACTCGCGTCATGAGTACGACCTCAATAGCTGATTTCCCTTAAGGATCTTCCTTTTTACATAAAACGATTAAATTCCCAGTTTGGTAACGATCAAACAAAAATTGCGACCGCTAGAGCGTTAACAGACAAATATATATATATATATATATATATATATATATATATATATATATATATATATATATATAAAATTGTAACCTCTGTCTGTACATTGAATTTTTTCGCGAAATTTCACGATAACTTTTCGTTTCACATGTCATAGACACCATAACTGCATTTTGTTTCTTTCGTGTATGTTTGTTTGTTTGTTTGTTACCTTTTCACGCATAAACGGCTGAACCGAATTTCATGAAACTTGGTATGTATATTACTACTAACCCAACTTAGACTTTAGGCTATATTAATATCCTCTGAGACGAAGAGGAGTGGGGGTTAAAAGGGAAGCCAGAAATTAAAAATAGCGATATTTCGTTTCCTATTGGTTTTACGGCAAATATGAACATGACAAAAGTTGTTTATTTTGTTATTTAGAGTAACTTTTGTTATATACTCTTTTTTAGGATTCCGAATTATAAACGAGATATACGCTAAAACCTATAGCGGAAGTGAACAATTTTATTTGGAACAAAAGACCCAACCGAAATAAATAAAACTCGGTATATGTATTAGCACTAACGCTTTCATTATAACAAGCCATACCAACATTTCTAGGGACGGGCAGGAGTGGGGGTTATGAGGGCAGCCAGAAATTAAAAATATCGATATTTCGTTTCCTATTGGGTTTTCGGCAAATATGAACATAACAAAAGTTGTTTATTTAGTTATTTAGCGTAACTTTTGTTATATTCATTTCTGTCGTATAACAAAGTATAAACGAGATATACACGAAAAGCTAGAGCGGGGGCCAACAATTTTGTTGGGCACTAACTATTGAACCGAACTTAAAAAAACTCGGAATGTGAATTAGCATTAATTCTTCCATGATTATAAGACATATTAAAATTTTTAGGTCCAAACGGGAGTGGGGTTATGAGGGAGGCCTGAAATGAAAAATTGTGATATTCCGATTCCAATTGGTTTTCTATAAAAACACAATCATTAGTCAGTCAACGATTGCGGCATTGCCGGGTACATTAGCTAGATCGTATATACAAAATACTTACATTATAGATGATATTTAATTATAATAAATGCTATCCATGATTATGATTTGAATTATTCACGGTGTGTCAAACAGTGAAGAGGGAATGATTAGAGACTTATTTTCATTTATTCTTCAAACCTAAAATTTGTTTTCCATAAGTCGCCCAAGGGACCCTTACGGGGAAATGTGCTCCTAGACGGGAAGAGCAGTTCTACACATTGAAGCATTGCCAATAACAAAATAAAATCTTCCCGTCTCAAATGATTTCCCGAGCGAAGCCGGGTACCTTGGCTAGTATATATATATATATATATATATATATATATATATATATATATATATATATATATATATATATAATTTTGAACGGACCTCATTTTCGTCATCTCCTGGGTAGAATCGATGGACATTTGAAGAAATTTTTCGAAACTCGTGTCATGAGTACGACCTCAATAGCTGATTTCCCTTAAGGGAAATCTGCTAAACTGTATTAGTCGTTGCAAAAAGTAACCATAATAAATAATCATCATCATCATATACCATCCAGCAAAATTTTAGCCCAACAAATCTATGAAAACAAATAATGAAAAACTGTATTCGTAGTCCGCCCCCCCCCCCAAAAAATGTTTTGTTTAATTATGTCCATAACATTTCAAACGATCTGAAATTTACTCGATTATTACTGTAAAAAATATATATATAAAACTTTTTAATAAACTCTTTAAAAAATTCGCAATTATTTGGTGAAAATAGAAATTGCCCTTTGTAGTCAATTTTATAACAGCGAAATACACGATTTAAAGAAAAAATATAAAAAAAATGGTGAAATACACGATTAAAAAAAAAAAGAAATAAATATAATGTAAACTACTTACTGACTACTTACTAATAAATATCAAGTAATAGCTGTGCTAAAATAGTCTTTTTTTAAAAGACGGAAAATACAACCTTCTACTATACCATTTTGCAAATATGACATCATTATATGTTATTCTGTTTAACAATCATATTTTATTATAAGAAATTAAATATTTTCCTAACAATTTCAATAAACAAAGAAGAATATTTTGATAGGTTCAATGAATTATTTGTTTCTTAAAATGTCGGATCATTAAACGGAGATTGAGAGTACATGAGGTGCTATTACTTAATACGATCAACCGCTAGAGTGTGCTATAGTAATACGAAATTTCATTAAGACTAATAGCAAATAAATGAAGAATATTTACGATATTATCTTGTATAATATAAGAAATAAACAATTTTCATCCATATCTCAAGAAACAAAGAAGATCATTTTATAAAATATGTCAGAATAAATATGTGGAATAAATATGTCAGAAAATAGCAAAATATTAAACAAAGGATACAATGCGTGTGAGGTCCTTCTAGTTTGGTGAACTGCCGCTAGATAGTGATACGATCATTAAATAAATCTCTTGGGAGCGATTAAATCAAAGAATGTGTAATAAATACCACAATAATCACGTCAGGAAAATAAGTAAATCATTAAAAAAGAACATTTCAAATCACGATTTGACTAAAAATATATTAAGATAACATCAAATTACCTGCAAAAAATGGAAATATTAAAAGCAGAGATTTTAGAAAAGCTGATAGCCTTAGTTCAGTTAGTCATTTAAAGCACCCGAACCCCCCCCCCTCCAAACCGATAACATTCAACATTTATAATATACAGCAATAGTATTGCTGAATCAAAATATACAGTAATAATAATGGAAATACAAAAGATAAAGCAATTATATAAAATTGACTAATACATTTTTCTGATCGAATAAAATAAAAAACTAAGGAAGAGACATATAATAACGGAAACTGAAAAATCAATGTTCTCGCTACTCTAATTTACTTTTTTAAAGTAACATACTTGATTTTCCAATCGATGTTAAAATTAGAAATACATTTAAAATACATGTTTAAATGTCATTACTTTTTCATTACCTTCGCGTGAAGCCGGAGCCGGTTTTTGGCTTGAGGTAGAGGGAGGAACGGGGAATGAGAGCCGGGAAGAGGATTTCCCTTACTGTCTCGAGGGAGGGGAGAGGTCGAGAAAGAGGGTTTTTTTTTTCAAGGGCCGACTTTGAGAGGGTCGTGTGGGGCTAAGAGGGGAAATGTCAGGAAAAGCTTATGTGGAAAGTTAGAAAATTTGCTGTAGTTATAAAAAGACCACTCAAATCTGAAAAAGTCCATCACGCAGGGGCAGCGTAAACTAAGCAGATTCCCCACGTGAAGTTATAGAATAGATAACTCTCCATACGAGAGCCGAACAATTACGGAAACGGCCGAACTAGCTTTCTGTGGAAACGAATAGAATCGACCTTACCCATCTCAATCCAGTCATCCGTTTCGGGACACTGTTAATAAAAATGCATATATCTCGGTTAATATTCAAGATAGAGAATAAATATATATAACAATATGCATAGTAAATTTACTTTGCAATAAGATTGGTTCTATACACTTTTTCGATCTGACGTATAGTAACGGAGATATTTCGAATTTTTGAAATTCCCCCCCCCTCCCACTGGTCCGATTCAGCCGTTATCCAACTTGATCTTCCTTTTTACATAAAACGATTAAATACCGAGTTTGGTGACGATTGAACAAAAATCGCGACGGCTAGAGTGTTAACAGACAAATATATATATAGTTTTGAACGGACCTTATTTTCGTCATCTCCTGAGTAGGATCGATGGACATTTGAGGAAATTATTCGAAAAACGCGTCATGAGTACGACCTCAATAGCTGATTTCCCTCAAGGGAAATCTTATAAAACAACCGAGAAAGGGGGGGGGGGGGGTTAGAGCAGTGCCCGTGAAAAAACAAATTTCGAGTCCGTGTCCGATTCTACGGGAATCAAAAGGTGTCTATATTTCTGGGACCTATCCGGCAGTTTTCCCCCTACTCCTGAAAGAAATCCTCTCCACCCCCGAATTTAGAACAAATTTAATGTGCAAAAAGTCGGGCCAGGAATAAAAATTTTCACACAGCCCTAGCTCCTGCGGATCACGAGATATTTTGGATCCGATAAGTTTTCAAAGCAAAAGTCGACCGAAACGAACAAAATGGTATCGTGGAAATCCGTCTGGCCCGACTCGGAAACGCGGTGGTTCAGCGGAGATATATATATATATATATATATATATATATATATATATATATATATATATATATATATAGAATGCCATCCTCTTGTTCAATCTTCTTACTTAACCGGGTGCGTGCTGCATGTCGGTCTTCAAGCCTTGAGAGTTATGATTTTGCGTTTCGCTGGGGAAATCTCGCTCCCTAGAACCCGTATATTGTCCCTACCGTCCCCGCCTGTACCCCATAGCAAAATTACCCTCGAGGGCTTTAGCCTTTCGAATTTCGCGAAGGTAAAACTGTTCCCCACATCCCCGTTAACAAAGGGTAGCGTTTTTCGCCTTAGAAAAATAGGACACGGAAACTCAAGATCTTGTCTGGTCCGTAGGAATGTCTTATTCGATCCGAGACCGCGAACGCCCTGATTGGTCCAGCGGTCGTCCCTCTGGGTGGTCTTATGTCCTGTATTCCGAGTCCAGAAAACGTCGTTTCTCGGAAACCCGAGATTTCGCATTCTCGCCTCGAGAAACCGTATTTGTAGTACTTTTGTAGTGTCGGGCATGTGAACCTTAATCGTTAGTCTTTGGAGAGTAGCGGTTCGAATCCGAATTTTTTCCAGCCCCCAGTTCCGGGGATGTAGGGCCCCCTGAAAACGGAGGTCGTTTCTAAAGTAGCCTTTTTTTCCGAAGGGCGTTTCTCCGCTCAGGAACAAAAATACTTGATTTTCGGGGTTTTATGTATATCATGGCATTCGGAGCTTCGAAATGAGGTGCGGAATGCCCCGATCGGAAGTACCCGGAAAAACTCATTTTTTTGCGAAAAACAGGAGATTTTAGGAAAACCGGAATTTTACCAACGAAATTAAAAAAGTGCACAGAGTGTCGCACACGACTCTATTAGAACAAGTGTAAATTTAATATCTAATCCAATGAAATACATATAACTAAATATAAAATTACAATTCAACAAGATCAACTGAAGCATACCAAGTGACTTGGTTCCACCCGTACATACTTCCATATTTATATATGTACATATGTTGAGGACGGCATTACTGCTTATCTTTAAGCGCCCTGGTTTTCGATTCGATCGTTGATTTTAATACTGTTATAATTGATTGAGCTTTCGTTTGAAACTATTATTCATTTTCCAATTTAGCGACAGTTTTATTTTGTTAATATTATCCCAAGATTGAACATTTAATCTATTTGTGGAAATTATAATCAAATCTGTCTGTACAGCATGTCATTATGCGGGCTAATGGCCCGAGTATACCCGACAAGCGCTTTCGTTGCGAAGGTACCATCTTCAAAACTGTCGATTGTTGTACTCAATAGTTGCTGTGATATCCCCAGTTAGTGAAAAGGTATACAAACGTGGAAACGGAGTCTGCTCCCTTCACCTGGATACTATCAGCAGTTCGATTATATTCGTTGGAGCACAGGATTCAGAAACGAAGATCACTTGATACGCTGAGTCAACAATGACACGATTTACAACATATTGGCCGAATCAAACTAAAGCTGGTGGCTAAAGGGTGGGTGGGGGGGGGGTGAATTGGTAAACTAAATATATTGGGGCTTTAATGAGTTTTTTTTCTGATGGTCATTGAGATGAAGAGTGACCTGAACAACCTTCAACAACAACCCGACAAACTCGTAGTATGTTTAACCAAAAGATGTGTTTGGGCGATGGTTGGAAAATTTGGAGTTAGCAGATCTTGACGAACGTATCAGAACAAGTAGATTGCCTTCTAGGAGCTGACATAACTTGCAGGCCTCTTCGCATAACTTGCATGCTATTACCGGTTGTCCCATGTTTCTTTGACAACTGTTAACAGTATGGGTAGCAACTGAACATGTAGAAGCCGTGGTGGCAAGAATTTCAATAACCCATTGCCCTAGGACAGGGGGAATGAGGCCTTCAAATTCTCAAAGAGGCTTAAATTTGGATTTATATGCACAAGCAGAAATTTTAGAATGGGCAACAGAAAAGGGGGTCTTCTTGGTTTAGCCTCTAACCGCTTTACTAATACTTTTTTAAAAAGGCTTAACTTTAACAGCTTCTGAAATGATTGAAGGATTAAAAATGTTCAAAAATTTCTCACGTATCTCCTTGAACGTCTGCACCAAATGAACTAACCCAAAACTGACTTTTTAAATTTAATTTGAACTTATGATTCTTCAACGACAAGAAGTGGCCGCTGTAGTTATCCACAAAAGATTGAAGATTCCATCACCTCAGAAGGAGCTAATCAGGATGAGTATCAGTACGTGTCGAAAGGAAACGCCTAGGGTTCTCTTAACGATCCTGGATTTAATGGACAACAGCTTCGTGGTTCCCTTCAGAGAACTTAAGTGGGAAATTAATTCATAGGGGGGCCTTAAGTCAACCTAGCAAATCAAATTTATCTTTTGCCGAAATAGCTGTACTTTTACTGATGATGGCTTGAAACTTAGAACATAAATTTTGAATTGGGTGGTCTCCAGTGAAGGAAGGAAAGGAACATGGATCTTGTAAGATTAAGACCCATGGCTTTGATTAGCTACAATGTTACTTAACGCCGAAGAGTTTTTTGCTTGGTTCATGTAGGCATTCTCAACTCGGGGTTAGTTTTCATCTGACAGAGGTTTGAACCTACTTCTAATTTGATTTATGTCCACTTAAGTCTTTTGGGAGATTTTCCACCCTCTCAAAAGATTATTCTTCTGGAATTTTGATATCTGACCATAATAGCATAGATGCTCTAATTAAGATGACAGGGAGTTTTCAGCACGTTTCATGATAAAAGAAAGCTGTAGCAAAGCGATCTGTATCTTTAAGATCACTGGATAACATAGATATGACACAATCTACTGGTCGCGGCGTTAGTCTAAAGGCAGCCACATTAAGTTCCGACATGGTGGGAAATTTTAAAAAAATTAATAAAAAATAATTAAGTTAAATAAACAAAATATAGATGATGAGGGATAAAAGAAGAGGCGAGGCGGCAGTACCAATGATAACGGAAGGGAATGGAGGTTAAAACGACAAAAACAGGTTAAAACCGGTGACGTCGGCGATTAACGCCAGGTATTATGAAAAAATATGATAACTATTAATCACACAGAAAAATGTAGATTGGTAATACGTAGTTGACACCAATTATTTGAAAAAATACCAAATCTGCAAGAGGAAAAAGTAACTACAGAAAAAACTGAGCAATAAATGTTTTTAAAAAAGAAAGGGAATGAATAAAAACCCTTTGGTAGGAATTATGTTTATTATTTTTTCATTAATTATTTATTATTAACGTCCACGTTTTGCAACTCATGCTAATTGGGACGGGTTATCTACAGGTTACCACCCTTTTCTAGCCAGGGTGGGATTTAGGACGTTATTTAATGAATTTCGTCGCTAAATAATTCCCTTTGCCCAGGCGAGAATCGAACTCGCCACTCTAGGTTTGCCGTGTGAGATAAAGGTCAACGCTTTAACTCACACGGCCAACCTGAGCCCCTGGTAGGAATTATGTGGGCTAATTTAAAAAGTCCGTCACGCAGGGGCTGCGTAAACTAAGCAGATTTCCCATGTGAAGTTTTACAATAGAGAAATCTGCATAATGGTAACACAATATCTACGTGATTAAATACAAACGGTAATGAGAAATCTTTCAGTTAATTAAAATAAATTCCCAATTGAAACGGCTTCTGAATTGTAAGAATAATTTATATTTTAATAACTCAAATTTTAGTAGTCCAAGAACTAAAGAAGGGGGAGGGGCGGATGAACAGAACGTATTTGCATAAATCTCACAAAGTAAGGAAGGTAAGGTAAGGTTAGAAGAAGCTTCTATCCGAACTATACCCGACCACAGAATACAAATGCAAATATCTCGGTTAATATTCAAGATAGAGAATAAATGTATAAAACAATATTTATAGTAAATTTCATTTGCAATAAGATTGGTTTTATACAATTTTTCGATCCGATGCATAATAACGGAGATATTTCGAAGTTTCGATATATAATTTTGAATGGACCTCATTTTCGTCATCTGCTGGGTAGGATCGATGGACATTTGAAGAAACATTTCGTCATGAGTACGACCTCAATAGCTGATTTCCCTTAAGGGAAATCTGCCAAAAATAACATTATGGGAGGAATAATGAAATTAATGGAGTATAAAAAATGTGCAAGATCTGAAATAGCAAGTAACATTTATAAACGAAACCGTAAAATTAGAAGTAAATTTGTTAACTGAACACAAATTGTGAAGGAAAAAGGTGTTGGAAATGATGCCGATGGGTCTCACAACAAAATTTCCGTGTTAAAACATCATTTTATTTAAATAATTTATTAATAAAAAACATATCATCTTTAACAAAATTATATTTGTTAACTGGGCGTCACGCCGATAAGTGGGATGTACGTATTCTGTTGCTTCATTTCAGAGGAGGTTACACTAAGGGTTATCACTTCCTCGAGGTAACACTAAGGGTTATTATATCCGGTACAAATATCCAAAATTGTATATATCATAATGCGTCACTAACAAATCCGGAGCTGTTTCATTAGTGGAGAGATACACTGGACTGGTTGGCTCTAGTGGGATAGACAGCGGAAACTATTAGATCCATGGAGTGACTCTTATCCGGTGGAGTGACGTGATTGGATTCTCAGTTTCGCAGCATCACTCCACCTTAGAGACTGAGTCGCCAAAACGTAGTATGCTGGGGGTTTTGTCCTGTCTTCCCGATCTAATCCTGTACTTGTATGTACCTTCCGCTTCCTTAGGAATAGTTGTTGTCGGTGGGTTGCTTCTGCATTTTGGAGAATTACTTTGTCGTTGTAGAGGGTGGTTGAGACTTAGGTTGCCAAGTCGGAGCAACGCCGTCATTGGTGTCATCGACCAAAAGATAAGAAGGCTTTACCCGATTGACTGAGATATTGACTTCCCTGTCGCTGGCGATTATGGTGAAAAGTTTCTCATCTCTGGTTATCACCTTGATAGGAGTGTCCAAACGGCATCCTCACGGTGTCGAGGTCTTTATGCCGGAATTCCTTCTTGTTTTGGGTGAGAGAATTTGTTTGCTGTGATGGGAACGGTTTCCGGCCAGCGTGTCTTGCGATCCACCATAGTCAGTAATTACCGCATTCCGTTAGATGGCACTAATGGGCCTACAATGTCCAGGTGTACGTAGTATAAGCGAGCGGTAGGTTTGAATGATCCGATTGGTGTGATAGTATGCCGATGCAGCTTTGCCCTCTAGCAAGGGATACGCACCTTAGCCCATGCTCCGACATCTTTGTTCATATCAGGCCAAAGATAACGCTGGCCTAAGTGTTTTCTTGTTGCCTTAATGCCCCGGTGGCTGAGTCTTGGTAACCTATCGAATGTGAATCGCCGATGTTTGCGTGGTAAATAAGGTAGGCTGTAGACGTCTCACAGAGCAGCATGGTGTCGCTATTCGGTAAGGGCATAAGCTTGAGCTGTTGTGAAGAGTTTTTCTTCAGGGCGTCAATGCTGGTGTCTCTTTTCTGTGCTTCTGCTAAAGCTTTGTTAGGTAAGTCAACTTAAGTAATCAATGTGTGAATGGTCGTCTGGCACAACGTTGTTGCTACCTGGTAATGACAGTCGAAAACTATCTAGTGAAATTGAGATGACGGTTGCGGCGAGTTGAAGCTGTTTCAAACCGCTGGGAAAAGGCATGTGTGAGGGGCTTATGGTTGGTCACTATATAAAAAATGAGTCCTACGATGAGAGAGCAAACATGTTTTATAGCCTCGTAGAATGCGAGGGGTTCCCGATCATAAGTTGCGTAGTTTCTCGGGGTCTGCAATAAGGACTTGGAATAGAATCCTAAGGGAAACCAAACACTTTTTTTCTTTTGTTGAAGGGCTGACCGAATACCGTGGTCTGAAGCGTCACACACATGGGCATGTTCGTCTGTAGCAAAATTTGCCGCCTCTGCCAGGCGGGTCTTGCTTTTCTTGAAGGCTTCAACGGTCTCCTTCGACCACACAATGGAAGTCTTGTCCCGTTTCATGGTGTTGTGTAAAAGTTGATTGAGATGAACCTGGGTGAGGCAAACTCTTTCTACAAAAGTTTAACACATCCAGGAAACACCTTAGTTGACTATGGCCGAGAAAAGTTTTAGATGACCTATATTTTAGCTGGAAGGCGATAGGCTCTGTTGGTATCCACTCTAAATCCTAGGAAGCCAACTTCTCGTTGGCCGAAGACGCTCAGCAAAAGGTGGAATTCGTCCAGTCGTTTAAAGATTTCCCGTAGATGTTTCTCGTGTCCTTCGGGCGTCTCTACGAGGAAGTCGTCTAAATGTAGAAAGACAAAAGTAACATCACGAAGCATGGTATTTACGAATCTCTGCCAGATCTGTGCGGCTTTCTTCAGACCAAAAGGCATTCGTAGATGCTCTTACAGACCGAATGGTGTTATTACTCCTGTTTTCTCCATGTCTTGTGGTGCTATGGGTATCTGATGATTGTCGTGTTTAATGTCCAGGGTACTGAAAATAGTTTTCCTGTCGAGATGTAAAATCCATCCTGTCTGGGACTGTGAGATCATTTAAACGCCGGTAATCTCCGCACGCGAAGACTGTCGTCTTTCTTGGATACGACATATACGGAACAGGGGCTCCTGGACGGCTGACAGATCACGATCCTCTTTCACGAACGAGAACTTGTCAGGTGGAAGTTTCCTAGCCTAGCTTTTCACCGGATGGCCTTTAGTCTCGATCTGATATTCGACGATGCTCCTAGGCGGCCCACTAAGAGGAAAAGGTCGGGTTTTGCCTGGGAGTTTCCTTGAGGGATGATCATATGTACCGCTGCTTGGAATCATGAAAATCGATAGCACAAAGATGGTGGAGACATTTCCGATGACTTGAGGTCTGTGTTCTGGTCGATTATCTGCATTTGGTTGATACCCACGGAAAGCCCATGGTGGAAGAGGAGCCCGCTCTAAGTATCGGTTGGCCGACGTCCGCGACGATGAAATTCGATTGGATCGCCTGAATCCGAGGTCCAGCCTGAGGGACTTCCACCGTAGGTGTAGATGGGTGAGTTGTTGGCCGCTACTAAAGAATATTCCACAGGCTTCTTAGGGCCTCTGGGAAGTATTGAGATGGAGGCTCCAGTATCGACTAGGAATGTTTGCCCAGATCTCTTGTCGGAGATATGAGGTGGCGTTGGGAGGTAACCGTCGAAGACTGCCGCCTGGTGCGCCTGCCCTTCTAATTTAAAGCTACCGCCGGTTTCCAGTCACTCGGCTGCTCACACTTCTTTATCTTCTGTGGAAATAACTGAGATTTCTGTCCTGTGAGTTCGACTGGGTTTTCTGTCGATCTGGGCTGCTCCTGTCCTGGATTAGAGACGAAGTTCCGCGACCTATGCTCGTAGATTCTCAACTCCTCCAAGATGGCTTCGTTGCTGGTAGATTTCCTAGAAAGAGCTGAAGTGGTTAAGATTTCCGCTGGCTTCTCTATCTCTAAACTCTTATCTGCGGCAACAGTCAGGGCATCCATGTGCTCTTGTCTCGTTGCCGCCAAGATTTCTTTTACGTGAGGAGGCTGGATCCTCTGTCAAGATGTCCGCACTAACTTCACCGTTGATTCCACCAGCTGCGACATCTAGCGGTAGAGCTGCGAAGGTTTCTGGCTCCCGAACTGCGTAGTTTCGAGGAGTTTCTGAATGCGCCGAGTCTCGGATTCGCCATTGAAGGTGATGAGACGAGCCTTCAATAGTGTGTACGGGTGTTCGTCGTCCACGGTCAAAATATCTGCCACCTGTGTCAATACTTTTAATTCCAGGCCTGCCACCACCGCCTGAAATTTAATTTGGTATGAGCAACCTCAAAAATGGTGAATAAAACTTCTGCCTGTAGGACCCATAACGCCGGGTTCGATTTATAATAGGCGGGAAGCCGAGCTGGTTGTTGGCTGAATGCCATAACTTCTTGAGTGGTGGATTCGCCTGGGGGGGGGGGGTATTGGCATTTTTCCATCATCACGTTGGGTTCACCACATGATGGAGATGTTGATGTGTCTCCCAAGTAAATATAAACTATTTAAAAAAAAAAAAACAAAAAAAAAAAAACAACATCATATTTAACACAATTATATATGTCGAATGGGTGTCAACAATAATAATACTGCAGGTTATTATCCCCGGCAAAAATGTCCAAAATTGTATATATCCTACCTGAGAAATGCCCTAGACGTCGTGTTCCATTACCAGTTAACTTCTAGGATAACTCCTGGAGGGCAATTGTAGCAAGGCCGAATACACAATGAGTCACTGAGGAAGCCAGTGAGTAATTGAGCTGTGTCATTAGCAGAGAGATACACTAGACTGACTGCTCCTAGCGGGAGAAACAGCGGAACCCATTAGTTCCATAAAGTGACTGATATCCGGTGGGGCGTCTTGATCAGATTCTCAGTCCGCAACATAGGCAATAGACCAAGACAAGTAAAATAGGTAGGACTTGTAAAGTATGCAAAAAATTGTCTACATATCTCACAGAGATTCATATATGGACACTAATAATCCTGATTTCACTTGGATAAATGTAGGTACTTTAGAATAAACAAAGGTCAATCACAAAAACAATATTCTTTAAAAATACTCGTGAGTTGAAGCAAACACCGAAAGTAATAGCATCAAAGCGATATCTTTTACGAGACAAAGGACTCAGTCTTGCAACTCTCCTCTCCAGCAAACGAAATATGCCGAAGGGTTAGTTCATCCTGCAACATTTAAATGAAGCTAAGATAAAGTACATGAGAATTGCAGAAGTAAATATTGAAGGCCACTTGAAAATCAATCCTTATAAGTTTAAACGAGTGAACAGCTTTCCATACCTTGGCTCAGTGCTCAACTCGCTAAACGATATCAGCGAAGAATCACTGCTGTCAGACCTTCTTCCTGGTTCTCTTCTTTGGTGACTGACGTTCGTTTGATGGATGATCGATTGTCCTCACCTGTTGGGAACACTCAGCTGCTATCTTCATCCAGTGTAAGGAGGAAAGCTGGTTTCACTCTATCTATCGAAACGGTGAGCTCCCTGTTCAGTAACTGAAGAGTGCACATTTTGTCAGTTCTCCGCAGAATAGGATAGGGTCTGGGATACCGTTGGGTGTGCTCTTCATCAACCTATCATTCCTCAAAAATGCAAATTTGCAATTAATTAAATCGTGATGTACAAACATCTTCTTACCTCGAAACGGGGCTGGCCGTAGATGGCGTATATCTTTCCTTAACCGACAAAGAAAGTCTGTCAAACTGGAACATTGGGAAAAAATAAAAATTCACCAGGTTATCTCAGGTTCTGGTCATAAATCGATTCCGCACACTAGAGCCTATGTCTTCCCTGATTATTGTTCTTAAACCCAGAATCATAGTACCACTATGGATTGGAGTAGCCCAGTTTTCCACATTCAAAAAGGCGAATAAAGCTGCCTTTAAAGATCTTTGCCATCATTCCATACGTTCTTTAGATTGCAGATGGTATGAGGATGTTCTAATTTTATTATAACCGATGAACAGAGTAAGGCAACAATTCAGTTCGCTCTCAAATTGATGACCTTGTTCTGTTGTTAACTTCGATGGCACTCCAAATCATGATATCAAATTTTGATATAAAAAACTTCAACGATTGTTTCGTTTGTTGTCCTCCATTGGCACAGCTTCCTACCAAAAAGTAAACCTATCGAACATCATAAACAGATATCGCTTACCTATTGACATGCCCTAAGCGCTCCGCATATTCCAGCGGCTGCAACCATGCATCTTCCAACTTTACCTCACTGCCATCCAATGAATGTCTTTGCCTACCCGCTGACATCCTTATGGTGACTCGGTCAAAAATACTTCTCAGTAACTGATTTACGGCATGTGCTCACACCAAGGTGACTCGCGTTGTGCAGGGAAACAAAGATCTCTCAACGAAGTGCAGCTGAATCTTTGACTAGTGCTTGTTTCTGGGATGTCTCACATAGGATAGGTTTGGCTGCTACAGGTAGGCTAATTAATTTCAATTGCATTTCCATTACTTCTTCAGAGCTTCCACCTCTGGGGTTTTCCTTCTGCAAAGCTGAAAGTCTATCTAAATCATTAGCAAGGTGAATAGCTTCCACGCAGCATAAAGCGTCTGCAATCTGATTGTTCCTGACGTTCATATTCTGTATAATGGATGAAAATTGGGAGATAAAAGTCAACCACCTCATCCTAATAAGAGCTGCAGTAGAGGGCTTCTGATGTATTGTGTAGACAAGAGGCTCAGTAAAAATAGTAAAGCTCCTCCCCTCAATAATGGGCCTGAATATCTTACCTACTATACTGGACATATTGATCACTGTGTTTTCAACAGTGATTACATAACAGTGACTGTCGTGTCGTCAAAAAGAACTCAACTCCCTTTTTAGTTAAAATTGGCTAAGGGGAGAAAGGTTTTAGTTAAGGGGGGGGGGGCAAAAACCAAAAAATAGCAAAAATTTTCTGTACATGTTACATGGTGTTTTGTGTTTATTATGAAAAGATCTATAAAGTATGTTCTTTGGCATTTTCCTTCTGATGCAACTTTCAAATTATATAATTTTAAATGAAGTATTAAAAAAAAATTTAAAAAAAAATTATTTAATTGAAGTACAGGGAAATCATGTAGTGCCCATGTCGGGTTTTTATATCCTCAAATTTTACTTAAAGGTCAGAGCTGCTGAAGGGAATTTTGAGATAAAAGATGGAAAAGGGCTATTTCCATAGTTTTTAGTAGAGAGAGCATGATAACAAATTGAAGACATTTAGTGTTTTGAAAGCATAACATAACTTTTTTGCATACAGAAAGTTAAACCTTAATGCTGATTCAATTTAATATAGAGATCAGATTACTCTGATTATTGCTAGTTTTTTAAGGACCTTGATAAGAAGAGCTACATGAATATTGGAACCTGCTGGCCTAAGAATTGAAGAAGCATGTTTACAAAATAGACTGAAGAAGAATCAATTCCACGAAGATGTAAATGATTCGATAACAACACCTTCATGTAACAATAATACAAATTCTTCCATGATAATGAAATCAGTGATTCACATTTATACAGTCATCATGAGCGACAAAAAGTTTGATTGATCAGATATTAATAATTAGAAGTAGAAGTTAAGAACACCCTCTATATTTGACTAAAAATCATTTTTGGAAGTTTGAAATCGAGATTTATAGTTACAGAGGTCTCTCGATAAAGAAGGCCTACAAAATTTTGACTATTAGAATAAATGAATGGAACAAATGAACCAGCTAAAATTCTCTTAGGAAACTAATTAATCATAACCAGGAGTATGACTGAAACAATGTTGGTAGAAACTGTTCATTGTCAATCCTCTATAATCAAAGCAACTATCCACTAAGGTATTTTAGTATTAGGATCTTCTGGTATTGACTATCACCATATTCTTTTTGTGAACATTCATCCAGCTTCCTCATCATCTCTGAGGCTAAAGAGTTTTCTTCTCACATAAAATTCTATTCCCACATATATGTTGAATTTGTTGAGTGCCTCGGGTGAAGCTTACCCTTTGAGGAATACTTAAGTACTTCTGCTGCTTGTTTTTCTCAATTCTTTGAAATCTTCTTTTGTTTTCTGCCTTGGTTGGTTAGAGGTTTCAATAGCTGGCGTTTTCTGTGGATGAACTTCTCCTACGAACCTGAAATGAGTCTATGAAGGGCTATCGATTAAAATAAAAGTAAGAAAATACTCTCTTATAACACTTACTCCTCACACTAAATTTAACTGTTCTTTTTTTGTTATTGTTTTTTTTTTTCTTTTTCTTTTCATGGCATAATTAACTTTTTAATTATATATGTATATTTATTTTTTTCAGATGGTCCTTTTAAACTATGTAATTATAGTTGCCCATGCCATTAGCTCCTTCAGGAGTCGATCTTTTTTTAAAACTTCACCAACTTTATTAAATTTATTTTGATCTATCCATTTGTGGATAAACTATGGATTTAATTGATTCAGGTAAGTCTTATCTAACTTCAGTTAGTAGTTGAAGTCTAAATCTAATTTCAGTTTGTAGCTTATATATAAAATGAATGATTTTAATTTTTAAGATTACTGTTATAATATTTTCAATTCGATAGTCTTTCATTTTTGACAGCCTTTTTTTTTTTTTTTTTTTTTTTTAAGCTGCTTCAATTTAATGTGGTTTCTCCCTTTATTTACATGAAGAAACCCTGATTTAGTGGTTGGGATGAGGCTTTGACCTAAAATTGAAGTTTATACAATTTTAAGTGTCTTAAGAACTTGTACGATAATTGGATTATTAATTAATTATTTAAATGTTACAGATTTTTCTCCTGATCTGGCAAAAGACAAACAAAGAGATAAAAAGAAGAACGGGTCTAATAATGGTAGTAACTGTTTTGAGAATACCGGAACAAATGGTAGTGGGATCGCTGAAAACCGTCCTGATAATAAAAAAGAGACTTCCGAGAAAACACCAGATGTCAAAGAGGAGCCTGAAGAAGCAGATATTGCAGAAAGCATCAGTACCCATAATTCTCCATTGGATGAAAAATCTTCTCCTGCTCAGCAACCAGAAAGTAAATTTTCTTGCTTCTCTTTATTATGTTTATTTTTTCTACGTTTTTTTTATCCTTGCTTCATTAACTGGCCTGCTTAATTTCTTTTTTAATTTATTAACTCTGGTTTGGTGAATCACTTTCTCAGCTCTAGGAGATTCATTCCATTTTACTTTCCTTTATTAAGACCAAATTGGCTCTATTATGGCTTTTGGTATTTATTTCTCTCTCTCTTTCTTGGCCCATGGTATATCTGTAGACAAAAACACTTATTCATTAAATTCTATTTTTTTTTTCTTTTTATTATTTTTGACTTGCTGAAATTTGCAAAAAAAATGAATTATTATTATTTTTCAATGACTTCTTAAGTATTCTTATAAATATCAAATGAAATGTTCTTCCTTTTAATTACTTGTTCTATTGAGGAATGCTCATTCTTATATTTACAACAGTTAAATGTACAGAAGTTTTTTAAATAATTATTCAAGTGGTAATCTAAAGAAAATGGTGAGAGTTGGGTCTGAGCTAGAGGGAAAGAATAATTTATATGGATCCATACATTTAAATTACCAACATGGTGATTTCCAATTCATTACAGAGTAATGAAATGGAAATATTTTAGTTAATGCCTACTTCTGTTGATGAAGTAACTAAATTCATCTGCTATAATCAGGGAAAATCATAAAACTTACAGATTCGAATGACTGAAAGTTATCTTCCCAGTCTAAAGCCATATCTTATATGGAATTGATTAAAATGTCAAGATTACCGAAATCCTAGTCAATGACTGTTATCGTATCCTGAAGCTAAATCTGATGGCCATTTCCCTGAACAGGAAATCCTGATCTCGGAAGGGCTTCTGTATCACACTATAATAAAGGCATCAGGCAGTAAAAAGAAAATTCCACTAGGCTAAAATTGTTGAAGGGCCATCCCTCTGTAGCCCAGAGCTTGCATAAGCTGTCTAATGATAAGCATTAGTCAGTAAAAATATGCAGATTTCAACTTAATATACCTTCTAATCTTGTCACACTGACATGTTGTTGGTGAAAATTTAGAGGAGGAAATAATAGTCATTTTTAAGGCATTGTCATCAATGGCTACAAGTCTTAAAAATGGTTAATGATAAATGAGACCCAATTAAGAAAAAACATAAGATTCGGATGGAAAACTTTCAGTTATTCAGAACAAATATTTCACATTGTGCCATTGTTTTGTTTATGCATTTATGTTTCTGTAGAGCCAGAGATTTATTATTTCTTTTGTAATTATGTTTTTCATTATTATTCTTTTGCCATAGGTAGTATCTGCTTAAGCTTATATGAATATGCTTGGGTGTGTCACGTTTTTGATAGTTTGCTTCAGTCCTTAGGTATTATCTAGTTATGTTATTATTTGTTGATCTCTTTAATTTTATTTTATTTTTGTTTGTTTTTGTTGATATATTTTTACTGTCTCTGTTATAAAACTTGTGTGACAACATTAATGTCAATGAACACATCTATGATCAACACAAGGTAGAAAATAGTTTTTACAACCCATTAATTGGAAATTATTGTTACTTATCTTTTAAGTATTATCCTTACAAAAGGATATTTTTCCATTACTAAAAGAGAAGAAAAGTATACAGATATCATGAAATGCTAATCGGGCGTATTATGTTAAAATTGAGAAAAGTTGTAGCCATGTGGAGGACATGTTGATTGTCAGAGAATCAAAATATAATGTTTGTCAAATTAACTATTTAGATTGTGAGAAACATATGGGTGTCATCATGACTTTTAAAAATAGCGAATAAATCAAGGGAGTACTCTTGAAAATAGGTTCTAAAAATATAGATTGATTGAACAATTGAACATCTCTCACTAAACCTCCTCAAAATTTTTATATTGACAAAATCCTAGAAAAGGGAAGGAAAACCGCAACAAAAAAAATATAGGAAAGCACCATATTTTTGAAATGAGAAGAAAGAGAAAACAGTAAATAAAAAACTGGTTTCTGATTGATTTAAAAAACAAAATTATAAACGTTTAGTTGCATTTTTTTTTCTTATTTAGAAATATAGTATTTCTTACTTTATTTTAAACAGAATGTAACTGCCTAGCATTTCATTTACCATTATTTATTAACTTCAAAGTTAATGAACATTATAAACAGTCTTTCTGAACAGTAATTGTATAAGCAATAAATACATATCCACAGCAATTGGTTAAGCATATAGTAGTGACATTATATGTAATTGTGAAAATCACTGATAATTAATAATGACAAATTGTCTTAAAAAATAATTTCTGGTGGACCATTGGCTCAGGCTTCAGATCCATTGATTTAAACTGACTTCAATTTCAGAATCTTAGTGCACCTATGAATTTTTCACTTTCTAGGTTTAAACTTCAGATATCTACAATTAATACTATCCAATAAGGTACGGGACTACCTCACACCCAAAAGTTATGTAATCCCAAACCTATTTCTAAACACAAGATAAAGTTATGAGTATACAAGTTAAAGGGATAATTCAAAAACTAGATAAAATGGAGTAAATAAATTGTATGTCTAATTACAATATTGTTGTACAATATAGATTCAATAGAAACATAGGAACTTGGAAAATATTTTCCTTCTTTCAACCACTTGTAAATAAATCTATTTACAATACAATTTAAAAAATTTAAAAGTTGTTAAATGTATTTTAAGTCAACATAATGGATCAGGAATATTATGTCCGAGACCAAAAAGTAAATCTTTAGAAATTAGGAACCCAATTTAAAATATTGTAATATCTAAAACAGCAAAATAACTCACATATCACTTTCAAACATCAAGAAGATTTAATGTCTGTTCCTTGTACCATGGCTTCTACCAGTAGCTATTCTTTTTATATTACAATACCCACTGAAATTCATATGATGTTTGATGGTTTCTAAAAATTATTTTCTGTACCTCTTGTTTATTACAGGTGTATTAAAAAAAAGTAATAATAATTAAATTAATTCGTATTATGAGTGCACTTGCATGAATAGAAAAAATTGATCTAGACACTGTTTTTTTTAACATGAAGATCACGTGACTACTAAATTGTTACATGAATTTAGACAAGTTATAAACATGCATTCTTATTTCAGCTTGAAAAAGAGAGTGTTTCCACATCTCTTCATTATTAATTTTCCACCAAGCAAGAAAGCGAATCTCATACTAAAAGTTCTTCATGGTCAATTAAAAATATTTCTCTATATAGTGGTTTAGTTCTATGTTTTGTGTTAAAAGTTTATGATTCTAATTATTTAAAGCACGAAAGTAGATATATAAATACTAAGTTAGCCATTTGAAGCTCAAAATTAGGTATATTATAGAATAATGAAAAAGTGTTTATACAAAAATTTAATGTTTCCTTTATTTCATGTGAGCCAAATGTTTCTTGGGACACCAGAAATTTCTCAACTTAGCCATTAGAGTTATATAATCATGATAGTTTAGGTATATGTTGTATTTAAATAGTCAGATAGTCAAGAGAAATGAGACATTTGAAAGTTCCTAAGTCCAATTCCTTTTCAAAATTTTCAAATCAATGCCAGAAAGGGAAATTAAACATATAATAATAATTTCACATGTCAAAATTAAACAATAATTTTGTATCCTCTCATAAAGTAATTTTGGATAGCCAGACAAATATTATACCCAAAGCAATTCATTAATTCAACACTTTAGCCAGGTTTAGGACCATATAAGAGTTTGAATAACTGAGTTTCGACAAACTTATTTTTGTATTGAATTTAAAAGTGGTTGGCAAAAATAAACTGGTTTACTGGTGATAAATACAACATTTATTTAGTGCTATTCAAATACATTTTTAAGGGATATTGGAAATGAATACAGATTATATTTTCTCCTTAAAATTCTGTTGCAAATCCTTTCTTGATCTTGTAGCTTCCATTCACTTAATCTAATTTAACCCTTTGACAGCTCCAGACGAGATAACTCGTCCCCGCCTTCCCACTACCCCCTCGCGCAGGACGAGATATCTCGTCACCGTTTTCCCACTGTTTTACCGCTCCCAGCTACAGAAGATATAGCTCGTCCCGACTGTGGTACATCCTAGCGGATCCTCAGAGAGTAAATAAATATTTCTAGCGGCCGCTAGGCTGCAGGGGTGTCTCTATTTGGGAAATATTTGTTCTGATCCCATAACTGTTGAATCTTTGGGTTTTCAAGGAAGGAAACCCAACCCACCTCTTTTCTACCTGATATTGTATATTGGTAAATAATTAAAATATATCTTCTAATTAAAAAAAATGGTAAATTATTAAAAAATTACTTCAAATAAAAAAATTATATATAAGATAATAAAATTATTACAATCATGTTCATTATTTCTTCCATAAATCATGTAATCTTTCATTACAATAGCATTTTAATTTATTGAAATAATGATATAGGTATTACAGAACAATACAAAGAAAATAAAACATTAAGAATTAGTCAGAAAAGGGAGTGAGGTATTGAAGGAGGCAGCTGCCGAGAGTGACCCCTTAGCTTGGGAGGGCGATAGCCGGCTGGCCCTCCCCAGCTACTGGCTGCAACTCTCCACCCGCCTCCTTAGCTGTTAAAGGGTTAATTAATACATCAAAATCTATTTTTTCTACATCAAAAAATAAATAAAATAATATTTAGTAACGTAGCATTAGGTTTTTGGAACACGGACAACAAATATTTTTATAAAATTTAAAATCATTTCTTCTTGTCCAGTCCCACCCCCTGACAATTAAAAAGTCCCTTGAGACAAATTTCAAGTATTTTTATACTTAGTTAGAATTAGTAAAGAACTTTCCTTAAAATTGGTTAGCCCACGGCTGTAGTTTCCCTGTTTATATATGGAGCAAAACATTATTATGCAAGAACATAATACATAAAAAAGTAAGTTAGCTTCTATAAGCCTGTCTTTTATTTATTTATTTATATAGATTGTTTTAGAAACTAATTCTGACATATTAAAGAAAAATAACATTAAAATAAAATGAACCCTTAGGACTTGTAGTGAGACAGTTGAGAATTATTCTAATAAATCATTAATGCAAAATAATAAAATAATTAGAGACCACTCGGTTATAAGAAAAACAAATATTTTGAACAGACTATATTTTGAACTTTGATGGAAGTTAAGGAGGAAGACATTGTTTTGGTAAAATATAATTACGAAGCTCTATGTCTTAACTGCCTCAGGGTGATGAGTGACAAGTAAAAACGGTGATTCAATGTTTGATTCCTTTGAGACAGTCCAGCTTCAATATTATCAACAAATTTTCTGATATATAAATGTACAGGAGGTGGATAAATGAATTCCACAATTTAAGTAGATGAGGTGCCCTCGACCAACCCACCACCTCTGCACCAGTGTCTGGGCATACCATAACTTCTTTTCATTACATATAATATTTATTTGATAAGAGGGCAGTCTCTTATTAAATAAATACAATAAGAAGTTACGGTTAAAAGCCTTGTTTTACTTTCTTCCTATGAAGTTGAGGGCATCTCAGTTTATTGCTTATTGCCCACCTTTTTTTAATATTCTCTCTCTTCTTTATGATTTTTCACATAAAATACGATTATTCGTGGATTTAGAATGATTTTTCACCTTCTTATATTGGTAGATTAAGAAACATTGTTAAGCATAAGTTTGCAGTTTGTGGTAAAATAAGTTCAAATACTTTATTTTGCTCAAAATGAAAATCCATAACCCTATAAATGACACTATCAATTACTACTATGACTACAAATTTTTAAAATTGTTACCAGCTAATGGCAGGAAGGTCGATAAACACTTTTGTAGTTTGAGAATCTAAGCCGCTGAAGAGGTAAGATACTGGTCACGAAACATACTGAACGAAATATAATAAACAAACTTCAAGGTAAAGAAGTGTTCTGTTTGCTGACCTTGCTAACATATTGGAGTTTTGAATTTTATTTATTTATTTATTTTTTTTTTTTTTTTTATGGGACTACTGAGTAAAATTCATTTTTACTCAGGTAAAGACTGTCCATCACAATAACGTGGTCTACTCACCACAAGAACATTGACTCCCCTTGCTTTGATTAACCAGCCATATAGCACTTTTACCTGTTTGCAAATCAAACTGGGACTAATAAAGGAATTGGTTAAAGCAATGGTCAGAGAAAGGGGAGGAAAAGCATACCCAAAAATGAAATTTTCGAAACTGAATGATGCAATTAGATTACTCTTGAAAGACGGATCCATGGAAAAATTGATGATTCCAGAAAGAAGAGCGGAAAAGCTTGTATTCAGATAGAAATTGCTGCCCAATTATTATATGTTGAGTTACAACATTAAATAAAAGAAAAATTATCTTTGAAAATTCATTGCCTCCATTCCTGTTTAAGCTTCTTACTTCCTAAACATGAACTGTATCTGTTGAAAAAATGAAATGACTCCATTATGATATTGCCAAAATTGAAAAAAAAGATATTGCAGAAAATGAAATTAAAAAATGATTATTACTGCTGGAGTTTGAAGAAGAAAGTTCTCAAAAAGGGTGACAAAAGGCAGGATATTGATTTTTTACTATTGTTTATGACTTTACTTAGGTTTAAGTATAATTAGTTTTAAATCGTGAAAATGTGCATAATAATGTATCAATTATATAAACCATATTCTGTGAAAATAGTGATTTCTCTTAAAAAAATGTTTGTGAAATTCAGTCCAATAAAACATAAAGTGTGGATTTATTTTATTTCTGCAGAAGTGTTATTTATTACAAGCATCATATGAATCATTCTATTTTAAAACCATAATGCATAGAACTATTCATTATTTAATAAATGATACATTAATTATTCTATATACAATAACCTATCCTTTGTTTGAGAGTGGTGAGAGGCCTGGAGTTTGGTGGGGGTAAGGGTTGAGTAGGTTGGATGGGAGTGGGGATGGAGAACGGCCAGTAGCATGGAGCCCTCCGGTGTATCACGTTTACCTATTGCCCAACGGGTTATTATACGGTTTCTCGCCAATGAAGGTATCGAAGCAAACTCGATTTTCCACAGGCTTTTGTTACAATTTGGAAAGCGCACTCTCTCTAGGGCTGAAGTGAATTATTATACTGCGAAATGTTACAAGTTTTGGAAAATTCAGGAGTCTAGAGGTTTGCATCGCTCTTCATGGGAATCAATTGATAAGCTACGCCCCACGAAGAACAATAAGACCAGGCAATTTAGTAAGACAATTTGTTTTTATTTTCAGTGGTTAGACAGTTTTACTTGTATTATACTAATGGTTTTGCAACTTCTAAAAAGAACATTACATTATATTTATGCTAAAGATGATATTAGAGTTACTAATATCAAATTTATACTTGAAATCCCTTTTTTTGTGGTAAACCTGCATGAAATAATGAAATATTATTTCTATACATCAGTATTTATGTTAGTATATATTTCAAGTTTTATTTAGTCAGCAACTGATTTTTTAAAAATTAAATTAGACCTTCACTATTAAATTCATTTTAACTTGTTTATAATTTGAATGCATTTATTTTTAAAAATATATAAAATGTACTGTTTTTTACTGCTATTTATGGCTATCATCTGGGCAATGGAAATATTTTTGTTTGTGAAACTTTAAAATTATTTTTTATTTAAAAGGACAATTTTCCAGACTTGAACACAGGCCTGTGACGTTCTAAGTCAATACTCTATACTATGTGTGGGTAGGGATTAGTAATATAACGTATGCCGAAAGCCAAACCCCTAAACATAATTCATCATTCAACTTCACTGAGATAAATTAGGTTCTATTTCATTCCAATTGGGTGTGGCAATTATGGGGTTCTCTTACTGTTTTCAAATAGTCAAACTTCAAGGAAAATTAGAAAGTAACAAGTTCTCCTTTTTAACCCTTTAATTGCGCAATTAAAGGGTTAATGGGTGAGGTTCCTTTTCATAACACTTGACAAATTTTTAAAAAATTAAATATTCCAACATGAAACGGAGATAAAATTTTCATTTCTTGATATTAAGCCAACAAGAAGAAATAAAACATTGGTGTGCATTGGGAAGCTAATGGAAGTTATGGAATTTCTGATCCCTGAAATATGAAATTTGATATGTCCTCGCTCACTATCTTTGAGTGGTTTGCATTTAGAGGTTTATTTTATTTAGTTTTATAAAGTTCCCTAACAGAATTAATAATTAATACATTTCCTTTAAGTTTAAGCACTAATTTTATTATTCATTTTTAAATGTATTAGTAACACTGTCATATTAATTTATTTTAATATATACTGAACACATTTGATTCATAAGATTTGATGAAGAAATGTTTGTTTCTTATAAAGAATTGGTGTAGTGAATTCTGTTGTCAACCTAAGTGTGAGGGCTGCTGATGTGATGTCGTGAACATATCTCGCACATGAATATATTATTTTAAATGCTTTTGGTGACTGAGGTGTTGCTCTTGAGAGCTTCCACACTGATTTATGTCAAGTTTCTCATCAGCTCCCTCATTAAAGCAGTGCTGAATACCTAAGGATGGAGATCTAAGTCTGAAAGCTTAAAATAAATACTTATTGAAAGAGAACATTTTCACAAGTGTTTTGTAGGGTTCCTTCACTCCCAAAACCACAAAATTTATATGTTGCCCGATAGTTTTCTCTCTTACTGCTCTATTTTTTATTTTACAGCCATAATTTGGAAAATGGAAACACAAATAGTGAATAATATAATCTCAATAAGGAAAAATATAATATAAAATTTTATCAATAAGCAATGTGTGAGGCATTCTGAAAAATAAAAAAAAACCATTAAAGAAAAACACAATCCTTCATTTATAAAATTCAACGGAAATAAATAACAAAGGTGTTTATTATTCTCTCAAGTTTCCAATTAATGAGAAAGGCACAATGAACAATCCTCTCCATTCACTACTTAACCACTATATTGAGTCACCCTTGAGTACACACCATCATGCAGTCTGCCAATTTCTTCTGAAAGCACCGCCTCTTGAAACATTATTTATTTTCAATGAACAATCAATAATAACTTTGCTTTCGTGGAATTTTCAATGATTATTTCTCTTGTTTAAATTAATGAAGTGGAACTTTCATATATTATTTTCTTTGGTTGAAATTATTTGAACCTTTATGAATTATATTTCCATGAATTAAGAAGGGTATGACTTGAAATTTAAATTTATAACATAAGATGCTTCGTGATACAGTTGCTTTAATTAAAATTGTATGAGTAAGAATCAAGAGATAGTGAAAGATTTATATTAAATGAATTTTGTTGCATAACAATTTTTGGTTCAAAGCTTAATAACAGAAATACACATGATTTAGTATTTTACTCCACTTTTAATCCCCCACTACTCCTGGTCTAATTACACTCTTTATGAATTTTACGTTTACTTTTCTATGTTTTTTAAATATTGAGTATGGTATTGATCAAATAAAAAAATGAGGCCTCTAGCACATAGAATCTTGATTAATGGTGTCACACCAAACATTTATATATTTTTCTCATATTCAATCTTGATTAAAGACATTTTATGTTACCTTAGCTCATTGTTAGCGTGAGATGGGTGGAAAGGCTGAAAAAAAATACAAATAACTTGGTTAAGATTTTGAGTTAGGAAAAAAAAATATTGATCAATCGATTTGATAGTTAAACGTTTGACAAGATTGCTTATTAAAAAAAAAAAAAAAAAAAATCTCATTGAGTCAAAAAAGGCAGAGACGTTTCAAGTTTTTAATTTCCCCCTTTCTCTAAACCCCCCTTCTCCATGTCAAATTTCAACTTTTTACAAACTTGATATTTAGTTATATACTATTTATTAGCATAATAAAAAAAGTAACCTTAAGTAAATGAACATAATTTTTATTTGGCATTGTTTACTTATCTAATGAAGCCTTAGTTCAGGGATATTTTTTTTTATTAGTATTATTTATCACAACATTATTTCTTTAAGACATAAAATATTCAAAAGTATTTCTTTAATATTATTCCTTATATCAGCATTTATTTTTCTGGAATTTAGACCATTATAAATAATTTATTTTAATTATGAAAATATTTTCCAAATAGTATTACAATTATGCTAACTATTCAGCAATCCAATGTATTTAGGCAGCCTAAAAGTTTTTTTTATTCTTGTTCTTCTTATACTATGGTTAAGTAAAATATTTAAAATAATGCTTTGGTATACTTTACATTTGAAGAAACATGTCTTCTTTTCCCATGGGAAATATTGAATATAGAAAATGTTGATGTACAAAGAAGCATTGATCAGACATTCACTTGGGAACCAACCAACTGTGTGGGATCCACACTCATTTTTTGGAATCAACAGATTTCTCTGACAACTTGGCTCTATCAAAAGTCCGTCACGCAGGTGCAGCATAAACTAAGCAGATTTCCCATGTGAAGTTTTACAATAGAGAAATCTGCACACTGGTAACTCAACACCACCTTGATTAAATACAAACGGTAATGAGAAATCTTTCAGTTAATTAAAATAAATTCCCAACTGAAACGGCTTCTGAATTGTAAGAATAATTAATATTTTAATAACTCAAATTTTAGTAGTCCAAGAACTAAAGAAGAGGGGAGGGGCGGATGAACAGTACGTATTTGCATAAATCTCACAAAGTAAAGAAGGTAAGGTAAGGGTAGAAACGACAGGTTAGGTTAGAAGCAGCTTCCACCTGAGCCGAGGATTTACGAAAATGGCCGACCTAATCCGAACTATACCCGACCACAGACTTCATAAAAATGCAAATATCTCAATTAATATTCAAGATAGAGAATAAATGTATATAACAATATTTATAGAAAATTTAATTTGCAATAAGATTGGTTCTATACAATTTTTCGATCCGATGCATAATAACGGAGATATTTTGAATTTTCGAAAATCCCCCTCCCTCTGGTCCGATTTCAGCCATTAACGAACTTGATCTGTCTTTTTACATAAAACGGTTAAATATCAAGTTTCATAACGATCAAACAAAAATTGTGGCCGCTAGAGCGTTAACAGACATATATATATATATATATATATATATATATATATATATATATATATATATATATAAAATTGTAACCCCTGTCTGTACATTGATTTTTTTCTCGAAATTTCACGATAACTTTTCGTTTCACATGTCATAGGCACCATAACTGCATTTTGTTTCTTTCGTGTATGTTTGTTTGTTACCTTTTCACGCATAAACGGCTGAACCGAATTTTATGAAACTTGGCCTCCCATACAACCCAATAAGTTGGGTGAGTAGTAATATGCATACCAAGTTTCATAAAATTCGGTTCAGCCGTTTAGGCGTGAAAAGGTAACAAACAGACACGAAAGAAACAAAATGCAGTTATGGTGTTTAAGACATGTGAAACGAAAAGTTATCATGGAATTTCGCGAAAAAAATCAATTTACAGACAGAGGTTATAATTCTATATATCTATATATATATATATATATATATATATATATATATATATAGATAGATAGATAGATAGATAGATAGATAGATAGAAAGATAGATATGTTAACGCTCTAGCGGCCGCAGTTTTTGTTTGATCGATCCTACCCAGGAGATCACGAAAATGAGGTCCGTTCAAAATTATATTTTAAGTCCGTCACGCAGGGGCTGCGTTAACTCGAGTTCGCGAAGCACGTGAAAATCTGCTCAGCTAACGCAGCCCTTGCGTGACGGACTTTATATATAATTTTTAACGGACCTCATTTTCGTGATCTCCTGGATTACATTAGATATATTTCAGTAATTGTTTTTCTATCTATCTGTTCAGCTCTGAGCAGTCCTGTTTTTTAGCAGATTTCCCTTAAGGGAAATCAGCTATTGAGGTCGTACTCATGACGCGATTTTCGAAAAATTTCTTCAAATGTCCATCGATCCTACCCAGGAGATGACGAAAATGAGGTCCGTTCAAAATTATATATATATATATTTGTCTGTTAACGCTCTAGCGGTCGCAATTTTTGTTTGATCGTTACGAAACTCGATATTTAACCGTTTTATGTAAAAAGACAGATCAAGTTCGTTAATGGCTGAAATCGGACCAGAGGGAGGGGGGATTTTCGAAAATTCGAAATATCTCCGTTATTATGCATCGGATCGAAACATTGTATATAACCAATCTTATTGCAATTTAAGTTTACTATAAATATTGTTATATACGTTTATTCTCTATCTTGAATATTAACCGAGATATTTGCATTTTTCAGTTTTCAGCAAACCGCCACTTCTACTCATGTTACGTAAACAATACTCTGCTACATAATAAATCACATTATTGGAAGTTTAAATACCAAAAATTGTATTCAAGAGACCTTTATTATACGAGATACATACAAATATGCCCTGGTGACCCCCCCCCCTATCTTAAAGTTTTGGACTACTAAAATTTTATTGATTGAGATAACAATTATTCTGACTCATTATTAATTACACTAGTAGATATAGTAAATAGTTCTCAATAAAATTAATGTGTTATGTTCTGATATATTTCAGTAATTGTTTTTCTTTCCGTTGTGAGGCTGGCAGTCCTGTCGTTTACATTTCTAACCTAACGCTTCCTGTCGGCAGGTTATTGAAATTGGATGAAACATTTATTTCCGTTTGTATTTATTCACGGTGTTGTTTTGTTAGCAGTATGTATATTTATCTATTACTAAACTTCACGAGGGAAATCTGCTTAGTTTACGCAGCCCCTGCGTGACGGACTTTTTTTTTACAATTCAGACGCTTTCCCTTGGGAGGATATTACGATTGACTGAACAATTTCTCATTACCTTATATATTTATTTACTTAATGTTGACGGTGGTGTTAAGTGTTACCAGTATGAACGTGGGAAATCTGCTTAGTTCGCGTGACGGCCTTTTGTTTATTTAATTAATAGGAGTTGAAGGAAGACATGCCGTGCCCATATCAGGTTTTAGCAGATTTCCCTTAGGGGAAATCCACTATTTAGGTCGTACTCATTACGCGAGTTTTGAAAATTTCCTCAAATGTCCATCGATCCTACCCAGGAGATGACGAAAATGAGATCCGTTCAAAAAATATATATATATACAGATATTTGTCTGTTAACGCTCTAGCTGTCGCAATTTTTGTTTGATCGGTACCAAACTCGATATTTAATCGTTTTATGTAAAAAGAAAGATCAAGTTCGCTAATGGCGGAAATCTTTAAAGTGGGAGGGGGATTTTTGAAAATTCAAAATATCTCCGTTATTATGCGTCGGATCGAAACATTGTATAGAATCAATCTTATTTAAAATTAAATTTACTATAAATATTGCTCTATACATTTATTTCCTATGTTCAATATTAACCGAGATATTTGCATTTGTATTGTGTGTGGTCGGTAAAAAATTGGCTATGTTCGGGACTTTCCGCCGAAAGCTAGTTCTGCCGTTTCCGTAACTGTTCGTCCCTCGTGAATGGGTTTAGAGACTCGTTACTACTTCTGTTATTAGTAGGCAGATTTCTCTATAGTAAAATGTCATGCGGGAAATCTGCATAGTTTACGCAGCCCCTGCGTGACGGACTTTTTTACAATTCAGACGCTTTCCCTTGGGAGGATATTACAATTGACTGAACAATTTCTCATTACCTTATATATTTATTTACTTAATGTTGACGGTGGTGTTAAGTGTTACCAGTATGTGCGTGGGAAATCTGCTTAGTTCCCGTGACGGCCTTTTGTTTATTTAATTTAATAGGAGTAGAAGGAAGACATGTCGTGCCCATATCAGGTTTTTTCGTTTAACTTCTAAGTTTTACAAAAGTGAATTAAACGTATATATTACTCTTTGGCATAGCCGGTTTTATTTCGTTTTAGAATACTTCAGACTGAATGTCCTTGTTTCTATTGGTCTTAGTAAAGAACACACACATATCCAAGAGCATATATGAAGGAATTATAGTATTTCTTTATCTAGAGCAGCTATTGGCGAAGCATTATACTAATATCGTTTTTTAAATGATTAAAATACCACTGGCGTTGTTTACCGCTGCTCTGTTTACGTTTTCAACTGTAGGATTATGCCTTATCTGGGTCCTTTGCTCTCTCAGTCTCTAGCCTCCCTCAGCACCGTCTCATTGTACATTCCCTTAAACGAACTATTCCTTTTTCCCCTCGCTACATGATGAAGTCCCTACTGCATTTCAAGTGGAAACAAAAATATCGCCATACCGAGACGCAACGAAAACGGAGTAGCGAAGATTCGCTACTCAATAACATCCTCGGTTTAAAAATATCTATTTCGCCACTTGATCGCAGATTAATACGAGTTAAATCTTTAGCAGGTAATCTCTTTCTTAAAGTTTATCAACTATTTTA
The DNA here is from genome assembly GCA_019009955.1 of Riptortus pedestris. NCBI lineage: Eukaryota > Metazoa > Arthropoda > Insecta > Hemiptera > Alydidae > Riptortus > Riptortus pedestris. Next base: position 123,634,781 of record CM032233.1, read on the forward strand.
TTTGAGTCCATTCCTTCCTTGTGCGCGTGTGTCCTGTCCCATATGTCCTTGCACTCCTGATATTGCTAAAAACATTGCCTTGCATTTCCATTTCCACTTTTGTTGTCATATATTTTAGTAATTGTTTTCATATTTTTGCTTTCTTCTACTGATTTTAATAATAGTCTATCTTGTGCCTACTTTTAATATTAATTAATTAAGTCTATCTTTTAACCTACTT